>OU026157.1:93405073-93976713 GCA_907269105.1 Volucella inanis | reverse complement strand
TACATCCTCTGATGGTGAATACTATAAGCCAAGTAGTTTCTATGCGTCGTCCAGGATATTTAAATTAGTTAATTTACTTTCAGGGTTTGAAGACTTTTGAGTAAAAGCTGTTAAAATAGTTTGAGAATTTGACATAAAATTTCGAATGGTAAATCCAGCTTGTTTGTGTATATATATTTGACGTCCTTGGTTAATTTTATGGCATCTTTTTCCGTCGCACCACCATCTAGAAAATCATCAACATAGTGGTTTTCAATTATTGCTTTTACCGCTCTAGGAAATTTCTTTATAAATTTTGTTGCATTCTTGTTCGTTATAAATTGTGTGCATAATGGAGAACAAGTAGCTCCAAAGGTCATAATCTGCGTTTTATACCATAAACCTCAACTTTCCCGGTAATTTTTTCTTTCCATAAGAATCTCTGTGCATCTTAGTCTGCTTAGATAACTCTAACCTGATGAAACATATCGGTTATGTCACTAAAGATTGCAATCTTATCTCTCTAAAATGCATCAGAATCGCTGGAAGGGCAGGAACTACATTTGGTCGTGGTAAAAGATCTCCAACCTTAGCAGCGGCATCCCAAATAATGCGAACTTTATTTGGTTTATTTACATTAACTACAGGAAAAACGGGAAGACACCAAACACGTTTGTTACTTCTGTTGATTTCAGCTGGGGTTAACTTTTTGCATTCCCTTTATTAACATAATCTTCAATAAGTTGTTCTCATTTGATCGCTAGCTCAGGTTCCTTTAACAACTTTTTGTTTAGGCAATTGAGTCGATTCTATTTGGTCAAACTTCCATACTAGACTAACTGCATACTTTTCGCCTTCAACAATAGTTTTGCTTTCTTGCATCTGTACAGCTTTTTCATCTTTTTCTGCCAATAGTCTTTTAAAGGATTGTACGTCAATATTATCTAACTGATAATATTGCTTACCCGTATTGTGTATTGGATTATCAAGATTTTCCTGACACTAGCATATGTGGAAACTATAATTCAAATGATTGTTATTACAGACGCCAAATACAGTCTAGCCAAGTTGAGTTTTGATTGCGACTGGCTCGTTTCCATATCCTGCTACTGTCTTCAATGGAGTTCCAAGTTTCCAATGCTGTAATTCAATTAACAGACGTGGTCTTGCACCTTAAATCAGTAAACCGGTAAGCCTCTTAGATGCTTGTGCTTCTTAGAAAGCACTGACATATTAATTGTCTGCATTGGGAGCTCTAAAGTTTTGACCGAGTGAACATCTGGCAGATATCTCCAAACACATTCTTCGTGACGAAGTATGACCCACATAGCCTCAGAAGTTTAAATAAGGACCATATTTCATGAATACTCAGTTTCAGAAACTTAGGACAAAAACTTTTTCTTTTTTATAACTGCTTTCAGGATAACATAAAGTGGTATTTGTTACTTTAACAGCTGCATCAGCAATGTAAGTCAACCAAAGCTACCCCAATTTAATTTTATCGATGCAGCTAACTTATCTACCAACTCTTGTATCAGACACAGATTGTTTTAATGTGCCTGAAACTCACATGCAATCATCGTGGAACAAATATTTACAACAGCGGAAGAAAACGATATTAAAGTCTTCAATTTGTCTTCTTTGATTGGTGGCTGCTTTTTAACATTGCTTATAAGTTGGCCAATAATAAACTCATGACGCTCGAAAAGTTTTTTCAATGTTGACACTATCTACTTGATCAGGATGCATTAGTCCAAATTTTACAGCGTCCAAAGCTCTTCCTTTCAAACAGCGTTGTAAGCGAAGTAGATTTTCTTTGCCAGTAAATCTACACGTAGCCGTTGAGTTATTCCACCAACTTATAAACATTGGACACTCTACCAAGTTACCCGAAAAATAAATTTGTTCTTTAGCTATTACCTGCCTAGCAGCCATTTGTCCTGTCAAACTAATTTTTTTTACATCATTTACACAAATGGAAATATTTTCAAAGGTCTGACATTCCTGATCCCGCTGAAAATTTTGTAAACCCCGAGTTGGAGAGAAATGAGCAGAAATACGAGGAGGATTATTCGAAACCCATTGTTTAGTTGCTTCGTTATGATCAAATTCGCATTCTATATCCTTTCAGCGCCTTCTCCTCCACCAATCTCTGCAGTGCAAGAGTTGCACCCCGATCAGAGTTACTTTTTGCGGTTTTCGATGCATTGCACAGTGATGCAGGTTCCAAAGAAGGGCGGTCGTAGGGTTTTTTGGGCAGAATTACAATGAAATCATATCATTTTGGCCTGGAAAATGGTTGTTGTGATTACTAGAGGGTTAGAACAAGACAAAAAGGCTATTTTTTTAACAGAGTATATTCATGCATAAAATATTCATCATATATAAAAAAAACATAATCTCACAAAAAAAATCGGGTTATAATAACAATAAAATTAGTTTTGTTTTTCTTATCAAAACGTAGTATTTTACATAACTTAAGTGCTATTTACATAGTATTAAAAATGTCAAGTCAATAAAGTTACAAGTTACAATAAAGCTCAAAAACTTAATAAATCCAACACTTTTACTAACGCAGTCTTCTTTTTATACTGCAACTTTCTTTAACTAGAAATAAGTGGATCTGAATTAAGAAGAAGCCTGTGCAAGAGATCCATGTTAGTAACATCTCGGGAATGTTTCCTAGTATTATCGCGTCTGAATAGTTCGACTAATTTATTACAAGACTCAGCAGCCTCCTCAGATAATTCACCAATAGATAATAAAGAACTATCTATCCCTTCTGCTCCGTGAATCAATAATTTATGTATTGATGAAGGTAAGTTATACCAAGTGTATTCCTCCACAAACATCTTGGCAGTAACAAAAGCATAACTCTTAAATTTTTCTGAATTTATTTTATAACCAGAAGAAAGGCTCTAGAGAAGGTGACTACATCTGTCA
The DNA here is from genome assembly GCA_907269105.1 of Volucella inanis. NCBI lineage: Eukaryota > Metazoa > Arthropoda > Insecta > Diptera > Syrphidae > Volucella > Volucella inanis. The sequence goes on along the minus strand of OU026157.1, from coordinate 93,973,791 downwards.
ATAAGATCTTTTCTAATACCTGTTATTTCAGATGAAATATCAGAGTTATGGAAAAATGTACGTGCTGTGTTTCCATCATTGGATGTGCAACTTCCTTCTCTTCGACGATTGTTTACAATTAAACCTAATTTTTCCCTAAACTGCCTTTGAACTAGCTCTTTTCTCTGAGCAAGTCTAGTATTATCTTCTGCAGAATGCGCTTGCCACTTTTTAAAATTAATTCGATAAGAAACGTGAATAAAATACTTGAAACATCTAATGAATGAATGCAGAGGAGATAAGCCAAACTCAAATTTACTAGTATCAGGGGCCTCTTTTAAGCATATATTTAAATCGTTCATCTCTTTTGATGTTGCACCACATATGTAACACCTACTCGCAGATAAGTTGCTAAGTGCAGAACAAACTTTACCATCTACCATCGTCAATTGTAAGGAATGGGTGATTTTAATTTCGTGGCCATTAATAAGCACTGAAGTCGGAACTACCTGGTTAATTTGGCTTTTGAAATAAAGTTCTTCTTGCAAGGTGACTTCCTTTGTTTCCCTTGCAAATTGAAAACGAATTGTTTATTTGGTTTATAAACAAGTTGAAGAGGTATATAATATAAGATGTGACAAATAAACTCGAATCTTCGATAGTTGAATTTGAAAATTTCTGCTTATATTCACTATGGCCTGTGCTACCATCAAAACCCCATTTACCGATTAAAATTAAGTCATCCTTAGGTTCGTGAAGACTTTCAAACACAGCTTTTTTAGATTCAACAATGCGACTTGATGTATGTACTAACAATGATTGCAAATTGATTTTAGCAGAAGTTTCCGTCACGCGAATATCAGTTGGATAGCTACGTTTTTTGGCTTCTAGCACTTTATGATAGAACGGAAAAACATTTGGTATTTTAGAATGAATCGCTTGTCTTAATAATAAATATTGATTTTTAGTAAGCTTAGCTTCATTAATAAATGAAACAACTTCATCCGTGCTAAATTCCAAAGAATTTCTGATTGATTTGAACTGTTAAGTAAAATAGTTACAGCGGAATTGTCCATCTGTGATAAAACTGCTAATCTGCGACGTTTGGACCTCTTGCTGCAGTCTCCAAACTCCTTCCTGTATCACGTTCCACTTGTAGATTGAAGAGATTCCTTTTGCTCGTCGTTGTAGTTTCCATATACTTCTCCATCAGATATTTTAAGTATGCAAACTTCGGTCTCATTTAACCAGCTTTCGTATTTGGCCACTAGCTTAGCTTTTGATCTCCTAAATTGCTTCCAATATGCGGCAAACCGTTTACAGAGATTCAAAAGGAGATTTCTCAAGCAATCAGTCTGGATATTTTCAGCATCCGGTAAAGAATTCGCAAGTGATCCAAACAGTTCCCAAAACCTTTCTGCTTAATTTTCTTTATTTTTTGAAGCTATCCACGTATTTAAAACAAGCATTCGGATAAAAGAACACGTAATGGTTGTACCTGGAAAAGAAAAACAATACAGTACAGTACAATTTCGAGTACTGGACCTAGTCTTCTCAATGACCTGTAACAACCCTCAGAGCACCTAGAAGCACCTAGACTTTGCGGTGGAAAATAAGAGATTATATTGATATATGACTCATTTATGGCGATTCGTGCCTTCATAAGTAAAAGCTTAGTTGAATATGGAAAATGGCTAAAAACAAAAAAAGTGGAAGGCGTGTTTTGACAGAGCTAGTTATGAATAGTCGCATTGTAAAGGAAAACATAATTACTTTAAAAATATGGTACATACCTTCAATTTGAATATCCATTGCACAATTATATCACAAACAATAAATTTCTTCCTCACACTTTAAAAACAACACCAATTTATGTGAACAAATAAACTAATGAGGACTAATCAGATGTTACCACTTCCGGTGCACAAAATTAACTGTGCCGTGTTTGTAATTGCATTGTTTTTTATACCTGTGAATAGAAGGGTTTTTTATGTTTCCTATACCGGTAAAATCATCATATTTGCAACATCAGTATACGGCTGAACCACTGTGCATTGGAATGTACGTTTAATGGCCTTAGTGTTTTATTGGAGTTGCTGACTGATGAATTATGTTGCGGAATTGTCTGCGCGATAATGGTGTCATCGGTCTTCTTGAAACCAACACATTTATAGTAAAATGAAACCAAGCACAATATATTTCACATTGAACCATGTTGTCGAAATCATCTGGACGAGAGCATTTAAGATAATTCGATTGAGCGGGAGTAATTGATGTGGTCAAAGTATTTATTTTTGTGTTATAAGACATAATTTCCTTTAGCTATGTCCGGTTACTATGTAGATAATGATTCTTACAAACAACTTTTATTAGGAAGTTTCTCTTCATGGAAGTGTTGGCACAGTCCAACTAGAAACCTAGTTGATAAAAGCTTGCAAAATAGAATTCCTTTTTCCAGAAGGTAATGGCATAGTCCAACTAAATTTTCAATACGTAGGCGATGATGATTCTCCGATGAGCATTCGATGTTAATATCCCTTTCTTAGGAGAACGCTTACGATGTAGAATCCCTTCTTTCAGGAGTGTTGGTACAGTCCAACTAGGATTATACTTGATATGAGACTTATACTGCACCATATGTACATATCAGTTTGATTTTTAATCAAATTTGATGCAAATCAAAGTTTAGAATGTTGATTCAACCAACCAAATCAAATAAAACAGTATTTGAGTACTTCTTAAACTTATTATTTATTAAGATCATTTATATCTATTTAAAATTTTAAAGAAGGAGCTAATTTTAATAATAATAAAATAATAAGAGAATTTTAAATTGCAGCATATTTTACCCTTAGTTTAAAGGAAGGATATAAGAAAAAGATAAATATGCAAGTTTTTTTAATACACAGTGATGCCAATTGTTTATAATTTGGTGTTACACAAGTACATATTGCCAAGCACATTATAAGTGTAAACTAAAGAGGTTACACTAAGAACAATTTTAACCTCTGAAAAATTAAAATATATGGAGTGTGATTACTATCTATAGTATGTTTCCTAATAAAAGAGTTATTTCTACCCTAGACTAAATATTTGAGCTTACAATATTACATTTTTCTAGTTCTATAGCGAATATTCTATTAGTTATTTCTTCTTTTACTAATCCTATTTTATATGATGTGTGATTTTGTTGATTCTATTATATGATTTATTTATTAGAACTTGGATGTTATTATTTTCTAACAACATTTCATCTTTCATTTAGAAGTTCATGAGAAGTTCAGAGACCTTCTGCTCTATGCATTTTAATACGAGTATTATCAATTTGGTTTTATATCTGTGACAACTCGTATTGAAGGAGTGGCATATGCGAACAAGTTGAGATACGTTGAGTTATTAGGGATTGAGTTTCGGTGAAAAAGTTTGAATAGAGATTCAGCCTGAAAGTTCAGTTGTCTATTCTTGCTGTTCAAGTATTAAGTGCTATGATTTTTAAATTGGAATAGTCGGTAATTTGGACATTCGCTGGTATGGCTTTTATATAAAAAAACCCATTGACCTCCCATGACGAATTCTCTAATTTATATACCGTTAATCACGTTTTCATACAAAAATCTCTTATAAATGTTAATTGTATTTTCTTTCATATACCATGGTTCTGTGAATGCATGTCTCCAGTAAGAAGGAAAAGGTTTTCGAAATTGATATTCGGTCAAGAAACTCCAGAGGTTTTCGAAGGAATTCACATTCATCAACCTGCAACTTCATATTGGCTCTTTCCAAAGCTTCGAAACTAAGAGAAATATATTATGCGATGTAATAAGCAGGTGCTAGATCCTGGTTCAGGTCTTTTCATTCTGTAGCTTGATTATGCTTAGCTATTTCCTGAGTGGGATCAAACGGTATTGTCGCGTGGAATATTCTTTGAATTGGTAACTTGTACTTATGGAAGTAACTTTTGTCATAATTTACATGTTTTATAATAAAATAAAAAAAAGTCAGGTCACTAAGTTTTTTTTTTTTTGTAAAAAAGTAAGTTTTAATTATAATGAATAGAAATAGTATACTATAGTAGTAAGATACGTCGAAAGACATAATTTAAGTGTTAGGTTTAACTTAGAGTGCTCGCATGGGGCCAGTAAGTTAAAATAAGATAATTTTAAGTTAATTAAGCTAATTTTTAAGCATTTTTTTGTCTAGCAAGTAAGAGAAAATTAAGTGATACAATAAAAATGCATACAAACTGAAAAAAAAAAAAAACTGAAAAAATTCTGATTATTTACGGTATACCATAAGTCCTCATGGAAAAATTCATTGGTTCAGCGGGGTGGTGAAGTTTCTGTCGCAATGGGTTGATTGTATTGGTAGGGATTTTGCGACCGAGCTTGGAATTTTTTAGGGTTATTTTGAGGTTGATAGGTTGGAAGGGAACCATAATACCCTGTGTTCCTAAAGAATTGATTTTGTTGAACTTGAGGGGGATTTGAGTTTGGTTTAGGTGGACGTTGAAATGGTGTTGATGGATTAGATTGTATTTGAAATCTTGTCGAAAATGATGGCAGATACTGATTGACAAGTCACTTTGAAGAGTTCGAATGAATTTATCAATTGCTTTGACTCCACATGTTCCATTACAAAGACCATTACATTCACACTGTTTGGTAAAACCCTTCAATGAGTTCGTTACCTTGCACCAAGCAACTCATTTGGTATTCAAAAATTCTGACATCTCGCTTATCTATAAATGCAGAGTAAGACTTAACGAGATCTTTTCCTAATTGATTAGTGTGTTGTAGGAATTCAAAGCCAACGATCTTACTACGGATCACCTTTAGATCCCATAATATTTCGGCGTGCCCTTGAGAGAGTTGTAGAGTCTGAGAATACGTTCAAGGCACTCTTTTCACGAACTGTATTCTCCGGTCTGTTCCGATAACTCCTTTAGACTGCGGACAACGTCCGGGATCTTGTCCATATCTTCTAAGTTAGCTCTTTCATATTCGTTAATTACCTGGCTGGTTACAAAATTGTTGTCTGCTAATGGGTTAAGGAAGTTTTTCTGTTTATAATGCCAATTATAAGCTATCGGATTTCATTTTGTAATTGATCCTTGTCATTCTCGGTGGCTGAACCAAATTTTTATTTCTTTACATACCTACATAGAGTGGACAATGTAACGAGAAGTAATAAATAAGGAAACGAGTATCACGGGTTTTATTTAACGGATTTTGAAATAATATGTTTGTGGTAGTTATTCCATTTATGATTATTCGCTTTTAATGATGTCGATATGTTTTATGGTTCGAAAAAAGTTTTATTTTTTTTTTAATTTTACGAGGTTATTTAATTTCTTACTAAGATATGATTTTAGCTTATTTGAGTAATAGATTTATCGATACTTAATCTATATTTTCTTATTTGCTAGTAGTCTGCCTTTTCCAAAAACAAAATTTTAGTGAGGACCTATGGTATTTGCTTTTCACTTCACTTTTACTTAAATATTATTATTGAACTACTTTCTTTGACACTTATTAAAAATAAAAACCTTAGCTCTATTTCCATCTGAAGCGGCTGTCTTGTCTAGACTCCTTTTTGTGAAGCGATGTTTTGCTGGATTGCTAAGATGCCTCGTTCTTTTTGTTATTAGCTTTGTAGTTGTTATCATTCGTGTTCGATTTTTTTCCTTTTTTCTGTTGTTCTTTTAACTAAATAATTTTTTCTTTACGGAAACCACCGCACAATGGGTGATGACTTGTATAGTCCTCCTATACGCTTTTATATTTTATTATAAACAATAAAAAACCACGATCCCTGCTCGGGCCCCGGTTAAAATGCGGAACGGCAGTTTTGTTAACAAAAAATAAAACCAATTTACATTTAACTATATTTTAATTCTAATTCTAATTCATTAATGCCGATAGCCCATCCGGGTCGGTTATCTACAGTACAAATATATATTTTGCCGTGAAGAAGACAGATACAATTTCGCAGAACATAGTATATAACCCGGCAATAAGTCATTACAAAGAAGATATCTGCGATGGAGCTTTATAGCTATTTGAATGAATGAGAATCCTCATATACAATAGTAAAAGTATGTGCATCACTACCGTTCGCTTTTTAATCAGTTTTTAGTAGATCAATATAATAAGATTGAAACAGAATGTTAAATATTTATTCGAATAAATGAGTAAAAGCTGCGGGCTAGATAACTTCAAAACAGAAGTCCAGAATTCTGGTTTACAACAGGACGTTAATGCAGATAGGGTGGGTAGGCTGGTAATTATTCCTTCGATTATCCGCGATATACTATATGTATATGTAGATAGGGTATTTCATTTGAAATTAAAGTGCCTTTTGGATCTTTGCACAAAAAGAAATATGTGTTATGCTGTATGTGTTCAGTAGAATGGCAAAAGCGTGGCTTGCCACATGCACCTTTTATTGTTGGAAAAAAAGGTCAGACCAAATGCTCTACATGAAATTGTCAAGAGTCACATGATAAACTGTCCCTGTTTCTTATTAATAGAAATTCTCCGTATATGGATAATAGACGGTGTTTTAAAAGGTTTTTGTTGAGGTCTATCGGTGAAACCGTCATTGGCAGGGATGGGTTGTTCCCTATTCGCCGTGTTTTAGATATAACATTAGAAACCTACATATATCAATGTGGAGACCTGCACAAGTGGAAAGAAAGAAGCGCTTGGCTAATATTCAATGTTTACTCAAAACTGTCAAACAATACTCTGATAATGCGCGTCGGTTTGCTATTCTCTTTAGTGAAAATTTAAAAAAGCTGTATTTTCCGAAGGACAAACTCAAATCGGAAGTTTGATAGTACGATATTTAGTTATCGGAATATGTGATATCAAGTGGCCTCAAGAGATTTACTGGTGGCATAATGTGAAGAGTTTCTTCACAAGCAGAGGAGTTTCTCTGAGATCTTCGACCGTTTGTTGGTCTTTTGAATTGAATCGAATTTAATTTGGCCTTAAGCATGATCTTCGACAGTCGCAATTCAGATATAACTAATGATAAATGGTACAACAGCTATGTTTATGTATGTAACATACAAGGCAACTGCGATGAAAGATTTTTGTCACTTAATGACATTTATTTATTTATTTTATTGGGGATAAAGTTTTATTCGTTTTTCGTATATTGTATATTTCATTGGTAATCTTGACGAACAAATGTGTCTATAAAAATGGTATATTCCAGCTATACATTCTTACATTCGAGGAAACGAAAAACTTTTTAATCGCCGCAGCGACCAATATAATAATTGGAGAAGATAATGTTTGGCAATACTCTATGGTATACATATAATAAAAGAACATTATCACATTTTGCTCTTCAAAGCGTACTTGTTATGCTTATTCTGTTCTCTCCACATCATTTTCAATGTCATGAAATCTTATTCCAGTACATGTTAACAATCAGCTTTTTTTTTTTCTTTATTTTAAAGAACTTAAAACTCAAGTAGGTATGACTACATTTGTGATACCAAAGCATCTGTTAAATTTTTCGGAAAAAAGGGACACAAAGAGAAAGAAAGATGTTTGGGCTCAGTGCTATTTCGCTCCAACATTTAATGGGGAGACTAAATTGTAAGTGTAAATAAGCTTGATGTTGTATTTAGACAACCATTAATTTCACAAGATTTTAGTTGCCTGTAAAAAAGTCTTTCGGTCATGACTGGTATTGAACCCCAAACCGCCCGATTGGAAAACTAATACACTACCACCTGAGCCACAGTCACTCAGGATTAATGGATTTATTTATATTGTAAGTTTCCAATCACTGTCAAGTGCTAATGGTAAATCAGTGTAGATTGTTGCTAACATTCTTTGTTGGATTTTCGGAAACATGAACTGGAGCGTCGAAGTTGGGAAAGCTTAGTTCCTTTGCCTCGTTGCTTTTATCTCTGTCTCTACGTTTATTGCTTATTTGTACCATTTAATGAGAATTCACCATCTTATACGAAAGCCGAGGGATGTCATATGCATAGTAAACGTGATTTTGGCACTATGCTATCGTGATTGGTTGCCGCTTTTCGTTACACCATGAGGTTATAACGTCAGTGGTGGATACCAGGAATAATAGTGATGAGAGAAGGTATAGGAGCACCATTATGCAGCATTTAATATTGTACATCTTATATAACCTTGACTTCAGTAAGGACTTTTGAGCGGATAGATCTTCTGTGAAATACTATTGAACACACAAAAATAAATGTGGCGATAAATTCGTCGAACAAGCTTATAGTTTCATGATACAGTAAAAAACCTCAGCTGAAATAAAAGTTTCATTGTTTCCAATGTTTCAGAATACGTGTTACGGAAGCTTGCACTACGAATTTCGATTTATGAAAATTGCCGTAGCTCAGAAGTTAATGTTAAGTTAATGGTGGTTACGAACAAAAAAATCCCCAAATATCCCCAAATTCAAAAGAAAAGAAATTTATCTATCTATTTACTGCTCAGAACAATTTCATAAGGCACAATGGACAATAGAATTGAAAGAAACTTTGCTTCTGTCTTTGTTAAAGAAATTGTTCTTTTAAAACACTTTCAATAAATAATTTATTTAGAAGTTATATTATGTCAGCCATTGTTCGACCTTTTGATGATTATGACTCAATTATGGCTTTCTTCGGACTTCAACTTCTTTGTTCATCACAATTGTATAGAAATGTTAACCTAAGAATTAAACATTATTATATTTGTCTTTTTTCAAAAGACTTTTTTGATAATAGTGACAGATTTATGGTTACTTATTAAAAATATATATATATATATTACTAATTCTTATGCAAGGTATGCTAAATGTTAATTTAAATTCCAAAAAAATATGATTTTTTAGCTGAATAGAGGCAATGTTCCGTGCCTGAAGGAAAAACAAGAAAAAAAAAGTTCGTGTGATAGAGTAGATACCATAGAACCTGAGAATTGGAAAAAGGGACACTAGGTAGTTCGGTGTATGCCATAGTAAACGATATAAAGATTTTTTGGACTAAAAGGTGCTTCATTTAAAATCTAATAAAAGCAACGAGAAAACGAGAAAGACAGCTTTTTGCACAAAAGAGGCAATACTATGACGATTAACAACTAAATAAGTATAAAATAACTAATGTTTTTTCTCCTATCTAACAATTGTAACAACTTCTAAGCCGTGCTGTCATTTCTGAAGATTTGCTGACATATATGGTATGTTATGTACTTAAAAAATTTGTGTGCAATTCGCAAAATAGAATTCAGAAAATTAAGAATACAAGTTTATTTATCTAACTCTATATTGTCCCCTTCAAAGTAATCCCCATCGACTGTTACGTCGAAACATTTTTTATATTCGGTTTTCGGTATGTCCATCAGTGCTTGCTGCGATTTTTCCATTACTTCCTCTCGACTGCTGAAACGCGTTCCCCGTAGTAGTTTCTTAACTCAGAAAAAAGTCACAGGAACCAAATCAGGTGAATTCGGTGAATTAGATGGTATTTGTTGCATTTTTCGTCAAAAAATTACGAATAATTATGACACTGTGCGACGGTACGTAATCATGGTGCCAAATCCATGAATTTTCTGCCCACAATTCTAGTCTCCTTCGGTGAATTGCATCACGCAAACGTCTCATAATATGATTCACTTCACCGTTGTAATCCATGAAAACCGTGAGCTTTTTTGACTGAAAACGACTTGTTTTTTTTTTTTTTTTGTCTCGGCTTATTTGGTGAACGCCATTCACTTGCCTGATATCTGGATTGCGTGTCGTACTCATAAACCCACGTCTCGTCTTCAGTAATGATCCTTTTAATGAAAGTGGGATCGGATTCAGCCCCGCAAATCATCGCTTTTGTGACGTTAACACGGTCTCTTTTTTTGCATGAAATTGAGGTCTTTTGGCAACAACCCAAATCATTGACCAAAATATCTTGGACGGATCCATAGGCAATGTTCAAGTCCTCCGCTATCTCTCTGATGATGAATTTGCGGTTATTGCTCACATTTCTTTTACTTCATCATCTTCGATTGACTAACGACCATTTTTGAACCGCTCGTGCCACTGGTAAACGACAGTTTTCTTTGGAGAATCGTTGCCGAAACACTTTTCCAATATTTCCAACGTTAGCGCAACTTTAAATCTGTTTTTTACGAAAAATTTAATACAAATTTAATGCAAATTTATTAATACAATACAAATATTAATACAAAGTTTTCAAATAAAATGTACACAATTTGTCAGTTAAATGTCCCATCTTACCAATAGCAAACCGGTTTTTTTTTCTAGAAATCTAACTGGACTTTCTTAAAACCAAGTAAAGACATGAACATGTGTTCATTTTTGCAATGCAGCTGCGCTTGGTTAGCTTTTTCTCAGAACAAAGTCGCAATTTAATGTGGTCAAGCATCTGCTTCAGTCTAATTATTTTAAATTCTTCTTAATGGATTTTGAAGTTAAACGTATTTATTATATGTGGAGTAATTAGAAAATACTAATTTGTAAAGTAATCCTTGAGAAATTCTTGTTTTAGATAACCTATTTATTTGTTCGTTGTTTGTTTTTTAACCTAAAGTTTTAGTTGTGTTCTCCCAAAATTCCCCCTTAGATCCATTGTATTAATCTGAGTTTTAAGGTAATAAAAGAGAAAAAACTCAAGATGTGATCACTGATATACAACATAATATTGAGCATAACGGCTACATATTTGAACTAACCAAACTTGAAAAATCTATTGGCTACATATGTAAAAAAAATCGTTGTTTTCTGGACGCGTGACGATCGCAAAAAAACTTCAGGTCTGTGATTGGCTCAATGAAAAGCAATTAATTGTATTAAAATGTAATATATCTCAGCAAATGGTGGAAAGTGCTCATCGTGAGCGCCCTAAGCTTGATTTTGCGGTGTCTTCAGCAAGAACAAAGCGTACGTCTGTATAGTTCAGCTGACCGAGATTAACGAGTCTGCTGTTTCTGCTTTACGCAATGACCATCAAATGCAAAATGTATTGGAGCCAGATCCTATTGAAGTAATTTCGCTTATAGTGGAGTCCGGCATTTCTAAAAACCAATATTTGCTGATAAGAAACTTTGTGAATGGCAAAATATCTTTTGATTTATTTCCAAGCTATTAAAATATACTAAGCTCAAAAAAAAGAGAGATACCCGGACAATATATCTGAAGACGAATCTCAAGCTGAAATCGAACTGCAAAATTTATTAGATAACACAGCGTCGAGCTTATTACAGCTACAAGCTAATGTGGTCGAAACAGTCCCTGATAATTATGTTACAAATTTAGTATTAATACTGCCAAGGACCTGATCTATGAGTATCCGTGGTACTATAAGCAAGCTACAGTCCATAAAGTATTAATACATGGATCTGCTGTGATATAGAATGCAATAGTATTAATTGTAGAGCTCTCGGAAAAAGCTGCAGAGTCAAACAATAAAGAATCAAAAAAAATGTAGACTACAGCATAGCCGAAAAATATCACGCATGTTGCCAAACGTCGACATTATGAACACTCTACTTTTACGTTCAGATCCATTTATAACAGGGCAAAGAGAACTTGGAAAGAGCGATAAATTGTTATTGGAATCTGTTCTAGATGACAAATTGTCAATTCATGAATTTTTTTTTTTTTTTTATTAACTTCTTCCGACTTATTGTTATTTTTATGGATTATTAAACATTAAGATATTTATCGTTTTAATTATTTGATGCACATAAGTACAAAAATGTATTTTAAAAATTGTATTTTCTATTATTTATTTAATTATTTCATTTGTAATGCTTTTTTGATAAATGCAGTGTCCGGGTAATTACACGTCACTTTTTTGCTATCCACCTTACAAGTCGCCAATTGCTCTAATTTTTTTAGACTATGTTCACAACATTATTTAAGAATTTTGATGAAAATTTCGCTACGATATCTCAACGGGAAGTATTTATGGCCGCTGTCCCATACAAACGGAACCAGTGCGCAATTGGAGAGCTACACGGTGGTTATATTTTTTTTGATCAAGGTGGTATAACAAAATAACGCAAATTATGAGTAAAAATCCGGAATTGTCAACTCGTCGTCAACCGCAAAATTTTATCTATTTCAATTTCAATTTAAATTTAACGTTTTATTACATATACTTGTACATTAAGATAAATATCTTTTATACAATAGTAGTTTATCTTAATTAATACAAAGCAATTATTAAATAAAAAATTATAATAATAGTTGTAATATAAATATAACAAATCTTGAAATTAGGATTACAAATATTTATTAGGGGGAAATAGAAGAAAGCCTGATGATGAGAGGATGAGAGTGGAGAGAAGGAGCTGGGAATACTGATAAAATAATGTGAAGTTTATAATTTAGGATAAGAGTGAGAAATGAAAAAAGAATTGCACTTGAGTTCCAGAATTTAATAGCATGAATAAAGAATAAACGGGACGAGTTGAGATAATTCTGCCGTGATGGGACCAAACTTAAATTTCTAAGGGAGCGTGAAAAATTAATCCTTCCTTATAGATAAATTGAAGCATTATTTGTTGTAATAATATGTACAAAAAACAATTTCTGGCATCAATATAATGCTTGAGGATAATGCTCAACGAGCTCCTAGCAAGTTGTGAAATATGTTCATATCTGCGTCATTCATGAACATATCTTACTGAAACATTAATTGCAACTTGGGATGAAATGTCGATGTTACAGTATAAAACCTTAGCATATGTAATCAAGAGCAAAACAAGACGGGAGTGAAACTCACAGTTAACCAAAACTTGCGAAGACATCCATAAATTGTATAGTTTGTATGGTTATATCCTGAAAAGTTTGAATTGATAATACCCCAAACTAGTTACAGTATTAATCACATTTAATTTATTACCAGAGAGTAAGATATTAGGTTAGGTATTAAGGGCTAGATTTTTATTTAAAATTGGAATAACTTCTTAGGATTTAAAAGCCTTAGACAAGGAATTAAACCAGGAATCATTATCAAGTTCAACAGTGTTACTGAATGGCATGGACTAATACAACTGAATATCATTATATAAATATAAATGTACCGAGCTATGTGTACATATAGAGGCGGGTCATGTACACTGCGGGTACACCATACTTTACCGGTAGAAGAGCCGCACAACAATTGCATGTCACAACTTTTTTAAATTTATCGGAAAGAAAGCTTTTAAAAAGCCTCACTCCACTATTATTAAAACTAAAGAGATGTTTTAATTTTTAGCAGAGGATTGTGGTTTACCTTTGAAAAATCAAATACGCAAAGAAGGGTAACAGATCCCTTATCAAACTCTTATATAACTTCCTCCAAAATATTAACTATTGCAGTAGAACAACTTTGGTTGGACTTAAAACCGGATTGTCTCCCTTACAAAATACTATTAAAAGATAAATAATCCAAAAGTTGCCTTCCTTTGAATTTCTCAAAGACCTTTAACAAGCTCAAATCTCAGACTATATAAAATTTATATATAAAATCCAAGTGGATGCAGGAACTAAAGCTACGAGATTATGGATTATGATGAAAATTCGCTTATTAGCCCTTCTCAACCCCCACTTAAGGATGAATGGATTTGAGGTTAAGCAAAATTGATTGAATATGGACGATATTTGTGTAGGAATTAATATATTAATCCGGTTTTTAAACAAAATTATTTTAATTCAGTAATTCAATGAGTGAACATATGTTTATAAGGACAATTAAGCTTTTTACAGAAAAAAAAACTTTGATAACTTCACCACTCACTGTTCGTCTTTTTTTCTCGTCTTTGACATTCGTATTTGATATTCGTATTTGACATACGTCTTTGACATTCGTCTTTGACATTCATTCTTGACATTCATCTTTGACATTCGTCTTCTTGTGTTCGTCAGGGTAAACATAAACTCCACATTTATTTGACCGATATGTGATTTCAGCAGGATCACGTTATATGTCATACTGCCAATTAAACCGTTAACTTTCTGAGCCTTTGATTCAACGAGAATTCAAATGGGTATAAATACACTTATATTGCCTCAGCATGTATTAAGTTTTTTGAAAAGTGGCATGAAGACAGAAAGTAAGATGCTTAGACTCAGTGGATATTTCGCTTCATGGGAGGTATCCAACATTTAATGGGGAGACTTAATTCTTAGTGGAAGTTGTTGTTGATTTCTGGTCAACTACTCATCTTACTTGATTTTCGTTAACTGAAAAAAATAAATGTCTTTCGTGCGCGGTTGGAATTCGAACACTAAACTTTCCGATTTGGAAGCCAGTCCAACTAACACTTGAGTCACCACCACCTACCGTGATCGTGGGATTTGATGCCATTTAATTCCTTTTTCTTGGGTTATGTGAAGTATTGGTGTAAAGTAATTAACTTAATATTCAACGCATTATTCAGGAGGTAGAACACCAAATGTTTGAAGGAGTGACTCAAAACTAATTCCGTCCTTAAGGGTTTTGTGGTTCTATATATACCCGGAAAGTGTTATACATTTGCAAGCAGAGTTGCCATGTTAAATTATATGAACTGACAGAGTATTAACTCATATTTTTCTTAACAATTATTTATCCATGAACTTGGAAATAAGGGACGTAAGCGCAATGGGCATGTTGAAGAAGAACGAGTTTAAATGCTGTTTTCTATTTACTCGTACTTGGTAGAGTTGTCTTCTAATCGACAACTTGCGGGCACGACCTTGACTTCGTACTTACGATATGCATTTACGAGAGAATATCATTTTTAAAAAAGATGAACTTTATTTCATTACAATGGTTAACCTCATTTTCAATTGGCCAGTTTTTTCACCTGTTTTTATTACTAATTAGATTCGTTGGAAAAGAATTTCTTGTCAGGTGGCTTGTCCTATGCTGCTTTGCGCCTGTACTCTAATAGAATGCTGATCATGCACATTTGAGTATATGAGCAAATACTGGATGTAGTATATGCGTGATCGTTCACCTGAATGAATGTGCAGCTGCAGCATATATAAATATTACTGGTAAGATTGCTAGGTGGAAGAAGAGAAACTAACGCAGCTGAAGAAAAGTGATGTAACGCATCCATGCTTTCTTAGTATAAATTTCAATATTTGTTTCCGAAATTTTGGTTTTTAACTGAAATAATCTAAAAATGGACTTTGAGAATTAATAACAAGGAACCAAACTTTTGTATCTTATTTCTTCAAAATACATCCATTCTAGAGTGGAAAAATTGAAAACTGTAACATTGCTTACATTTGGTGTTACATAGCTTACAAAGTTTTCATATCTACATAATATTATTTATTTTTTTTATATATTATATATTTATATATTATATGTTTATATATTATATATCTATATATTTTACAATATTATTTACAATTCTCAAATCTTAATGGATCTTTTCAATTTGGTTTATTCCGAAAGAATGTTAAAACAATATTATTTGTTTATTGTTTATTTTCTATATTCTCATTTATCTTAAAATAACATATACCATAGGATTTTGTTTAAAGATTTACATAATACATACATTTATTTTTTATTTTTTCTATGTAGATCGCTTAGTTTTACGCTTTTCTCAATGCTATCTTTAAATTTGATTGCATTGTTTGTTATGAACGATTTGTAATTAGTCGAGCGTTCGAGGTTGTTTTTGTTTGGGATTGGTTCAGCAAATATTGATGTTAGGAAATTCTTTCTATTGTAATAATAAAGTGTCTAAGCTCCTCTTAAGTGACAACATATCTTCTCCTAGAAGTCCTTACTGACTGAGAAAAAGATTTTTTTTACTTTCATTACTTGATCTCTAAGGAGTTGTATATCAGATTGGATTTGTAAAACATGTTACATTTTATGGTAGCTATGTCCGAAAACTGTTTATTGATTTCGTTTCCTAAAAGCGAAGAGGTTGTTTGTTTATATGCGTTGTAATATTGTATTTGACTTCGTCGAACATTGTGTTTATTCTGATTTGGTCACTAACTAAATACATCAATTAAATCTGCATTGTTTGTTTCGTGTATGTCAAATATTTCTTTTTCATCGTCATAATCCATTGTTCCTGTTAAATATTTTAAAGCTTTACGTTAAACATTTAATAGGCCTCTTTTCTCGCGGCTTTTGTAATTTATACCTACATACAAGACTTTTCACTTCTTGAGCTTAAAAACTGAATTTGCGTATAATTGTTGGATACTGATTTGTATGGCTAAGTCCAATATGTTATGTTCGATTTGGTTGATTTTGGAACAATTGTCTATAACTTGTTATTCAACGTCTGTATATCAACTTGCTCTCCATATTTAATTATGAAAATTATAGTCCACATAAAGATTTGTAAAATCCTTTTTTTATTTATATTCCCGTTTTATCAGATTTTTGTAACACAAAATTTTTGCAAAATTCAACTTTATTTATCATTATGGTTGCCTTCGAGGGCAATACACTGATTGAAACGATTTTTTAATCTTTCGATACCAGTTTTGTAGTACGATTTCAGTTTAGCCTTAAAATAGGCCTCTGTTTCGGCGATTACTTCTTCATCGGTCTTAAATCTCTTTCCGGTGAGCATTCTTTTGAGGTCTGCTAACAGGAAATAGTCGCTGGGGACTATATCTGGAAAATACGGTGAGTGGGGAAGCAATTCGCAGCTGAATTCATTCAATTTTGCCATCGTTTTCATCGACTTGTGACACGGTGCATTGTCTTGATGAAACTGCACTTTCTTTTTCTTCAAATGCGGCCGTTTTTCTGCGATAGTCGCTGTTGATAGTCTGCCCCTTTTGGCGATAGTCGATGAAAATTATTCCATGTGTATCCCAAAATACGGATGCCATAACCTTGCCAGCCGACTGTTGAGTTTTTGGTCGTTTTGGACGAGGTTCGTCGCCTGCTCACCACTCAGTTGACTGCCGACTTGACTCTGGTGTGAAGTGATGGAGACAAGTTTCATCTATTGTCACATACCGACGCGAAAATTCGGCTTTATTGCGGTTGAACAGCTTTAAACACTAATCTGAATCATCAACACGTTGTTGTTTTTGGTCGACTGTGAGCAAACGCGGTACCCACTTTGAACAGAGCTTTCACATGTCCAAATATTCGTGTATGATATATCCAACACGCTCTTTTGATATTTTCAGAGCCTCAGCTATCTCGATCAACTTCACTTTACGGTCATTCGTAATCATTTTGTGAACTTTTTTGATGTTTTCATATGAAACAGCTTTTTTTGGACGTCCACTGCCTGCATCATCTTCGGTGTTTGTTTGACACACGAAAATGCTTTGAATCCATTTTTTTTTTTTCACAATAACAAAAGTTGCTTCACTCTCAACGCTATATCTTGAGAACTAATCGTCCGACAGCTGTCAAATTTATACACGTTTGTTTTGAAGGTTGGTACTAACTGAAAATGGTATGGATTTAATTCAAGTGGTGCCCTCTCTTACAAATTGAACTTTCAAGGCTGTAAAGGCTATGACCTCCTTATCTTTATTGAGTAGTTACAAGAACTATACTGCTCCTTATTTTTCTTTACAAAATAAATGATTTTAGAAAAATCTTTTTAACTTAGGATTCCTTTAAGTGGGAGGGGTGGTAACATTAGTTCGGTGAAGAAAAGGCCCATTTTTTAAACTTTTTATACGCTACAAGTAATACCTATTTACTTAATTGATTGTGACACTATAGTACAACATATGAATTATATTTCCTTCATTTTCGAAAGCAAAATTTTAATAGCGTAGCCGATGGCAGCACATCTTCGGAGGCGCCGTAGCTTTCTATATGTAGACCTGGGAGGGAATTTTTTGCGACTTTTTAATTCTTGATGACACCTTGAAGTGAAAATTGGGAAATTGGCATTTTTGGAATGCCGAAGTTAGCAAATCTATATTTTCGGATAGTTGAAAGAGATATCTATGTTCTATGCTTGGAAAATGTTAAGAAATTTTTGTTTGTCATAGTAATAAACATCAAATTCGATGAAGATAATTTCATTTAGGTTTTCTTTCTTCTCAGTTACAATATTAAATATGTGATGTTAAGAGGTTGTCGTTAGTATATATTTTGATATGTTGCATATCTCACAGTTATTTACGAATTTCCTAATTTCTTCCTTAAGCTTTAGTTTTGTTCTTAGTTTTAAATACATTTTATTTTATTAATCATTAACTCTTACATACTAACAAAAATGCCTAAATGCTAGCTTTAAATTACTTAAAAATCTTATACTAACTTACTGGCCACACACAGATACTCTAAGCTACTTTAAATTCAGATATATATGGCTTTCGACTTTATTTACATTTTATTTAGGAATTCTTATTTTCTATACTTAAGGCTAAGAAAAAAAATTTTTAGGAAAAACCTAGCATATGGACATAATTTATTATTTTTTATAAAAACTTAAAATCTAACTAAAAATCTTGCTCGTATATTGAACCACACGGAATACCCAAATTTATTTTTACACACAAATTATCTTTACCCTCGCCACGAGTTGGCTGCTATAAAACAGTCTCTTTGTAAGGGCATAAGCGCGCATTAGCTCTGTCCAGAGCAGCATCTATATCCCAAGGTATCTGACTACTTTTCGACAAGGAAGTGGCAAGCCGTGTTGTTCAACGATCGAGAATGTTCACCAATCCTTTCTGAAATCCCTAGAGGCGCCAGACAACGGTGTTTTAAACAGAATGGTTTTAGGCTTCTGGAAGTTGATTTTTAACTTCCAGTCATCGCAAAATCGCCTAATTTTTTCGAAGCTACGTTGCAAAAGCATGTTAATAACTTTGATTTTGGACCTATTGTGTATGCTATCAAGTCGTCTGCGTACCCTAAACACTGGGGAAGTGGACTTATTAAATCGCTTGTGTAAATTTAAAAATAGATCGACGAATTAACTTTTTTTTTCTCCATTACACAGTGAAACTTTGATTGAATAAAATAATAATAAAAATAATGATAAAATTATAAAATCGTTAAGTTTCTGATTTTAAGTTAACTTAAGCTATTACATTAAATTTATATTATTTTATCGAAAGCAGTAAAAAAGAAAAAAGAAAAAAAGAGCGAGGTCTCATAACAGAATTGTAATCATAAAAAGACTTACTCTTTCTCCATTTTGAAACAACATTTTTTATTGGGTTGCAAATACAACAGCCACTGTACAAGCAAAGGCACATTTACAAACTTTAATAAATTCATTATACACTAATTTGTAACTGATATTGAACCCCATATTGCATCACGTTATGAGTACGGTGTGCAATTGTTGCTTAGAAAATTAATAAATGCTCATAAGTACGAAAAGTCTATCTAGCTGTGTGAATATATTTACATATGGGTCCGAAAGAAATTACGAATGTAATATGGAAGGGAGATGGCAGTAATTCAATAAAGTAACACCATAGTTAAGGATACCCTTCTACCAAATTATGGGTATAATTTGCTTCATATGCGTGTAACAAAATTTGGTTTAAGCTCATTTGCACCACAGCGTGACATAAGTGACAAAATGGGAATAAATATTTACGTTTCACATTCCTGTGATGTGTTGTGTAGTTTACCTTTAATTTTGAATACGAAATATGGTTCAACAACTCAAAGTGAATAACTAAGTTGGCTTTATCTACCAATTCAAAAGTATTTCATCAACCGTTTTGGAATATACTTTTGTTATTTTGAAGTAAAGGGTTTTTTTATTTGTAAATGTAATAGAATTTTGAAATTTTAACTTACCTTTGCCACTTTAATGCATCAGTGGCAGAGAGCAAAAGAGGTAATCTAATTCTCTGGAGTCACTACCAACATTCAGATGAAATTTAGACCCATTCTGCGAGTCGTTAAGGTAATTATAACTCAATGCGGTAGATGCTTCCGATTTAAAGGACCGATTCAACTCATGGAACAACTTAGATGACAGGCTACAAAACACATCCACCTATCCAAAAGTTGGTTGGCTTGCAGAACAGATTACAGCCGAAAAATCCACAGGGAATGCTTTGCACGAGAGTTGTTTGATTTACAATCGTAGAGACCATAAGGGAATAATAACATATAAAATGGCTTAGTTACGCAAGACGTCAAAATCGAACATTAGTTCGATGAATTTTGTTACCAATCGACACAAGTTATTAAATGCGTATCTTAAACGGAATCATTTTCATGGATTCTTGTCACACAAGACCGTAATATTTTAAATAACTTAGTCCAAGGAATGAACTGCAATATGCTTAGTACAAACTACAGAAATTCTGGTGTATATGGTAGTACTTTATATACCGTAATGTCAATGACTTGATTTAAAGTAAAACTAAAACCGTATCCAAAAAGATAGGCGAGCAGAAGTTTCAGGAACTGTAGGTAATACAAACGGTACTGTGAAAAAACTTTAATTTCCGGAGGTACTTCAATTTACCACTGGAGGATAAGTCACCAACTTATGGAATTCCTTTCTAGTAATCATAATCTGCAAATATTTGAAACCAATGTACTTCGATATCTCTCTTTCTTTCCTCTCTAAGTTTCCTTCACCCGCGCTGTTTGCAATCAATAATATTGATGAAACTGTCGATGACGATGACTTTGTTCAGCAAATTTAAAGTGATGTCCATAATTGAACTAATATGGTATAGACAACATAGATAGAAAACTTTGCAGGTTTTGGACCTTTCAAAAAAGATTCACTGATTTCATCAAATCGTGTGTATGTTTGTCTGTGAATACGAGTGAAATGTCTACAACCCCAATTCATGGTCGACGCCATAAAAACAAGTTAGGAGGCACATCCTAATAGTGTGCGTTGTTTTTTTTTTGTACAATATTTTTGTAAGCAACGCAAATTATTGTTAAAGTATTATTAATTTTCCATCTAGTTAAGACATTAAAAATATTACGTACATACCAGTTGAAAGGAACAATGGAATCACAATAGCTGGATTATTATGTCAGTTTTTCACTGCCAAGTTCGGATGTTGTATAGTTCCACAACGCTGTAATTTGTCAACATTTAATTTTCACTTACACCATTTTCCATTCACTCTTGCTTTTCTATTTGTCTGCATTCGAGTCACATTACTTATTTCTTCTCCCAAATAGTTTCGCCCTAATTTATTACTTTCTTCGCAATTTATTTATTACTACTTTATAGTGCTTAAAGTGACCTGGTTTTCTTTTTCTTTTTCTATTTCCTCATTAAGCTGACCAATTTCAAAATTTAACTAATGGACTCAGCATCTCGTCCTGTGAATCTGCTAAATGTGAGATGTGTTCAAAGAGTAAGATGACTTTTGAAATTTCGCGGGGAACGTACATTCCATTATCGATTTTTTTTTTTGTGTTGGAAAATATGTCCCGAACATATTTCGCAGTTTCGAGAATATAGCATACTCAGTTTGTTTTTAACAAATAGAAAGGTTAGCCTTGGAGCAAAGAATTTGCATTAAATTTTGTGTAAAAGTGTGGACAATTTTGTTATTAAAATCAGGATATTTTAAGATGGGCTTTGTTTCAATGCTATTAAAACTGTCAATGTACTCGGAGTTATTGGGTTCAAGTTCAAAAATCGGTTATAGGATTGGCGACTTTTATGAATTTTTGGTTATTCCTAGAAATCCTTATATTTGTTTGGTTGTTTTTGGAAGCTTATAGTTATTTATTGGAAATATTTTGTTTTGATTGGGTTTGATTCTCTTGGTGGTAACTTTGTGTCTTTGTGTCTCTTTTTTTTAAGAATTCACTTTTATCAAGTTGTACTTTTAAATTTACAGTTTCTATGTCTTGAACATTTTGGAAAGTGAATCAATATGTTCCCGGAGGTTAGTTGAAAATTGTATGATATCATACATATCTGATTACTGGGAAATAGTTGGGACATTATTTAGACCAAATGGCATATGAACCAATTTGGTCCATGACCATTGACTTTTGTGGGTGACCGTGGCTCAGGTGGAATTGTATTGACTTCCCAATCGGACGGTTCGGATGAATGATTGCCTAAATATAACATCAAGTCAATTTAGACTAAAAACTTGGTTTTCCCATTAAATGTTGGGTGCCACACATGGAGCGTAATAGCCACTGAGCCCAAACAATTTTCCTATCTTTCTGTCCCATTTTCCAAAAAAACATAACACATGCTTTGGCATCATAAGAGTAGTCATATCCACTTGATTGTTAAGTTCTTTTCTTAATAATAAAAACAAAATTTGGTATAACCCCCTTGATAAGTCAAGTGTTGTAAAGTATTGTGCTTTACCCAACTTGTCGAAAATATCATCTATATAAGAAATGAGGAATTTTTTATCAATAGAACCATCATTGAGTTTTCTATAATCGACAACAATTCTCCATTTTTGTTTCCCCGCTGTGCCTATTTTTTTCGGGGTAACCTATATTAGAGAAGAATAATGAGATTTACTTGGGCGTATGATTACTTGTTCGAACATATGTTTGATTTAGGTATGAACTTCTTGCTTGTGCACTTCTGGGAACCTGTAACTCTTAACATATATTGGTATGTCTTTATTGCTTTTCATTTTTCGTTTAATCGTAACGAAAAATCACTATCTTCCTGATAGAAGATAAGCGCATACTGCGGTGCGAGTTGTTTTATTTTGAGTTGCTTTTCAGTATTGAGGTGATCGGTAGGAACGTATTTGTTTTGACACAGGATTTTTACTCGTTTAGTGTGAATATTCTCATTATGTTAAGGTAGTAATCCGGTGTGACGGCCGAAATATCGACGTTTTTTCGTGAATTTTTTTTTTTTTTTAAGAAAATGAAATGCGATCGATTTGTAATTCTTACGCGTTTTTAATTGTACTTTAAAGTGGACAAAAAAAATTTTTTTGACTTAATTTTACATTAATTTGTTTATAATTTTTTTTTATCAAAGTGGAGTCCTTTAAAAAAAATTTATTGTTTTGCACACTATATCCTAATGAACTAACCAAGAATATATATTAAAATAAAGGCGGACTTATGAAACAAGGTTCTCAAAATGTAATTTTTTTCGTTGATAAATTGTTTAAAAAAATTAATGTTTTAAGTGTTACGTGTTATGTATGTCTAGAATAATAGGTAAAATACTTAGCCAAATCGGTTGAATAGTTTTGAGTCAGCGCATTCCCAAAAGTTCAAAAACATGGTTTCGAGAAAAACGCGTTTCAAGTTTTGACAAAACTTACATTAATCAGCTATGCCTGGTGCATAAAGCAATCCTTCCATTTCCTTAAAGTTATCATTTTCAGCGGCTTTGAGAGCCCTGCGTAAAGTTCTCGCCTCCTTACAGTTGTCTTCTGTAGTCTTCTCTACCCTTGAAATTCTTGCATTGTCAACAGTGTCAGCGTAGTCCCTGGCTGTTTGACCTATAGTAACGCACATCACCTCCATAACTTTGAGTAAAGGTAGAAAACCCTCATAAAGGATGCCGACAGCCGTACAGGTAACAATTTCCAAAAAGTTTTTCCCAGCAAACGTATGCTTCGGAGCAAAATTCTATACACAGTGATTGAAACTTTCGTTATTATTTTGGGTGTTTCCCCCAAACATCTTTTCAGGAAGTCGTCAGGTGCTTCAGTCTCGTACACTGATTTTATAAGATTTATAACTTGGTCGTCACACGAATATGGGGGTTCATAAGTTCTCTCTTGATTTTCCGCTTAAAATTGTTGATGTTTGCACCAAGAATCTGGGCAGCAAGAGTGCTTATTGTTTTCGTCTGTCGATGTTATATGGAAGAACGTAGCATACACGGCTCTCTTCATTTCTTCGAGAGATTGACAGTTTGGATTACTAAACTGTAGTAATTATTCAATTTCAACATAAGCTTATTAGTTAATTGCAACGGTTTAGATTTTGGTGGTTCAGCGCTGGTCGACGAGTTTCTCTTCGTCCTACGCTTTTTCGGAGCACTTTCTACGGTACTTATCTCTTCTGTGGCTTTCTTTTTTTTCTCAGCTGCCTCAAGTTATTTTTCAGCTTTTGTGTACTACTTAAAAGTTTTTTATTTACACCTTGAAGTGCTCGCTTCATTCGTTTCTTCACGTGCAATACGCATTCATGATTTTTTATTTCCTGGTTGCCATTGTAAGGTTCATCATCAATCAAATTTTTGTGGGTTTTACTGTCCCTATCTCCGATGTACCTCACATAATTAACACCTTAACGCTGCCCTCGTGGTGTCCTACTTATTACAATCTTTGTATTTGGCTAAGTTAAAGATTGGGATATTAGCAACTAACGTATCCTATACACACGTAAATGTGGTATCTTTTTTTGAGGAAGGAAGTCTTATTTTGGACGTTGTTGCTATCACTTTTCATAAAGAACTGTGCTCAGCTTTCATAGTCGATGGTTCAGTTCTTGACAATGATTGATCTAGTAAATCGACTTCCAAATATGAACTTGAGTTTGCTTGAATATTTGCCAAAATAGATTCGCTGCATTCTATTGTACCGACTTCGCCCTTATCGTCGTAGTCCGTCACAGTACCAGGCAAAGAAGTAATGCATCTCTCATTTTGCATTAAAATTTCACACAATAATTTCAATTGACCAGCACATACATATGTATATCGCCTGGTACACCAAAATCATCCTCATCAACATCATCCTCTCCGCTCAGTACTCAACTTCCGATTTCTGGTGGTAAAAGGTACAGTGCTTAAACTGTTTCACTCATTGCACGGTTCATTTATGAAATCAAATGCCTTTTGCACACTTAACGGTCTACAATTTATAAGAACAAATTTTTTGTATTTTTCATTTTTTTACAATATTTATATTAATAATTATGTAACCGACCTATATAGTATGTATGGCAAATACAAATACATAGCAAGTACTTTTATGTTACTACTTTACTCACTTTTAATATGACACATACATATGTATATATTATTTTGTATAGCAAAACCTTAGTTTGTATAATTAAAACATAAATTATACTTAAAAATTATAACTTAAATTAATTTAAGTTTAAAGAGATAATAGGAACGTTCCCTACAAAAAAGGAAACTTAACGCTTTTAATTTAACTTCTCAGGTTTAGGCGTGATGCTCTCTCATAGAAGGGGACGATTAAGCCTCTGTCTACATCAGGTACAATTATTGGAATAGATGTGTCGCTTAGCATACTGAACGGAGATAAATAATAGTTGTTTTCCAACTTATCAGATAAGCTAGAATCAAATCTCAAATTTCTATAAATCTTTTGCCTTCGTAGGAGAAATAGTAAACCATGAGCAGAAGCTGTATGCCAAAATTGGACGAATTGGTGTTTTATACATTAGCATATTTCGTACTGCATTGCTTTAGAATGCAGTACTGATTTCAGTGCAGATGTTACAGCTTTTGCTTTAGATAGTTTCCACAGTTTGGCACGCTTTTTGAATAAAAATCTATGTATTATGGAAGTGAATTCCTAGGTACTTCATATCGGTGCAAATAGGTTGCAGTTGGTTAGTTATGGATTTTTAATGAAAGATTTATGCTCTTCTTGACAGCTAGTCGATGGCCTTTTACCGCTTGCATTCCTGAAGCATGTAGAGTTACATTTTTCTGGGTTAATGTTCAATCCCCACTTTTGAATGTAAGTGACAAGCATTGGAAGTTTTTCTTCCATTTTGAGAAGTGCTTTTTGAGGTCTTACTTTACATCGCTAGCTATTACCACAGCGTCATCTGCATATAGAATGCCTTCTGGTTCATCATTTGCAGAATTTTGAAATGGGAAATCATACAAGTATACAATGAATAAAATCGGTCTCAAAATTGAACCTTCGGGAATTCCCGACGAAATTAAGAAAAAATTTCATTTTTTTTTTTTGGATTTTACAAGTACCGAAGAAAACTGATTTTCAAGAAAAGTTACAACGATTTGAATTATTTACTCGGGAAAGTTAGGAATTATCAATTTGTAAACCATGGGCTGAAAAGTCAATTCAACTTTATTTATCAATATAGTTGCATTCGAGGGCGATACACTGAATGAAACGATTTTTCAATCTTTCGATACCAGTTATGTAGTACGATTTCGGTTTAGCCTCAAAATAGGCCTCTGTTTCGGCGATTACTTCTTCATCGGTCTTAAATCTTTTTCCGGCGAGCATTCTTTTGAGGTCTGCGAACAGGAAATAGTCACTGAGGGCCAAATCTGGAAAATACGGTCGGTGGGGAAGCAATTCGTAACTTTTCCCTGTTTTTAAAACTTCTTGCTTGTTGAAGTAGTTTTTGTAAGGTTTCGGTTATAACAGCCGCTTGGGTGACTTTTCTTTCCCTATTTGATTTTTTTTGATTTAAAGCAACTGGTGGGGCTCTGTACCAAGGAAAAATCATATGATTCAAATTTGATTTCGAGGTTCTTGGTGGAGTTCGAGGATTATTATCAACGGTTTCTTTCTCTTGGTGAACAATCGTCACATCACCTTCCTCAAAAAAATCAGCTTAAGTAAAAATATGTAAATCAAAACGATAAACGCCTATGCATTTAAGCCCATTAACAGCTATTTCTGCTGTTTGACACCATAAATACGTCATATAGCGTGACTTTTTGGCCCTGCTCACGTAAAAACAAGCCGAATGGCCTCATTGTAGAAATTTTTTCAAGGCGCCACAAAAGATCTATCAAGAGGCTGCCTCTTATGGGTTGAGCAAGGTGAAAGCAAAATTATGGTCCGAGTGTGACTAAAATGACTGTCTAAAATTAATGACACTGGTGAATCCTCTGACGGTTTAAGTTTTTTACCGAAATGCTGAAACCATTTTGTAAAAAGATTAGGTTGAATCCATCCCGAACCAGGTTGAGCATTCTTCATAAATTAGACATTTTCGTTCTTCTAGGAAAAACAAAAAGTGACGGCACGAATTTTCCACTGACACTGATAGCTATTACCAGCGTTACAAATGATCCCCTTTTAGAAGATGTCAAATACAAATCTGCTGTTTTCCTTCGGTGGCCAATATTTTTGGCTGTTTACTCTGAACTAGTGAAAAACAGGTCTCGTCAACACTATATAGGGTGGTTCATCGTGAGGTTGATTTATAATGTAAAATAAAACACATAAATTTGAAAGTAAACTTAAAAATTTTATTATCGGTTAATATGTTAGAACAATTCACGACATTAACTTTTTAAAAATGTTATCTTGTAAATGTTGGATGCGACTATATCTGAGGTGGTTCATTCGGAAGGTCCAATTTTGGGTGACTCGTTCGAGCATAGCGACTGATATCTCGCGGATAACACAAGTAGTGTTAGCTTCTAAAGCGTCAATCGTAGCTGGCTTATTCCTGAAGACCTGAGACTTCACATATCCCCAGAGAAAATTGTCCAAAGGTGTGATATTGCACGATCTAGGCGGCCAATTTACCGTAGAAAAACGTGAAATTAAGTGTTCAACAAAATGATTTCTCAACAAGTTCATTGTTTCACGCGCTCTATGGTCTTTTTGAAACCAGAACTCACCGTGACCATTTGCTTAAATTTCAGGAAGCACATAGTTCTTTAGCATGGTGTTATAACGGTTACCATTGACGGTATCATTCTGATTTCCCTCTTTTTTTAAGAAATATGGACAAATGATTCCATCAGCCCATAAACCATACAATACCATTGTTTTTA
Organism: Volucella inanis; assembly: GCA_907269105.1. Taxonomy (NCBI): domain Eukaryota; kingdom Metazoa; phylum Arthropoda; class Insecta; order Diptera; family Syrphidae; genus Volucella; species Volucella inanis. The sequence goes on along the minus strand of OU026157.1, from coordinate 93,946,189 downwards.
ATGAATGTAATGGTAGCTCTTGGTACTCTTCGGGTTGCTCATCAAATTTTCATTAAATTTTTCCAGAGTCCATTCACTGAAAATGTGACGCAAATTCAAGTCGGTTGGCTTCAATTCTTGCACAAGTTAAATTTTGTACGCCTTTAGGCCGAGATTCTAACGTAAAATACTCCAAATTGTTGAATACGCAAAGCCAAGCTGCACACTCTCAGCTATAGCTGCTATAATCTCTTCACTACGTGCTGGATGTGGTCTAGCCGGTCGATTATCATCCACTAATATAAACTGGAAATCAAATTTGTGAATGGTATTGGCAAAAGCGGTTCCAGTAGGTCGATTATGCGCACTGTAAGTTCCTCGAATCGCACGAAAAACATTTCTCACATAACGCTGATTTTTGTAATACAGCTGAACAAATTGGAAACGCTGTTGTGATGTGAGTCTTTCCACGATAACTTGCCAGACGATACTGAATAAAAGTGATAGAGCGGTTTGATAGGATTCACTTATGGTCTGTCAAAAAAGGATATTGAAATTCGAACCTCACGATGAATATCAATCTATATATCCGATCTGGCGGAAAAATATACCGATCGTCGTACGATCTTAGAAGCTCAAAAAAAAAGATATACATCTGTTCTAGTAAGCCCAGTGACTCTAGCCATAGATGTACCTGTCGGCTTCCGGATTATTATTCCTCATTGCATATTGAAAAGCCCGACACCTGACTCTCTTTGACATGTTTAACGAGCTCAGACTCCACTTCATTTGCAAAGATTCCTTCAAGAGGAATGTATGATAATTTCGTTGGAGTTTTCGCAGAAGTGGCCAATCTAAAAAACAGAGTTCCACAGGGGACATTGAATGCTTTTGAAGCTTTAAGATAACCCATTTGCTTCAAACGCACGCATTTTATGGCCTGTTCCATATCCTCTGGTTTCCATTGTTTGCGCTTTGCCCCACTTTGAGACTTTCTGGCCATCTATAATGTACAAATTTTGGGTTTTCATTTTTTCAAATGAAAAGTTCACACCTCAAAAAGTTATGGTTGCGACTTTCTTTAGAATTTTTTTTTTGCCGGCTATTTGAAATTGAGTACTAGATTGCTTAAACACTTTCAGTAACCTAAGATGTGACATTGGAGGTATTCCATTTTATCTACATAATCCATATTACCCTAACTTACTCTAGTATTTAAATATGAATTAATCATTAATAAATTGACTATCAAACTAGCTCAGATTGGTTGTTCTAAGTTTAATAAGTAATAACTATAAAATTGTTGATACCTACTTCTCTGAAGTAAGCACCCTGTAACTCAGCGGGTATTGAAGAAAGACCGCTCTCCCATACGATTTTTTTTTTATAATATAAACCAATGAATCAAATCGCAAAATATCTGTATCCCATGTCGGACCATCCTGTATAATTAGATATTAACATTCACAAGTTACAAGATGTTACATTTTCGTTTTCAAAGAATATGCCTTATAGACCGTTAGGTAGAGTCTGGGTTCAAAACTCATCTATTACTCTGTAGCGTACGCCTTTTAAGCAAAAAAATAGTAACCAATGCATTTATCTGTGGTGTTCATGTTTGAGTCACTGTTCCAAGCCCAATGGATTGACCCCTTCTTTTAAACACATCTTTCCCACACCATAACTCAATTGGTCCTACTAATCTCTCTTTCCAACCCACCACAGAGCCTGATCATCACTCTATTTTTAGTTCCCTCATTCCACTTTTTTTGTAAGCTCACTACCTTCCTGTGCTCTTGTTCCTATGGTGAATTTGTCTCTTTTGTCCAAAAGAGTGTTGAGTAGTCTGATATCTGGTGAAAGAGGTATAAAGTCTTGCTAAAGGTTACAAATCGCGTGGGAATAATATACTTTAGATATAAATGTTTATATGATGGTTATGTAGCGTGATGAGAGATTAATTTTAGGCAGGAACCTTTTTTTTGCGAAAGAGATCATAGTGTAATCATAGATGATATGAAGCGAAGGAGGTAGGAAGCAAAATAGGAAGAAAAAAATGGAATTTATTTTTTCTAAGAGAACGAGACCAAGAAGATAGGTCAATAACCTTTGTGGGTTTTGGTCAGCTGATCGAATCAGCAGATGGTTTTTTTTTTTGGGTTCGAGACATCGGCGCGCAATGTCGTTTGAATTTCTTTTTTTGTTCTAGTCGGCGTAGAAAAAAAAGTTATTTTCGAATATTCGTTGGATACGACGTAATATGTGTGAATACATCGAATTCTCATTTTTTTTTTGTTTTTTTTTTGTGACAAATCGAAAGAAAAAAAAAGAATACAAAAAAATTATCCCATTACACCTACGCATAAATGTGATACCGGCGTTTTACCCTCACGCAAGAGACAGCCCAAGTAAGCCGGTTGGTGAAATTTGTGGTGGAACCTTCGGCCTCCAGGCTACATCGCCTACAAGAGGTGCTCCGCGAGACAACACCAACTACAACAAAAGTGAAAAAAATATAATATATGATAATATGTATATGTACTTTAAGATAAGGACTGGATTTTCTTTCTGAGCTTTTTCAATTTAGTTAAGTGTTAGAATTAATTTTTTTACTATATTGTGTAGAGTGTATAAAGTAAATTTTTTTTCGAATTTCATTTTTTATTTAAAGTTTTTTATTACTTTTTCTTACAGGTGGCGACTGGGAGGGAGCCTTTCGCTTAGGGACTACCATTCACAGTTTTGGCCAGAATGGTAGCGATTGGTTGCTTTTAAGTGCGGTAAGGGTGGGTTTGGGCATCCTCAGCCAACAACACCCGGCATAATTCAGGTCGTAGCGAGCTGTCATCACTGTATGATCCTGGGACATATTATTCGGTATAGGGTATATAGGGTTAAGTTAGTTGTAGGTTTTGTTTTAAATTATTCTTTTAAACTCGGTACTTAGGCTAAGATAGGATGAGTTAGTTTAAGCGCGAACGTCCCGGGCTTGCACAGTGATGATAGCACACAGATCTTCCTTTTTCCTTCCTTTCTTTCATCTTTCTCTCCTCCTTTCTTTTAAGTCAGTCTGTTTAGCCAAGGTGAAATAACGCAACTTTCTACAGGCTATCCTTGTTTCTTTTGAATTATTATGTTTTTTTTTTTTTTGGCACGGGGTAAGTGAGTAGTGGTGCACGGGGTAGTGGCAAGAACCATCCCAACCCGACGAGCTAGAGCCGAACAACCTCGAGCGTGCCGCTGCCATCTACTCTTGCATCATGGATGCCTCCGTGGCCTCCGATGCCTCTTTACAACTCACCCGACAGTAGAAAAAGTGATTTGTGCTTACAAAGATACCACATTTTCGACAAAAGATGGTAGGCCCCGGAAAGTGAAATCTACTGCCTGTAAAATAAATCTCTCTCTTTTCCGCAAGAATCGACAAAAGAATCTAACTGTACACAAAATGATAAAATAAATGACACAATGAGTTGAAGAGACTAGAAACTAGGTCCACCCGGAATTTCGTACCACATGTTTATTTATATTTGGTTGCTTCAGAGCAATTTTGTGTAAAGGGCTTAGTTTTTGAAAATGTAAGTTCGAAGGTGGTGGCGATGGCGTGATGGTTGAATCACTGGCTGTCACGCCACCTACCTGGGCTCGAATCCCAGTAAGAGCACAACAGCAAATTTTTCAAAACCGTCATCACCCTTTCGACGGGCAATGGCAAACCTTCGAAAGTCAATGTCTTCTACCTATGAAAAAGCTTCTCAGGAGACCCGTTCGGAACCTACAATAAACAGTAGGCCCTTGGCCCACACCGGGCTGTCGCGCCACTTATATATTTATTTATTTAAGTTTGAAGATTTTCAACTCTTAAACAAGTTACACTTGGCTAATTCTTCCGAACTTTCGTCTTTCAGCTAGATTTTTTTTCAAAATCGACAGACTTAAGATTAATTTTTTTAAACTATGGACATTAAACCAATATATATAGTTGGATTCATCGCAACAAACTTTTTATCTGAAATAATTTTATTGTCTTTTCTATTATTCACATTAAGTTGAAAAGAAAGGGTACGAAACGAGTAAAACATCGTTAGTCCATAACATAATTTGTATCATACAATGTAGTGAAGTGGTAAATAACATTTGTGAGTTTTCGAATGTGTACAAAACTATTCAAAGAATGTTTAGTACCAAAACAATTTTTGCTAAAATTGGTTATCCTTAAACGAACTGCTAGTTCTGTATTCAACACCAAAAACTTACTATAAAACACACTTGAGCTTGTTTTAAAAATTTAAATTTTATTTCTTGCTCCTTTAACATAATTTGCAATACTTTTATCTACTCTATTCACATTCATAAAATACCCAATTACTCTAACTTTTTACATCCTGTTTCTACTCGTATTTTAATAAACAAGTCCAACGTATGTTTTTTAGCAGCAAGCGTAACCAACAATCTACTTCAGCTATCCATCACTTCATTATGATGCTACATTTTCGTACATGCCACAAATGGTGTGACATGTGACAAAACCGTTCAAGTCGGTTGGTGATTTTGTGCTTATAAAAAAAAATCTGCATGCATAGAAATGGCTGTTAAGGAGGCAAAAATGCTATCACGTACAATTTGTTGTCGTTTTAGGATATTCGTACAACTTAAACATCATTTTTAAATATGTCCGGAATTTCTCTCACTTGGATTTAATTCTTCAGCAAATTTAACGAAGAAAAGATATCATAAAAAGTAAAGATAACTTTTCTTGTTGCCCTTAAAAATAGAAAGCTTCTCGTATAACTTTATAAAAAATCTCCTGGATTATTTAATGCACAAAAGTCGGTGCGTCAGTTTATAGAAACTCGTTTGCGAGTAACACTAAGGACAAATAATGGATTTGTGATTGTGCATATGCCATAAATATGAGGAGAAGAAACAGTCAACATTGTATCTACCGCAGAGGCAGGATTTTCACGGAAAGTCTCTATGTACCTTTAGTTTAGTCATAAATATTCAAACAATATTTATTGCAAAAATCTTAAATAAAGTATTAGTTGCACTATTTTAATGTTTATCGTTATTTAACCTGTTGCTTTTATGCTTGTTTGTCGCGGAAAAGAATTTTGTTTAAGTCGTTTACAATAATGGAATGAGGCGACACCATACCGTTGTTTTTAATGGATGTAATGGTTGCTTACCAGCCCAAATATGGCGATTTTGTTTATTTACGTATCCATTGATCCAGGTATGGGCTTCATCACTGAACAAAATTTCAAGATAAAACACTGGATGTTCAGAGTTTTTCCAGAGCTCATTTACTGAAAATATGACGCAAATTCAAGTCGCATGGCTTTAATTCTTGCACAAGTTGAATTTTGTACGGTTTTTTGTACATTTCTCACAGAACGCTGATTTTCGCAATACAGCTGAACAATTTGGAGATACTGTTGTGGTGTAAGTCTTTTCATGATGACTTGCCAAACGATACTGAATAAAAATTACAAGGCAGTATGATAAGAGTCACTCGTAATCTGTCAAAAAAAGCCTATTAAAAATCAAACCTGACGATGAATCGGTCTATACAAGTGTAATATGGCAATATGTGATTTTTTCGTATCTTGCGACCGTTTTGAACTACTGAGAAAACAAAAGATCTTGTCATGGCAAATTAAAATTTCGCAAAAATCTATGTGTCGCATCATCAAAGAAGGCTTTTGTCTTAGTGCTTAGATCAAAGACACACTGGACACCTGCTAACAGTCGCATTGAAGCAAAAACGAAAGCAAAAATCAACAACTCTCTGTAAGGCGGCATGCCAAAAGCGTTCACAGACAAATTATTTTCACAACGATCGAGTGTATTATTGGACATCAAAAGAAGTTACAGAACATATTCCAAGGGTTGAGAGCGGTCACCGCCCCACAAATGTAATGGTTGTGAGTAAGCTACGATGGCAGAACCAACCTACATCTTTGTGAAAAAGAAATCAAGACTTCGACGAAAGTTGACCAAACCACTGCTTACAAAAAGATTTTGCTCCAGTCCATAAGGCCAAACCCACTTAATGGTAGCTAAAAAAAAATGTACCCGACTTCATGTCACTGGATGATTATCTAGCTGGTAGTCCTGTACTCAGCCCTTTGGATTACAAGTTGTGGTCCGTTTTAGAGGGAATGGCCTTCTCTACTCATCACCGAAATATTGAATTTTTGAAGCGAGACTCTGTCGAAGAGAGACTCCATGACGTGCCGAAAAGAACATGCTCAAACCAAAGATGTTCGTCAGGGAGCAATAGCTTTATTTGAATGCTGAATGGTGATGCCCCTAGGACATGAATAAAATCAGGACAATCTACAAGATTGAAATGCACTACTGAAAAGGATGACTACAATCCAGGAATCACAAGCACAACCAACTACAACATATATTTTTAATTTTCGAGTCAGTTCTGGCTCTTGACGTGGTTGGCTAGGCATTCGCTACTTTTATAACTCTCTATTACTTTTTTGTAATTGGTACATATTCAAAGTTGTCTTAGCAACAATAAACTCCTTCTGATCATAAAATTTATTATACTTTTTTGTTACCTTCTCTGAGCAATTGATATAAACAATTTGCGACGTGAATAAATATTTAAATATTTCGTTCGTTTCTTTGACATATTTTTCTTGCGGCTGGCTTTGTGAAAAAAGGCAAACATTTTCAAAAATGGCTGAACTCAACAAGCGTACTACTGCATTTACCGCTATTAAGCGTATGGCAACGATGTATTCTTTACACAGAAACAGATCGAATTCGTTCGGATGCTTTTGAATATTTTGTGGCTCTCAGAAAAACGGTAACCATTTTAATACCAAAGACATCAAGAGAGAGTTTAATAGTAGTGACTATTCAGGACGAGGCTAACTTTAGTATGGTGGTACGTAGATTATGAGGGTTAATGTTGAAGAAAATAGAGTTGTTAAGGGATGCGCATTCAACGTGACCTGAGTCATTGAATGAAGAGAAAGTCGGCTGCATCTCTGCGTTCCTCAAGGGTGTTTTAGTTAATAAGGTTGAGAAGATTTTGATAGTATGGCAGAGTAAAAGGATCGTCCCAGAGCATACCTCGAAAAGCAAATCGAAGAAAACGGCGCTGGATGCTTTCGAGTCTTGAGATATGAACACGGTGATATGTGGACCGTACGTCACCAGCATACTCTAGAAGGGGGTGAACAAAGGTAATATAGAGGGACCTGGTCGCGTATGGGTTGGTGAATTCTTTGGACCATCGTTTTACAAAACCTAGTGCAGAATTGGCTTTAAGGATTATTCCATCCATATGTAAACGGAAGTGGAACTCCCTATCACACAAAATGCTGAGGAAGCGAAGAGATTGAACGGGGGAGATAGGTTTGCTGTGGAGAAGGCTTATGTGAAAAGGTAATGGATTGGCATTTGGCGATATAAAGTTCCAAACAATTTTTGAGGCACCAGATCGAAAAACTATCAAGGTCTTGTTGAAGGAGGAAAGAGTCATTGGGAGAGGAATGGTTTTGAAAAATTTTGTATCATTGGCGTAAAGGGAGATAGACGAGTGTTTGATAATCCGTTAGAGCGAAATTGAATGGCATTTGCATCATCGATACCGAAAAAATTTCCATTTACAGTATGTGTGTCAACAACGACTTACGTTGGAAAGACCATATATTCGATGTTGTCAAAAACGCTGCGAAATGTCTAGGTTTCCTCCTCTGATCTGGACCATTTGAGATATTTCAAAAATTTAATTATTGGTTTGAAGTACAATCAAAACATTTATGAATGGAACTCGAATTCGTTCATATGGCCACCGCGGGCACGTTTGCAGACGTGAATTCGTTGGACCCAATTTTCAACGACTCGGCCACATATTTCGGCCGAAACGGCCGCTAATTCGCGTTCAATGTTGGCTCTGAGCTCTTCCAACGTGGTCGGCGTGTTGACATAAACGTAGCGTGATGATCGTTATCGTCGACGAAAAAATATGGCCCAATAACGCCGCCGGCATGAAAACCGCACCAAATAGTTATTTTTTATGGATTAAGTGGTGATTCATGAAGCACATGTGGGTTTTCACCCGACCAATAACACATATTTTGCTTATTGATGAACCCATTGAGCCAAAAATGAGCTTCATCACTTAAGACAATTTTGCGATGAAATTCATCATCTTGGCTCATCTTCTCCAGAACCAAATTAGCAGACGTTGCTCGTTAGTGTACTTTACCATGATGAAAATGTTGAGTTTGAATAAATTGACAGTGACAGTTTGATGATTAGTGAAAGAGTGCGTTCACAAATTAAATTCAAAGTTGTCAAGTCCGTATTGGAAAATCCTATATAAATCGTTTTAAGAAGATAAGTGCGCCCATGAAATATGATTACAATAAAATGCTTAGAAACTTAAGCAATTTGAAATTGAAGTTTTTGTTCATATTCCCAAAGAAATTAACCAAAAATAGAAGTTTGTTGGATATCCTGAAAACCGCAAACGCTTGCATATGTATGCTAGATTTGAATACAATGTATGCACATTTTAATAAACTGTAAGAACATGTGGACCGTTCTACAAAAACGAAGAATAGCGCAAAAATGACGATATCTGCAATTACGAAAAGGGAATACGAAGATACGTCATGGTAGTAGTCCGGTGTGACGGCCGAAATTTCGACGTTGTTTTATGATTTTTACTTAACAAGAAAATATTATGCTATCATTTTTACATGTTTCTATTAATACTTTAAAGAGAAAAAATAATTTTTTTCTTACTTAATTTTACATTGTTTTGTTTAATTAATTTTTTTATATGAAGGTGGAGTCCTCGAAAAAAAAGTGAGCTATTTTGGGGAAGCACACAGCCTTACGTAGTTAGCTAAAATAAAAAAATCAAAGAGCTTATTACTCTGTAGGTTTTATTTTAATGAACTAACCAATAATATGCATATCAAAAAAATGGCGGACTTGTGAAAAAAATCGTTTTTTCATAGGCACCATAAACACGCGCTATAGGAGCACCTTCATATCACCATAGCAGGCACATTAGCACAAACACCTGCTGCTAGCGCCGATCATAAGCACTAACTCATGGTAGTGTGAGATTTCTACTTACTAAAAAAATCTCCCATTTTCTTCCAGACTACGACTTCCTTAAGAAGTAGTTCCATCTTCTGTAAGTGCCTTCTAGCGGCACCTACTATTTCCGTTAATTCATACGGTTGTCCTGATAGCGCTACGTCGAACGGTCTTATTCTACGTATTCAACGCACAAGGTTGGCCTCGTCCAATGTCCAGATTATTTCCATGTTGCAGTGATGCACGAGACGAGTACGAAAATTTCAAGCAGAGCTTGATACTTCGACTTTCAATATCGTTATTTCTTAGATACCATGGAGCATTCACGATTGGTCTTAGCGCTTTCTTCTGAAAATTTTGTAGAATACATATATTACTTGGTTTCGTACGAAAGTTGTATACCATACGTCCAACACGGTTAAGGCACTTGCTTATATATAAAAGCAGTTTGTTTTATGTTATAAGATTAGTTTGGAATGTATTTCAACAATCCAATACATTTCTCTAAGTCTAACATCGAATTCTTTACGTTTCTTTTTAACATGAGATTTCCACTTCAGCAAAGTCTAGAGTTATTCCTAAATATTTTGCCTCGTTTGCATACAGAATTCTTATGGAATTGATAAATAAAGGTAAATTATCTACATTTCTATTAGTAAAATTGTCATGAGTCGACTTAGTTTCATTAAGCACCATTCTCTAAGTCTTCATCCACTCAAACAACTTGTTTAGGGCTCCTTGGAGTTTTATCGTCGCCTGTGGCAGGAAAACCCTTAACGTCCGCGAACGTGGCTACTACTGCCTCTTCAACCTGAGGTGTACCTCTTGTGTACAGTAGGAATAAGTACGGTCAAAGAACGTTTCCTTGTGGAACGAATACGATACGAACTTACTTTTTTGCATAATTTGTCAGGTAAGATTTGCCAAAGCCGAACTGTTGATAAGTCGTCTCTCTTCACTTTTACGTTTCAACCGTTTAAGCAAAAGAGTTTCGAATACTTTTGAAGTTATCGGCAGGAGCGAAATTGGTCTATACGATTTTTTGTCGTTAAGATTTTTCCCTGGTTTCGGAACCATTATAGCTTCGGCGACTTTCCATTGGCTGGGAACGTATAAAAGTCTTATTGAAGCATTTATTATATGAAGTAGCTTGACTACCGTTTTTCGGGAAGCTCTTTTTGAATTTCGCTCGTAATCAGATCGTATCCTGGAGCTTTATTATTTTTCAACTTTGCTATTATTTGCCGAAGCTCACTCAGTGATACATTTTATTCTATAATTGTCAGGCATTTGGAACGGTTGTCTTTGGAATGGTTGGAAAGTTTCTTCCAATTGTTCGGCAAATAAGTTTTCTTTCTCTACGTCTTCTTTGCCCATTCGCCGTTGGCTTTTCGTATTGGCGGAGAGTTCATTATCGGTTTCTTGGTTGACTTCACGGTTTTCCAGAGCGAGTAATTTGATGTTTTGTCGGCATTCAAGCTTTCAAGATAACGTGATGTTTCACGGTTCCTGAAATTCTGCAGCATTTGCCTTAGCTTATTTGAAAGGTAGTTTAATAGGATAAATAGGGGCGCATGTGATTTTTGCCACCTCTTTCGTGCTTTGCTTTTCTCACGTAGAAGATCCTCGCTGTCGGGCGGTTATATTTGCCTTTTATTTCGTATCCGTCCTCGTATAAAAAAAGGTATGTTATTTCACGCAGCCCTTTAAAATGCCTCCACGAACTTATCGACTTCGTTTTCTACAATATATCAATGGGAGTCGTAAGTAGTACGCATGGGACAATGATTTCTTTGCAGTTATCCTTAAGCCGTCCCAGCTCATCTCCGTCTATAGGTGCTCTTTTGATTTTAGCACTGCTCCTGCCGATTCACCGAGTTACTGGTGAATAATCTGAGCAGAGGTCATAGCATTCTATAGTATTCGTGAGATAGATGGTATAGGTACCCCTTTTGCAATTAAAAGTCGACGAGAAATTTTATTTGTGTCGGTGGGCCAATATGCTGATTTACCCGTCGAAAAGAAGTCCAAATCATTTTTTTTTTTTTTTATAATCAGCGCGCGCTCAAGGGGTTCTGTACCCTTAAAATGTTCGTACAAATGTGCTTACACTGATAAGCATTTATAGTGAGACTGGTGGTGGAAATAGCGATGAAACAAAGTGAGACAGGAGACATTACGTCGATGTTCGAGGGTGTCAATTGAATGACTGATATTGGTATCACCAATGAGTTTTATTGCACGGTTTGGAATCCTATCTAACAGGTGTAGAGATGTTTTAGTAGCACCTGACCAGATATAGGCATTGTACTCCAAATTTGGGCGGATGTGGCGGATATTGTGGCCAGATCAGAGGGGGTAAAATATTTCTAACATCGCATGAGGAAACATAGACATTTCGCAGCATTTTTGGCGACATCAAATATGTGATCATTCCAATGTAAGTTGAAAAGTTTATCGGTTTCGACGATGCAAGTGCCATTCATGGATAATGGCTTTGTATTTGAATTTCGCTTTAATGACAGCAGATAGCATTGAGTTTTGGAAGCATTAAGTTTCACTTGGTTGATAGTTCCCCAATTGGCTATGGTTTTAATATCGCTGCCGTTTCCGTTCTACAACTGAAGAGCAGGGGCGTGACTCCGGGAACGAATATGGAAAGCAGAGAGAACTGTCATCAGCAAAGGAATATACAAGATTAGAAGTAGCAGACAAGAGATCATTTATGAAAATTAAAAAGAGTGTCGGAAACAGAACGGAGCCTTGGGGCACACCAGAATTTATTTTGCGAATATCAGACTTGAAACCGTAAATGACAATTTGAATTGAACGTTCCGAAAGGTTATTTCTAATCCATTGAATAAGAGGGTCATCGATCCCAAAAGCACTCATTTTCGACAAAAGAGATTGATGCCAAACTTTGTCAAATGCCTTAGAAATATCAAGTGCAACTATCTTGCTTCCGCCAGATTGATGTGTGCTTTGGTTGCACTTTTCGGTGAAATATTCCATCAAATAACCAGCGGATCTGTTGCTACGAAAACCATATTGCCGGTCATTGAGAAGTTTTCGTGTTTCGAGATATTTCATGAGCTGACGGCTTATCAGCGTTTCCATGACCTTTAACGTAAGTGCAATGAGTCTGTAGGAATAGAGAAAAGAAGATTCGTATTTTTTAAGAACGGGCTGGACAAATGCTTTTTTCCATCTGCTCGGAAAGAGTCCTAAAGCGTAGGATTGATGAAAGAGCTTACGCGGTGGTTTTGCCAGCGTGGAAGAACTTCGGAAGAAGAGGCGATATACCATTTGGATCAACTTATTTATGCATGTTAAGCATGCTACTACATGAGTGCGAAAGTGGATTCGTCCCATTGTAGATTCGACGCACTCAAATGTAGGCGGGGACAAAGCACAATCTGGGACTGTTCAGCTAGCCGCAAACTATGCAGCAAGCAGATTGGCCTTGTCCAAAGAGCTAATAGCTGGAATGTCATTGCAAATGAGCGTTGGGATGGAGGATGAGGCAGAATTTCTAATGTTTTTGACGACTGGCCAAAATTTTTTACTACCTTTGGGACATTGCAGTGTTTTTTGCTTCAGGGTTTGGTCGTATTGGAATTTCACATGATTTTTCGGTTTTCCTCGGGTCGGGTTGGTCTTGTAGGACCGAAAAAACAATTCTCTAACCCTGACAGCCTCTTTACAGTTCGAGCCATACCATGCCTTTTCTTTCAGCTTGATGCTCTTCAACCGATGAGGGATAAATAGTTTCTGTGATCATATCAGCAGCGGCATCCACGTCGTTATCTAGGAAACATAACGACCAGTAAAAATTCCTAAAGACGTTATTAAGTCCGCTCCAATTGGCTTTCTCGTATTGCCATACGTTTCTTTTAGGAACCTTATATCTTACTGTGTGGTGGGTGTACGAGAATTTAGCTGATATGACACAATGGTCCGATGAGCCTAGAGGGGACAGCACATCAACGCAGTTCTTGTCAGGGTGAGAAGTTAAAAACAAGCTCAGGGTGTTGGCGGTATGACTATCAACGTCTGGTATGCGTGTGGGCTCATTTACAAGCTCGGTTAAGTTATTTTCCGCAGCGAAGATCTCAACACACCGTCCTTTGGGTGTTGTCTGTCCAGAATGTCGAAGCCAATCAGAACTGTGTACATTGAAATCGCCCGTAATCACGATTTCAGTATGAGGATACAGGGATACAATTCTTTGAAAGAAGTCAGACAGCGCATTAAACTCGTGAAAGGTTGAGTTGCTGTCCAGTTTGGGGCTTCTGCAGAAGTGGATAATTTGCTTACGGAGATGGAATTTTAACCACATGAAATTGAATTCCGGGTTGGAACAAGGAGTACTTTGTGGTGGCATTTGGTAAGTTACATCATTACGCACATAAATGGCGAGACCACGATGGGGGAAAAATAGTGGCACTGACTAGTTCGTAGTCAGGTAGCTTCAGATTAGAGTGACGTGAGAGGTGTGGGTGGGGATCTACCTGTGTTTCACTAAGTGCCAAAACAGTTGGTCGGTACTTACAAGCGTGGACGTACGCAGAAAAGTGATAACTTTTTAGCCCGCATATATTGGTTACGTAAAACCCGAATTCCCTAGTCATAATTACAAACAAACCCAGCAAAAACAAACACCGACGATACTAAGCAAGGCTGCGAAGTGAAAATTCTGGCGGTGGTTTACGGAATCAAATTGCTGTAGGTGTTATGCCCTTATAACAATATGAATCAGTGCACCAATCAAATTTTTACACACAACCCGCTATCCATCAGTTGTTACATACACTCAGTCACTGCTCGTACCGTATGATAAATACAGTAACGGCAGTGACCGAGTGCAAGCAACAGTACTAATACCAGGAGCATATCACTGTGTGATATTTTTGTTTAATTTTTTTAAATTGCACTGGACTGTTTAATTATTTTAGTTTTTGCACACACGCGCGCTGGTTTTTATTTTTATTTTTTTTATTTTTTGGTGTGCAGCACAAGAGAAATTACGAGTGCAGTGATGTGGGCACTCGTGAGTGATCGACGCGGTACTCCAACCATGTTTTAGACTTGCATTATGCAGTAGTCTGCCTTTCGTTGAGATGCATCTTGAGCCCCAATACCTATGTTTCGCATTGAAGTTGCCACCGAGGATAAAATTTGACCCTAGTGGACAAAAGAGCCGATCAGAGTCGTTGTTTGCCATCCTAAATCTCGAATTGAAATATCAGGATGCTATATTGTTGTATAAGCGATTTATTTATACAGAAATTAAACTTATCTGCATAGATTTGAGCTCTATAATCATGTTCTCGGTGTGCTTAATGCAATCGCGCTTTCACAAGGGTGGTACGCGTGGTAGCCAGAATTTTTTAGAAGAACAATTTTAAGTTCTTCGATTTTTTTCAGAAAACCGTTTGCGTTCCACGTTATTATCTCAATTAACGTTTTTTTTTTATTCATTTTTTGAATTTCTTTAAGGGTTTAGACTTGAGCGTTTTTTCGTTGATAAATTAATTTGTTGTGAAAAAATTGAATGTTTTAAAAGTTACATATTTAGTTATGTGTGTTTAGAATAACAGATAAAATTTTTAGCCAAATAGGTTCTATTGGCTTGAGTCAGTGCATTTCCGAAATTTTAAAAACATGGTTTCGAGAAAACGCGTTTTAAGCTTTGACAATACTTCCGTTTCCTAACAGTTATCACTTTAAGCGGCTTCGAGAGCCATGCGTAAGGTTCTGGCGTCTTTACAGTTGGCTTCTTTAGTTTTCTCTGCCCTTAAAATTCGTGTCAGCATAGTCCCTGACTTTTTGACCTATTGTGATGCCCATCACCTCCATAATTTTGAGTGCAGGTAGAAAACCCTTATTAAAGATGCAGGCAGCCGTATAGGTAGCAAAATTTCGTACACAGTGATTGAAACTTTTGTGATTATTTTATGTGTTTCCCCCCAAACATCTTTTCAACAAGTTGTCAGATCCTAAAGCCTCGCACACTGGTTTTATAAGATTTATAACTTGCTCGTCAAACGTTACTGGGTGTCCATAAGTGCTCTCTTGATTTTCCGCTTTCAATTGTTGTGATTTGCTCAAAGAGTGCTGAGAGTTTTCGTCTGTCAACACACTTTCATACACACTACGGAGCGTTCTCTTCTTTCCATAACTTTGAAAATATTAAAAATTTCGTTCTGAAAATTGTAGGGTACATTTTTAAGATGTTTTTCTTCTGAATAATTAAAAAAATCGATTTTTGAAGCCCATCACACCGGACTGCTACCTTAAATTTAAACTACGGAGCATTGGTAAGCCATTATTCGCGCAAGTCGCAGCAAGCATAAACTGACATCAGTATAAATATGACCTCTATTTGATTCATTCGATCTTTATAAAGGATGGCTCATATTTCTTTTTAAGTAAATGTAAAAAGCACTTCTTACAACTTTTTACAAGTGTGTTCTTAATGTTCCCTTTCTTGAGCGTTGAAATATCTGGTTGTATAGTGTGATACAAAGACAGATATATCGGATTCTTAAGCAGTTTGTACTCGACCCTAGATTTTATCTATAAATCATATTTAGTGATGAGACTCACATTTTGCTCAATAAGCTTGAAAACAACAAATTTTTAATTTTTTGAATGAGCCAAATCAAGTAGATACAAATGAAACTATTGACTTACTTATTATCCGATTAATCTACAACATTATATCGCAAAATTGATCAAGCAAAATACGCAAGTCAATATTCAGCGCATTATTGGTAAAACATAGCACCAATTTCTCGAAGAAGAAACTGAACCGACAGAAGCCACTTCTTCAAAAAAATCCTAGAAATGTGATGATAAAGTGAAGTGATATAAATACATGTCAAAACTCAATTCCAGTCATTATTGTTCGAATTTTCAACAACCATGACTGGAATAATAATAATAATGTAAGATGTATTGAGGTGGTTGAAATAATATGTTATTATCTTTTTTATAGCATCAAAACTTTTACCTGAAACTACCGTTTATTCAAACTAGCGTGTCTCGTGTATACATTTTTCAAGAATTCTTGGTATATTTTATCTGAAAAAATTATCTTAAATTTTAAATTCGACAAAAAATGAGTCCATAGACCTAATGCACTGTGAAATTGAAAATGAATTTCTGCTTTGGTGTTAAGCTGAATTTAAGAGGATGGATACCTCAATCATTTCGGATTAACCTATTTATCAATTTCTTTAATACTGAATGAGGATAGGGCTCTTTCTTCAGCATTTTCTTTGATAAAACAACTCCCTTAAAGGAATTTTCCTGTGAATACTTATGTTTAAAAATATGTACGTAAATTACTCTCTGCAATAAATCGCCCGTGCTGTGTACGAACGTTTTAAGGGTATAAAAACCTCTTGAACGCGCGCTGATTATAAAAAAAAAATAAATAAATCAATCAATATACTCATACGAAAATGTACGAGTACAATTCCGGCAGTAAAAAGTCGTTAATCATGGCTCTGTAGCGTTCGCCAATAACGGTGACCGTATTTTCGATGGCGTTCTCAAATTCAAAATTCACGTTGCGCTAACACCACCGACCGATTATTTGTCAAACTTATTGACAAAATTATTCCACATTCTTGAGGAGTATAGCGCTCTTCTGAGCACGAGTTCGATAACTTTGGCGCCAAAAATTGATAACGGATTTTTAAAGAGGGGTCAAAAACCAAGCATTTTTTACTATGGGATGGGGGTCTATCTCGCCCCGTTTAGGAGGTAGGAGCAATTTCATTAAAAAAATGACTTTAAAAGGAAAAAAACTTATTAAAAAACAACGACAACACTTACAATAAAGTACTGTACCAGTTTCGAAAGTCAGAAACCTATTCTTTAACCCTAAGTTCTAGCTATATTATTTCTATCAATGGTTTTTAAGAAAAAAAAAAAAAAATAAATGAATAAAAATAAAAAAAAAGTTTTCTTAATTAAGAGTACACGAGTGGCCCGCTTTGCGGGATTAAGGGATTTCAACTCTCTTTCCGCTTGCTCTGGGTATGTGCTTTTCGTCAGGCAGGCGCCTATGTCACCTACAGTACTTATTCCAAAATTGTTGGAAAAAAATATTGATATTCACAAAGGTCATTCTATGTTCAACCTTAGTGCGAATTTCGTATTATTTATTGTGAATAAGCAATGGCGGCTAAGCATACTCTAATCCATCCTAAACTAAATAACTTCTCAATATTTTGCTCGTTTGCATTGCTTAGAAGAAATTGGTCTAATTCCCACTAAAACATCAACTCCCCCACTGTGTTGCAGTTTACGGATGAAGGTGGAAAAATGCAAAAATATAAAGTTCGGTTGGATGTGGCGATGCTCAAAAACAAGCTCTAAAAAAAGGTGACAAAAATTGTAGGAATACAATTAACCCATCTATTGGTGCATTTTTCCATGGGCCTCAATGTCGGCTAGAGATTCGCGAGGTTCTTGCCATAATTATCTCTTTTGTGATCAAAATGCCTGTGTACCCGGTTTTTCAGGTAAATTAATTAAATCCTAAGTTATAACTTTATGTTTTTTTTTAAATACTTTTGTATATCATTTTTTTTAAAATTAGCATTTAATCGCTTGACGCCATCATGACAATAAAAATGAACTAAGCAAGTCTACTATAATAGATTACATAGTTATATTGTCGTGAAATAGCCTAAATTATATCGTCTCACATTGATGTTAACATTGACGGCAAAGAGAGAACTGTACAAATCGACGAAACTTTTCTTACGAAAAGGAAACACCAAAGAGGCCGTATTACTGAACAAATGACAATCGGGGTATTGGGGTTGTTTTACAAAGAAGATAAGGTCCGGCGGTTCTTTAAAGTAAACTCTAAATGTAAGGAAGATTTGTGTACTTATATCCATAAATACGTTGACCCCAACACCAGTCATATTTGTATCGACAGCGTGCGCCAGTATATAGGTATTGAAAAAATCTTCTCTAGTTCCACAACAAATGAAATAACGAACCACAGCAAAGGCGAATATGTTAACAAGACCGATGCAACCAAAACAATTAATGATCTAGAGAATCAGAACAAGCTTCTGTAAAAAAGAAACAATTTTATGCCGAAAAACAACAGACCACCTTCATCAATATATGGCACTTTTTTTATCGAAAATAATGCCTTGAAAAAAAATTTAAGGACGACTTGGGCTCCCAAATTATGGTTTTGTCTATGGTAAAGACAGTGTAACTTTGCAATTAAAGGACTTCGACCCTCTCGCCGTTCACAGTGAGCACTCAGAAGGTATTTTACCGACAAAAAAATCTCAGCTCCTCACCATCAATGACGAACTCAACGAACTCGACAGTAACACGAGTACGGACGATGATTTTATTGACCAGACTTACATACCTTTTTAATATGTACGTTAAAAATCGACTTGACTATTTTAAACTAACTACTGATTTACTGACATACTGACTGACTGAGACGCGGAATGCAATGCAATTCTACCTCCTTGTGGTGCATTCTGGGTAACGCCAAATGATTTGCAATACTTTACTTACAAAGATAGGTTCATCAACATTAATCCTCAAAGTTAGATCACCGTTAATACCAAAAAACAAAAACCTCATAAAAAAGTAGTTTTGGTAATTTTCAATTTTTCCAAAAACTAGGTGACATAAGTCCATTCGGTTTTTTGTGTTCGATTCAAAATTAATATAGGCATACAGGAATCCAATTTAGCACTTCATTTCACAATTTTGAAAAAAATTGGTCCAAACTTCATTTTTAAAAATTTTTTTTATCAACATTTTGGGTTTGCATGCGAATTTCTTAAAAACTATTGATACAAATAATATAGCTAGAACTTGGGGTTGAAGAATAGGTTTCTGACTTTCGAAACTGGTACAGTACTTTATTGTAAGTGTTGGCGTTGTTTTTTTTTTTTCATTTTAAGTCATTTTTTAACCCTTTAGCTGCCATGGTCCAAATTGTACTTGTTTTTAAAATGCCACCATACAAAAATCTACCCCGAGAATTCTCGTGACTGGCATTGAGACAGAAAAATCTGCGCTCAGTGCCATGCCCGAGAATAGTCGGTCTCTAATTGGATGAACTATATATGAACCTACTTCACTCTCTTCTGCTCTTTATGACGTCACACAAAAGTGACAGGTGAAACGTAGCCTCTACGTTTTATATGAACGAATGTTATTGATATAAATGTATATATTTCTCTCTTTTCCTCTTTATGATATAAAGAGGTGACAGCAAAAATTACCGATGTAGGCAGAAAGCGTAACGGTATCCAGTTCGTGTGTCAAGTTGTTCAGTAGCTTTTAGCATTATCGAGCGTGTTTGTTTTTAAAATTTTGGTTTACATCACAATGTCTAAACGTCTTTTAGATAAAGAAACTTCTAAAATTATAAACAGTGAATCGGACAGTGAAAATTCCGATGATTTTTCATCCACTGAAGAGGAAGATTTATATGTTCCTGGCTCTTCAGATGACTCTTACAATGAGAAACAACATTTGGAAAATACACCGCAGCAGCAGTTTGAGGAGGATTCCCACCAACAAGAGTTTCATGAGGGCGAAATGCACTGTATGGATAGCGATTGGGTTGACATTCCAGCCGATCCTCCAGATTTTCCTTTCACAGCACAGACAGGTTTGAAGTGTGATAGTAATCTAAGTCCCGCACTATTAGTTGATTTGTTTTTCAATGAAGACCTCATGAATGTTTTGGTGGTAGAAACAAATAAACACGCCAATCAAGTGATTTTGTCCCGCAACGTGAGGCGATCTTCGAGGCTAAAAGATTGGAGTGATACAAATATAATTGAGATGAAAGTTTTTCTCGGCCTGGTTTTCCACGTGGGTATTTGTTCCCTCCCATCTAAAGATTTATATTGGAGTAAAAACAAAATGTTTGATTTCCCGATGTACCGAAGCCTTATGAGTCGCAATGGCTTCCAAATAATTTACCGTTTCTTACACTTTTCCGACAACGAACAAACAAACAATAGCCGACTCACTAAAGTAAATTATGTAATAAATAACTTCAACGATATAATGAAACAAATTTACGTTCCCTCAATCGACTTGTGTGTTGACGAATCTCTTATGTCCTGGAAAGGTCGCCTCATATTAAGGTAGTATATTAAGAACAAAAAACACAAATATGGTATTAAAATGTATAATATATATGTCAGTCTAATGGTATCATTATGAAAATAAGTGTATATACTGGCAAAAATTCCGAGCAACCAACAGAAAACTCAAACTACAGTTGAACTATGAATATAGTTTTTGATTTAATGAAAGACTATCTTGATAAAGGTTATAGGCTGTATACTGACAACTTTTATAATTCGGTTCAATTGCTGAGAGAATTGACTGAGCGTCGTACATATATCTGCGGTACTTTACGTTCTAATCGTAAAGGCAACCCAACAGTTGTTACTTTCTATAAGCTCAAAAAAGGAGAAATGATTTGGAGACGTTTTGATAAAGTTATAGTCTGCAAATGGAAAGATAAGTGCGAAGTTTTAACAATATCAAACATACATAATCCAGAAATTGTTATAGTCACCACACGCAATGGGAGTGGAAAATTCCGATAAACTACTCTCATATTATAGTGCCGCAAGCAAAACCAAATTTTGGTACAAAAAACTTGGAATACATGTTTTCCAGATGTATAAACAGAATGCCTATAAGTTATATCTTATGAAACCAGGTGTAAAAAGTAATACAAGCTTGCATAATTTTGAAGAACATGTGATTGCTCACTTGCTTGGTGAAAAGTACCAGACTTATATAGCAGATACTACCTCAAAACGTTCACAATCTTAACCGATTTCTTTCATACATTTTGTGCAGCATTATCTGGAATCCATTCCATCAACAGGTAAAAAGGCGAAGCCAGCAAGAATCTGTCGAGTATGTTCTAAGGAAAAAAAGTGCAGAAAAGCCTCCATTGTGTATTGAACCATGTTTTATTTTTTGATAATTAAAAATAGTTTTCTTAAAACCAATTTTAATACTGCTTCATTTCAAATGCCAGGCTACAATATGGAACTTAGCTATCAATGCCAACGCAAAGGTTTCTGCCATGAATCTACAAGGAAATTGCACGAGAATTCTCGGGCTTGGCATTAAAGGCTAAACTTCAAACTCGAGAATACTCGGGCTTGGCAGTTAAAGGGTTAATAAAATTGCCCCATACCTCCTAAACGGGGCGAGATAGACCCCCCCCTCATAGTAAAAATTGTTTGTTTTTGACCCCTCTATAAAAAAACCCGTTATCAATTTTTGGCGCCAAAGTTATCGTACTCGTGCCCAATAGAGCGCTATACTCCTCAAGAGCTTGGAATAATTGTGTCGATGTTTTTGACCAATAATCGGTCGGTGGTGTTAGCGCAACGTTAATTTCAGTGTAAGACTTACACATGTTTCCGTAAAAAGTGCAAATAGTGCATCAGTTAATGCCTCCTGACCGTCAGTCTCATGTGAATTATTGTAAAGACGTCCTCAATCTCAACAACGAATACGACGATTTTGTGTTGAAAAACATAAGCGGTTACGTCAATAAGCAAAATCTTCCAAGGTACTGAAAATCCGCGTGTGATGCACGAAGAGCCATTATATTGACTCAATTGCCATTTTTCGCCACCTTGTACATAAGATGAAGTTTTCTTGAAGAGTTAAGGTAGAGCGATATACTCCTTGCAAGGGAAAGTCGTCAGAAAGCAAAGACAAGCCGTGGATTGGAATCTGGTGAAAAACGAAGTGATGCTTTAGTTGCTTTAGATGCTTTAGCATCAAAGACAGTAATATTCTAAGGGCCCCATACAAGTGATGAGCTCCCCTAGAATATTACAAAAAATACATCATCTTTACAGTTTTCGACGTAACAAACATTACTGACAGTCCAAAAAATAATATTGACCAAGATGATACCCAGGTATTGGAAAAGCAGATAGTGATGCCTTTTAGTACTGCTGCTGTTCATTTGCAGTTCCGATAAATAGAGCTGGTTTTTCCTGGGTTATGATGTGGTTATGTTACAAATGAGTTCTGAATATGAGGATAAGAGTATCTATAATCGAATGAGTATACGAGTAAGAGCTATTACGTTTTTAAAATTATTTTGGTGTCTCTGATTTGCCCATTTTGAGAACTTTGACCAGTCTGATATTTTACAAAATGTTTCGATCTTTTCGTGAAAGTGTTTAAAAGTAGCAAAACTATAATAGCAGTCGTGAACCAATTAAATTGAAATTTAACTTTTAAAGTTTAAATTTTTCTTTACAAAGTCACTGCAGATGTTTTTGTTTTTATATAATTAAAAAGAAGGTGCGAAATACATGTGTTTCAAATGCCAACAGTGTGTGGAGTTGGTATTGAGTTCCCATAAGGTCCTCCATCTAAGTGCGAACCGATGCCTCAAGCGTGGCAGTCTTTGACCTGCAGATATACTTTCCACTATTGAACAGTTTTTGTGGTGAATGCACCTTTTGAATTCAGAAAATTTCATATTCCTTCTGTCTTGTCCTAGATTAAATGAAATTTCGACAGATCTTGAAAACGCATTTAGTTGGCTTTTCTTGCACTTCTGCTCTTTGACAGGAGCGAGACTTTACATTTGATTCATGGTTCTCTGTATGTACTATATATGTGGTCTAATCTAGAAAAATCTTTTTAACCTGGTATTCTGCTGAGCATTACTGTTACTGATTCTATTTTGAAAAAAAAAGTTGATTTGGAGTAGTGTTCAATAATGTTGATGACTTATACAATAAATTTCCACTTGAATAAAACTATTATTGAGAAAAATTATTAAAAAATAAGCTTTATTCATTAAGCTTTATTATAGCTATAATAAATTTGAAAATTGAAACCATTTGTTCTATTGATTATTAGAATACATTTTAAATGAATAAACAGCTTATGATCTTCATTCCTTAAAAGTTTTTTAGTAACAAGAGAAAATATAAATCTGCAAGTATAATACTGGAAGAACGATCATAAAAAAAGAATTTTCAAAATAACACATGGGATGAGAAGTCCGTTCCGTTTTATAGTAAAACACAAAATTTTTGCAAAATTCAACTTTATTTATCAATACAATTGCCTTCGCGACGATGCACTTATTGAAACGATTTTTCAATCTTTCGATACCAGTTTTGTAGTACGATTTGGGTTTAGCCTCAAAATAGGCCTCTGTTTCGGCGATTACTTCTTCATCGGTCTTAAATCTCTTTCCGGCGAGCATTCTTTTGAGGTCTGCGAACAGGAAATAGTCGTTGGGGGCCGAATATGGAGAATACGGTGGGTGGGAAAGCAATTCGTAGCCGAATTCATTCAATTTTGCCATCGTTTCACCGACTTGTGACACAGTGCATTGTCTTGATGAAACAGCACTTCCTTTTTCTTCAAATGCGGCCGTTTTTCTGCGATTTCGTCCTCCAAACGCTCCAACAACACAATGTAATAGTCGCTGTTGATAGTCTGCCCCTTTTGGCGAAAGTCGATGAAAATTATTCCATGTGTATCCCAAAGTACGGATGCCATAACCTTGCCAGCCGACTGTTGAGTTTTTGGTCGTTTTGGACGAGGTTCATCGCCTGCTCGCCACTCAGCTGACTGCCGACTTGACTCTGGTGTGAAGTGATGGAGCAAAGTTTCATCCATTGTCACATACCGACGCAAAAATTCGGTTTTATTGTGGTTGAACAGCTTTAAACACTCCTCTGAATCATCAACACGTTATTGTTTTTGGTCGACTGTGAGCAAACGCGGCACCCACTGTGAACAGAGCTTTCGCATGTTCAAATATTCGTGTATAATATATCCAACACGATCTTTTGATATCTTCAGAGTCTCAGCTATCTCGATCACTCGATCAACTTCACTTTACGGTCATTCGTAATCATTTTATAGACTTTTTTGATGTTTTCATCCAAAACAGCCTCTTTTGGACGTCCACTGCGTGCATCATCTTCGATGCTTGTATGAACGCTTTTAAATTTTTCAATCCACTTGCGAATGGTTCGTTCGGCTGGTGCAGAGTCCGGGTAACACTTATCAAGCCATTTCTTTGCATCGGCTGCATTTTTTCCCATCAAAAAGCAATGATAAATCAACACCCGAAATTGCTTTGAATCCATTTTTTTCACAATAATAAAAGTTGCTTCATTCACAACGCTATATCTCGAGAACTAATCGTCCGACAGATTTCAAATTTATACACGTATCTTTTGAAGGTTGGTACTAACGGATTTTCAAGAATTTATTAAAAGTTTTAACATTTTTACCTTTTTGGAAGGGTTATAAATTGAGAAACTTATTCCTGCAATTTTTACGCGAAGTGTCTTACTCTTTTTTACAGTAATCGTTTAAAAAAAGTGTAAAAAAAATTATGCTGTCTTGAGATATATTAACCTTTTATTTCTGAAGCCTTTATAATTTTTTTTAAAGTAACCTTTTGTTCACTGGCTATCAGAAAAAAAAAATTACCATCCTAATGCATGTATATTTTTTACAATTGTCACCTTAAAGTCGAAAACGGGTCTTTTTTCGAAAAAAACCTTAAAACTCGAATAACTCGAAAATTACTGAATTTCGACCCCTGGTTGTCATTACTGAAAACATTGTAAATAAGCTATAGAATAACCCCTTTCAAGGAATAGGTCGAATTATAAGTCACCCTGTAGAGAGTATATAATTTTCACGTTTTCGGAAAAAGAAGGTATCTTAACAACGTCAATATATCTGCAATCACAACCGCATTTCAAGTCTGAAGATAGATGGCTTTTTCTTATGTTAAACAGCGGGGGGGGGGGGTGCCTATACGGATGACGATGTTATAGCTTTCACGAAAAAAACATCTCAAAACCATTAAAGAACTCTTACAGCAAAGTCTTAACAGATATACCCGTAGGGCGGATCGTTGTCCTCTTTTTCAGGAAATATAAAATTTCAATCATAAGCTCTCCCTCAATAAACGGTACCAGCTTAGTCTTTTCCGATACAACGAAATATCTGGGTGTTATATTTGACCGGAAATTAAACTGAAAACCTAGTTTTCAAGAGAGAGTTAAGAAAGCTGCAGAAGTTTTAATCGATTGTAAAGTAGCCATTAGGACCAAATAGGCCTTCAACCTCACATTACCCACTGAATATAGGTCTCGATTATAAGACTGATACCCACCTACAGGGTGGTTGTCCGGTGGACGGTCATAGATAATGCAGCAAACTAAACAAAGTCCAAAATGATAAGCATAGTCCTACGTACTACTACCTCCACGGCTCTCTTTGATTTGATACCCTTGCCACGCTAATATTCTTAATACATTGGAAATACTTCAAGAGAACATCGGTTACATTGTGCCCCAACATTAGTTTGGCAAAGACTTTTATGTAAGCATCAACTCTAGATATTTCTGGAAAGAAGATGCTTTCATGGATGACAAATCAAGCTATTTTTTTACAAATATTTCCAAGACTGATAGCGGGGTGAGTGGTTGCATTGTCTCATATAACCTTAACCTAAGCCTCTCCTTCCGTCTACAAAATCACTCTTGGTGTAAGTTTTGCCGGTTGGAAGTACTATCCTGGCTGAAGCAACGTGATATCTGCTTCTTTTTGGATAGTCGGGCCGTTATTAAATCCCTGGAATTAGTATCACTAAATTCTAAAACCGCCCTTGACTGCCGAAATTCTTTCAGTGAGATTGCAGAGCAGTTAGCATCCACCTATGTTGGCTGCCGGCCATAGAGTTATTCCAGGGAATATTATGCCCGACGAACTAAACAAAACTGGAACCACTTTACCTATCTTGCCTGAAAAAGGCATCATCGGTACACCAATCGCTACGTGCAAACTATTAATAAAGCTCTATGCTATCAAAAAAACAAACCTTAGGTGGACTGTTAGATCAACATGTTTACCGAACAAACGAATCTGAATAAAACTAGATCTGAATCGCTCGAAGAGTTTAATCTTTGTAAATAGGAAGCCGTTTAACACTATCATAGGTTTTATCACTGACGACAAAATGGCTTTGCGTTTTCACTAACGAGGAAGAGGGAATCTTCCACCTCTCCCAAAGAAGAAAACTCAACTTGGAAACTTTTTACTACAATACTCGTAACTTAAATGATCTAAACAATACAGACGTTAACCGCTTCGTTAGGAGCTCAAATTGCTTGCAAGAGTAGACGGATGATATATCCACGTGGCATCACAACAGCCAATATGTCTAAGCGGATTGTTTTTTTCCCAACAGCCACAGTACCTAATCTAACCCCATAGATAATCTTGTAGAAAAAGCAGAAAGAGGAAATTATACGTGACAGCTTTAATATAAAGTTGTACCCACGCTAAATCTCCTTCACTCTATTCCGGAATAAAAAGTTCTCGAATGAACATCTATCGGAACGTCATTGCAGGTGCGCCTGCCACTTTTAAGTTTCATTACAAGTAGAGTGATCTCTTTTTAAGGTAATTCAAATTCGTGCTTTTTTAGCTTTGAATATAAACTGGAGCATAATGCGTCATTATTAGCGATAATGATGCACATCTCCTCCATAAATTTCCATTCACTCAATTGTAAGCCTCAGGAACTTAGTCCACTAGGTGACATATTTACCTCCCATGTAGGTTGGGAAATTAATTCCTAAAACCCAAATGTCCCCTTAAATATGAACAATTTGTCGTTTCGGCTTAGAACAAAATAAAATGAGAAATGTTAATACTAATAATATTGCACGCAATTTTTTGTTATTGAAAGAAAATATGATATTTTCGACTCTCAAAACCAACTGCCAGCTACAAATGGTATACTAAATTTAATTAACAAAATATTAATAAACATACATTTATACATGGGCTGAAAGGTCGTTTTATAGTAAAACAAAAAATTTTTGCAAAATTCAACCTTATTTATCAATATAGTTGTCTTCGAGGGCGATACACTGATTGAAACGATTTTTCAATCTTTCGATACCAGTTTTGTAGTACGATTTCGGTTAAGCCTCAAAATAGGCCTATGTCTCGGCGATTACTTCTTCATCGGTCTTAAATCTCTTTCCGGCGAGTATTCTTTTGAGGTCTGCGAACAGGAAACATTAGCTAGGGGCCAAATCTGGAGAATACGGTGGGTGGGGAAGCAATTCGTAGCCGAATTCATTCAATTTTGCTATTGTTTTCATCGACTTGTGACACGGTGCATTGTCTTGAGGAAACAGCACTTTATTTTTCTTCAAATGCGGCAGTTTTTCTGCGATTTCGTCCTTCAAACGCTCCAACAACGCAATGTAATAATAGTCGCTATAGATAGTCCGCCCCTTTTGGAGATAGTCGATGAAAATTATTCCATGTGTACCCCAAAATACGGATGTCATAACCTTAACTTTTTGGTCGTTTTGGACGAGGTTCGTCGCCTGCTCACCACTCAGTCGACTGCCGACTTGACTCTGGTGTGAAGTGATGTAGCCAAGTTTCATCCATTGTCACATACCGACGTAAAAATTCGGCTTTATTGCAGTTGAACAGCTTTAAACACTCCTCTGAATCATCAACACGTTGTTGTTTTTGGTCGACTGTGAGCAAACGCGGTACCCACTTTGAACAGAGCTTTCGCATGTCCAAATATTCGTGTATGATATATCCAACACGCTCCTTTGATATCTTCAGAGCCTCAGCTATCTCGATCAACTTCACTTTACGGTTATTCGTAATCTTTCTGTGGACTTTTTTGATGTTTTCATCTGAAACAGCCTCTTTTGGACGTCCACTGCGTGCATCATCTGCGTGCTTATATGACCACTTTTAAATTTTTCAATCCACATGCGAATGGTTCGTTCGGCTGGTGCAGAGTCCGGGTAAGACTTATCAAGCCATTTCTTTGCATCGGCTGCATTTTTTCCCATCAAAAAGCAATGATAAATCAACACACGAAATTGCTTTGAATCCATTTTTTTTTTTCACAATAACAAAAGCTGCTTCACTCACAACGCTATATCTCGAGAACTAATCGTCCGACAGGTGTAAAATTTGTACATGTTGGTACTAACTGAAAATGGTATGGATTTAATTCAAGTGGTGCGGACTTTTCAGCCCATGTATTATATTTCTATTAACAATGTTAAGAACAACTGAAAACTATTAGGTGCTCAGCTATGTTCTATAAATAGCTCTAGCAGTAAGTGCTGGTGGATTTTGGCATATCGAAAATGTTATGAACCAAGCTTAAGCCTACGTTAAACAAGCCGTTTTGACACCTTAGTGATTTTGTTTTGACATCATATACTTTTAGTTGTGTGAAAATGTCTGTTTTTGTGCCAAATAATCGTCATTTGCGGGAAGTGTTCATTTTTTTCTGCTGCTGAAGCTCATGGAAAGCACCAGGAATTGTAACAACGTGCCGTGATTGGTTCCACTTGAAAAACGGTGATTTCCATGTTGACGACCATCTGCGTGAAGAAAGGCCAAAATCCTTCGAAGACGTTGAATTGGAGGCATTGCTCGATGAAGATCCGTGCCAAACGCAAGAAGAGCTTGGTTTAGCATTAGGAGTTACCCGCCAAGCCATATCCACCAAGCTATTGTAGGCTTTGGGAATGATTCAAAAACAAGGAACTTGGGTTCTTTATGATTTGAAGGGAAATGATATTCAGCGTCGTTCTTTCGCCTGTGAACAACTGCTTTATCGGCAGAAAAAGAAGGGTTTTGTGCATCGCATCGTGACGGGTGATCAATTGGTGACGGGTGATTGATTCATTACAGCAACTCAAAGAAACCGCCCGGACATGCTCTTACGTCGTCGACTCGGCCGAATATCCAAGTTGCGAAGGTTATGCTGTGTATTTAGTAGGACCAGCTCGGTTTTATTTATTATAAATTGTTAAAACCTAACGAAAACCATCACTGGGGAATGGTATCGACTTCAATTTATGTGATTGAGCAGAGCACTATTAGAAAAATGGGAAGAGGCACGAAAAAGTGATTCTATAGCATCGCAATGCTCGGCCTCACATTGCCAAACCCGTTAAAGCCAACCTAGAAACGCTGAAATGGGGAGTCCTGCCCCACCCGCCACATTTCCCAGATATTGCGCCTTCCGATTAATACTTTTAGTACACTAAAAGCATCGGTTCCCACTAGATCATCGAAATCATGCAGTTTGGGCGCGGTAATAACAGTACGTAGGTGGGGGACCACATGAGAACTCAGTACTCCGCGTGCTGTTGATAAAACGCGCCACATGGGCATAGTACCCCGGCGTTAAATCCTGGACTCTACAAATTAATTTGTATCGTTCCCTTGATAATAATAATAATAATTATTTCTCCTGTAATACGATCAAGGATGTTATCACTTAGTTTTATTAACCCTTCCTCTCGCACAGTGAGAGGGTATCTCCTTTGATTGAAGGACATCGTTATCCTATTGACATGGTTATAGAGAGCTCTTAAATGCAAACTTCAATGCAAAGAAAAAAACACTGTCAAACATACGTCCGTTTAATGTTTGAGACTTTGATTGACTTTATTTAAAATAAATATGTGGTAAAGGGACATTAAATTTTATTTTCTTTCTTTCTTTCCACGAATATTTAAAAAAATCTTCTCGGCTTATCGGTGAATAACTAAATAACCTTTATCTTTTACGCAGAACATTTATATATTTCCATCGAAAACGCAGACGCATATGAACAAATGCCTCAGTAGAGTTTGACACAAACTAAAGTCTGTTTCCTGGTACAACGCAGAAAATCCGGTTACAATTTATTACACATTACTTCCACTATTGCAATATGTGATTGTAAAAATTTAAATTGCTTTTCATACTGCAGAATTTACTAAAAAAAAAACTAAATGCGTGTAAACATATTATTTTTTACGTTTTTATGTCGTAGTTAAATCCTATTAGGTTCAAGAATTATAAAGATGTCTTGTTTTAGAGATATTAACATATACATGCATCCATAAGTATGATATATTATGTAAAACTGATTTTAAAATTAATTGACTGAATAACATTATGAACTTAATATTCCTCCTATAATATCCAAAATTTTAATGAACACATATAAACATTCAGTGAATTAGTAAACTAAACTAAAATATATGGAATACAATTAATTTACAATACTCCCAAGAAAAATTTAGCTTTTCATTAAATATTGCATTACTAATATTTTTATTAATTAAAATTAAGCCATATTTTATTGTATGATTTACTTTTTAATTTGGTTTATCACGATTTTTCTAATGTCTTAAGTTAAAAGTTGACTGGCTAAGTTGGTCTAAGATCAGTGAAGCAGGACATCTTTTTCATCTTTGGAGCAAATCTTCTTCAAGACGGCTTCAAGGAGTTCTGTAGGTTTCTTGGTAAGAAAGCAGATGCTGATCTATTCTATCAGGTTTCTCTTTATAACTTTCTTTGAGGGGATCTTCCGTGTTGCCAGAATTGTCCTTTACATTTAAGAAATTCGGTTTAATATTCATATCATCGTTGTCTAGAGATAAGGCTTTGTAAAAAAAAAAAATAATAATCTGGTAGTTTCTTTGTCGTTAACGAATGGATATTTTCAACGCGC
Organism: Volucella inanis; assembly: GCA_907269105.1. Taxonomy (NCBI): domain Eukaryota; kingdom Metazoa; phylum Arthropoda; class Insecta; order Diptera; family Syrphidae; genus Volucella; species Volucella inanis. The sequence continues at coordinate 93,915,504 of OU026157.1, read as the reverse complement.
TTCCGTTTTAAATACTTGTATATACTGCCAACAAGAATCGACCTATTAAGTCGACGAATCTGATAGAACATCACAACAGATAGTTATAACTTTGGAGTGGTTAGGGATTTTGTCTAGCTCGGTAGAAGGGAATGTCGTCCAATTGGAATGGATTTTTTCGCTGAGACCAATGTAAGTTATGCAAAGTTCCATTGAATCATTGCGCTTCGAAATACGACTATATATTAGACCATTTTTTGTAATACCATTATTATTAATTAGGTATTTCATGATTAATCGCTGTAACAAGAAAAATGTTTTGGTAGAATGTTCATATTTTTAATTCTGTGTTCATTTACTTAAGGTATGTTTTCGTGCCTTTAAATAAAATAAAGGTTGTTTTCTATAAAAGGTAACTTTTGGTATAGATACCTGTTGACCCTTAGTCCTTAACATATCGTAAAAGTTGACCCTTATTATTGTGATTCACAGTTGAGTAAAAATTCCCCCATCGGTATATATAATTCCAGATAGGTATTTACCTTATCTTCATCAATCTAAAAGCCTCTAGTTACGTCTCTACGGACGAGTAAAATATCACGATGGAAAACGTTTTCTTCCAGAAAGCTATATCAGTCCTTTGATAGCCTAATTGTGAGATTCCAACTCTTTGAAAACCATCTCTCTCAATATAAATTTGTTATTTACTGTCTTGAAGTTGGAAAATTTACATAAATAAATTTTTGTTCTAACAAATGAAATACAATAATTGACAGATATGCCTTTATAATTAATGTTTCTATCTGTTCCACTTTCTAAACGTAGTTAATATGAATCGTGCCAAGTCGAAAAAATATTATTTTGAACAATATCATAGCTATAAATCGGGATTATATGTATTCCGAAACCTATAAAATGTAGCTTGTTATTGTGTGTATGACGACAAGAATTGAGTTTAAGTAAAAAATGGTTTTTATATAACTTATTTCAGTTCCTTTAACACCTGAAACTTGGTTGACCTGCCGGTTCCCCACTAAAAAAGTTTAAATCATGCTAAATGGATCCGATATTTTCAATGAATTCGGCAAGCTTGTCGTCTAGCAGAGTGAAATTGTCAGTCAGAGTTTTTCTAATGTTACTCAGCTGAATTGGCATTGCCTATTCGCGGATAAGGTATCGGGACAATAAGACAACAAAACCTGCTTATTCTGTGACTTTGGAGTGTAGGAGCTAATCAGATGATTTGATAGCAATTGAGGAGTGTTCGATTGAGCTGTTTATAATATTATTACTCTCGCATATTAGTATATTACACACTTCAGTTCTGCTATGGAGTCCATTAGGCCAACAAGTTTCTGATTATTACATTAGTAGCTATTCCAGAAGTTTATATCTCTAAATTAATTAATTACAAAAATAATATTTGTTAAAGTAAATGTTATAATTTGTAATGTACTGCATTTCCAAGCATATTGAAATTAAGAAAATTCTTTTTATAAAAGTGGTATAGTATTGCGTACCTTTTGGGGATAACACAAATAAAAGGCAAATCAACTGAAGACCTTCTCTTTTCTTTATCCTAGTCCCAGTACCCTTTTTTCTGTTTAATTCAGTTCAATTGGAAAATTTGGTAAACTCGCATTCCTTAAACAGTCAAAAGAGATTCCATTTCATGATCCTTCGAGTCCTTAATTGATTAATAGTTAAAATTATTCGTGTGTGTTTTGAAAGTGGTATTAAAATAAACCAAATACATAGTTAAACAGAATTAAATAAACTTAACCTAGTGCAATAATTATTATAATTACTATCATGCTTAAGTTTAATCCATATGCTATATTTTTATGTAATCGTAATTCTTTTATTTCTTTTATGTTTTCAAAGTTACTAGAAATGTAAGGGTTTTGGTAAATGTGGAACTTATATTTTTATCGGGGTAGAAATATGTGTCTTCGAAAGTATCCTGCTTATTGTAAAAAGATTCATTTAACAAACTGATTTGACAATTAAAGAAATTAATGAGATAATTTTTATTTAATATAATATTTCGTTCATCACAATTTTGCTTAAGTATATCTTTGTTAGAATTTTTAATTACAATAATTGTCTCATCTATTGGTTTTATTTGGGTTTTATTATAATACCTTAATTTAAATTTTTTTGTTAAAGTGCAATGTTTACTTAATTTTAATTCACTTACAGTGATATCTGACTGATATGTATATATCTTATTTTTTATCTCTATAATATATTCATCTTTACTATCTATTTCAAAGTTTTCTTTATTTGGTAATGGAGTTACTAATTTTTTTTCGACTAATATGTAATTTTTTGGAATTTTTATTTCGATTATAATGAGATTATTTTGATATTCGGAAATGCCTATTTTTAACAATTTTAGCTTATAAAAATCAATTTCGTATTCATTAATTTCTTCCATTGTAAGGATACTTGGGTGAATAATGTTATATTTCGCGGATACAATGTTATCTTGTATTTGGTTGATTTTATTTGCAAAGAAATCTAGTTTGGTAATTTGGTCTAAGTATAATTGTTGTTTTAAGAGTTTATTCATAGCACTATCTACTCCATTGTAGGTGTCTAAAATAGTTTTTCTATCATTGAATATGACTGTTTGTAAAGATTGTATGGTTTCATTGAAATGTTTGTTAATTCTAATTTGGTTGTTCATAGTGTTAATTGTGTTATGTGTATTTTGTTCTACAATATCCAAATGATTCAGTATAGACTGTCTGTCTGTATCGTCCATAGTTCCAAAAAGCCATTTTTCTCCACTCATTCTCCACTAATGTTCTGTAAATTATAAAGCGGTCATTTAATATTTGTTAAATGTACGTTTTCTAAATTTTTAATTTTATATCTAGGCTGTTTCTTACGTCTAACGTGCTTGTAATTTTTTATCGATCCTTCCTGTCTTATTTCTATATAGTTTTCGCGTCTTTCATTAAGTTTTTCTATTCTTTTATTTTTTGTGTTTTGAACTAATTTATATAAAATTCCTTCATCTATTTCTTCTTTAGCCTTCCTAGATGTCGTTCTGATTGTTGAATGATGACGGTTATTTTAGTTGTCTATGACAATAGACCGGTATTTTTTTTAAAATTGTAGAATGCAGTCGTTCTACATCTGAATTACCTGTGTGGCTGTTTGGATTAGTCCAATGTACTTCGACCTCATTTAGAGAAATGTTTAATTAATATTGCCTTCTTCTCCAGTTTCTATCTATAATAACGTAAACTACCGCAAATTTAGTTAGTTTATCTATAATAGTTACAAAAGACTTTTCTGTATATGATATACGTTCAAGTGTATAATTTCATTTTTATGTTTTGGGGTTTCTGTTATGTGTAATTTTGGTTTAATTATTTGTCTGTCATATTTAATTTCCTGACACTTTCTGCAATTATTAATTACTAGCTGTATGTGTTCATGAAGAAAAAATATTTTATTCTTCAGTGTATAATACGTTTCACTTATCCCACTATGTATTGGTTCTTTAATGTGAAGAGAGATATTTGTTTGTGTGCCTCCTCCTCGGTTTGGATTTCAGCCGCTCTCTGTGAACACTTTAGGAACTTTATTTTTTCATCAGCGGAAAATAATGATATAATTATTTGCTGAACTATATTGTAGTGAGTATCTTCCACTTCTTAAAATATACCTATTGTTCCTTTATTTATGGATCTAATTAAAACCTCCCTAATCTTCTTCTCCTCTTGAAGTGGATTTAAATATATAATCCTACGATTATGTATGATTTCAATTTCTTTACTGACCTTGTACGTTAAAATTAACCGAGTTTTATATTTATTTACTAATTCGTTTTTTATACCTTTATGATCTAATTGTTGTTCTTCCGCTGAATGTATGGTTTCTGTTAGTGCCATATTTGATTCTACATCATTATCTTCCCTTATCTTGAGTGTGTCTTCTATTCTACTGAGGAAATAGGCTGCCTTATTTTCTTTCCCTTTTAGATAATCTATTTCAAAATTATATTCTTGGAGTTTTAGAAACCATTTTTGGTTACGTTGTGAGAACTCCTTACCTTTATATATGTTGTTTAAATATTTAATTGGGACATGATCCGTAATAATTTTAAATTTATTTCCATAGAGATATAGACGAAAATAATTTACTGAGTAGACAACAGCGAGAAACTCTTTGTCCGTGACACTATAACTTTTCTCGTGATTGTTTAATGTTCCTGAGACGAAGCAAACTGGATTGTCATTTTGTGATAATACCGCTTCTATGGCATAATTGCTTGCATCTGTTGTGAGAACAAATGGTTTGTCGTACTCTGGATATTTTAATATTGGGTGTACAATAATCATTGCTTTTAGATTTTCGAAGGCTGATATGTACTGAGGATCATTTATATTTATTTTTCCATCCTTCTTTAAATACCTTATCATTTGGTAAGTAATCTTAGCATAGTCCCTAATGAATTTTCAATAATATCCTGTCATACCTAAGAAACCTTTAAGCTGTTTTTTTGTTCTTGGTACGCCTAACTTTTCGATGTCTCTAATTTTATATGGGTTCGGTTTTATTCCTTCTTTCGCTAGTATATGCCCTAAAAATTCAGTATCCCTTTTCATGAAACTACACTTATTTGCCTGGATTTTTAGATTATGTTCCCTCATTTTTTTTAAAGATTTTATCTATGGATTCAATATGTTCTTCTAAGGTTGTGGAAAATATTAATATATCATCCAAGTAAACCACACAAATTTTGTTAATGCTGGTGTGACAAAAGCAGTTTTTTTAATATCCTTTTCTGTTACAAGGATTTGATTATAGCCTTTAGCTAGATCTAATGTGTTAAAATATTGTGCTTTACCTAGCTTATCTAGTATACTGCCTATGTTAGTTAATGGATATTTGTCATCTATTGTTACTTGGTTTAATTTTCTATAATTTACTACAATTCCAATACCAGAATTATCCTGTTTCTTGGGAATAACAATTATAGGTGAACTTTATTTGCTATTACTTTTTCTAATGATACCCTGTTTTTCCATTTCTTCCATTTGCTTACGCACTTCAGCTTCGTGTTTTGGTGGATATCTATAGAATTTTGAATTAATTTGTTGATCCGTGGTAGTATTTATTTCATGTACTACTGTTTTCGTATTTGTCAATTGATCTCCTTCTTTATAAATATGTTTTTGGTATCTACTTAGAAGTGATTTAATAGCCTTACTCTATTTCATTTAGATGGTTAGTTTGAATGTCGCAAACTTCACTTATATCCAACACATTTACTTCATTAAGTGGCTTGGCTAGGAATGGAAGATGCAGGTTATTTGTTAATATAATACACTTGTTGATTATATCTAAAGATTTTACGTTCTGCCTGATCCAATCCATACCGATAAAGAAATCTTATGGTTTGTTCAGAGCTATTTTAGTCCATTTCATTCTTGCGTTCGAATTTTGTCCGAATTGTATTGGACATTTTGTTTTTACTTGTTCCGTTTTACTTTTTACTAAACCTTGAATTGTATTGATTTGAATTGATTCTGCTTCCAACTTTTCATATGATTTTGTTGTTGATGGTAGAGTACCTGGTTCTCCATTGAATGGCTGGATAAATTTTATCTGCTTCTCCACTAATGTTCTCCAGTTTTGAGGGGCGTTTTGTCTTGTTAAGATGTCTGTCAGTGCTACTACACACTACACTGTTCTAGAACTAGTAGATTTGCCATGTTACTTTAATTGTTTTGTGTCTTTTTGTGTCTTGGTTTGTTTCTACGTGCAATGTTAAATTTTGATTCACTGTACTACGTTTTCTACCTTATCGACGGGACACTATTTATTGTCACTTTTTATATTTTAACCGATCGCGATAACTTTTTTCGCGTTTTAACTTTCACTCTTCCCTTATCCTACCGACTACGCCAGTTATAATTCGGGTGTGGCCAAATAAATAAAAAAAAAAAAACACTTTTTAATTTCTTTATTTTTATTTTTGGTGACCCTTTTGGACCTTACAATTTAATTACAATCGTATTACTGGACGACGATCGATGGCTCTGCTTGGCATTATATAGCCTGATATTGATGATGCTGTTGTATTATGTTGACCACTATTTACAGGTTGGTTGTAGCTTGCCTTCGTTGTGTCATCGTTTAGTGATGGCGTAATTGGGGTAATGTTGGTTATTGCTGGTGTTGCATATATTGCTTGGTGAATGCCCGCTTGTATTTAAGTTGTTGTCGAATGACCCACTCCTCCGTGGTTTGGGGGAATTGACTATCGTTGCGGAAGTATACTTTGTATATGTAACTCGTGCCGCGCAATTTTACAAAAACACGAAGTGCGAAATTATTAAATTAAAGAATACTTCAATTTAACTCAGCGCCGTTGCTGCATTCCACCGTTGGACGATTTCAATCAATAGTTTTACGCACTGTTGGATATACAAATTCACAGTTGAGTCCATTCCTACCGCTAAGACTGGACTGGAATTTTCGCTGCACTTTTACAGATGCCATAAGGACATCATTGACACATTCATTATAATAGTACGTCATACAGTTAACAACAGCAATCAGAACTTTCTATGTTTTTTTAATTTATTAAGATTTCTGCAGGTTCAAAAATATTTAAGATACGTAACTTGAAATTCATCCTATTTCTATTTTATTTTCTTTCACAAGTATCAATTTTTTTTTTCTTTAATCATGAGCTCCTACTAAAAGTCCAAAGAATTTGCTAGAGAAAATTACTAAGGATTTTCAAAATGTTATCAAAGGAGGGATCGAAAAACTACATCTCTAATAGGATTTCCGAGGTTGATCAGAATTTTAAAACGAGTACACACCATTACGCTGATGGAATAGCGTTGATCGAAGCTGAAAAGGAAGAGGAATTTGTATTTGGAAAAATTAAATAAAAGATGCTTACATTGAATACAAAACAGCTCTATTGGTTAACCATGATAAATTACAAGTATCGTTTGATGTTCCGGTAAGTCCTATGCTAAGTACTTGTAGTGATAAGAACATTATTCGTCTTCCCAAAATAAATTTATTGATGTTTACTAGAGATTATCAATCCTGGAGATCCTTCCACGATCTTTCTGTTTCTCTAATTCCTACAAATACACTATCAGATGTAGAAAAACTACATTATTAGAAATCTAGTTTGGGGGGGAAAGGCTGAGTGTCTTTTGCAACATCTGGCTGCTGACAACTTGAATTATCTGCCAGCCTTGAAGATACTCATATCACGCTATTACCATAAGCGCGTTCTCCTTAATGCACAGCTTATTATATGCTCTGCTAAGGATATGCCTTAAAGAATTTAGGTATACCAGTAGATCAGTGAAACATTATCTTAAATTGTTACACGGTTAAAAAAACTCCCCACAATCAGTCACAAACTTTGGGAATAAAAATTAGGAACAGACAAATTTAAGATTTTTTGCGAGATTTTAGAGGCAAGGTTTGGAATACTAGTAAACAATAAATGTTATTCTGTTATTCAAAAAACAAAACTTATTCATAGTTAATACTAATCCAACACACCTTGAACCGAGCCAGCATGCTAGGAACTTCCACACGATACAACTTCTAACATATAAATCTTATTAGCGAAAGCAGTAGTCAAGGTCAGGGCTTCGTCAGGAAGAGAAGTCATCCTTAGAAGTCTAGTAGACCCGGGATCAGCGCCGTCATTTATTACCGATTAGGCAGTTAAGCGTTTGAGGTGTCAGGGATGGGAAAGGTCAACAGCGGAGCGTGTCGTGTCGAAATACGAAACCGGTTCCCGAGCATTAATCTTCTAATCGCTAACTGGGCTTTTTTCGGACAATCAACTTACAACAAAGCGATGGAACCGCTTAAATTGCTTATCTCTGACTGACCCAAACTACCACAAACCTGTTGAAGTCGATCTTTTGCTAGGAAATGATATTTATTGGGAAATAGTCCTCCCAGAAGTAATTTGCACCCATGAAGCAATGACACCGATCGCACAAAATACAATGTTCGGTTGAATTCTAATAGGGAATGGAGTCTTGTTCAAGTGATGGACGTCGGTCGGCAACTGCAAAGGTTTTGGGAAATAAAAGAGACATCATATAGTTCTGTAAGATAACAACGAAGTATAGCGCGGACGATCATTGCCATTTAAAGAAGGAATCAGACCTGGGCTTGGATCCTCAAGCTAAGGAGCCTCGCGTAGGTTTGCTCAGCTGGAGCAACGGTTCTGGTTATACTTTACGCTTCACAAAGAGTATAAAAGGTCAATAACATCAAGGACGAACTACTCAGGACTCCTCATCAATACCTAGTGCCACACCATGCCGTGATTAACCAGGCTAGTACAGCGACAAAACTCCGAAACTTTTTTGATGCTGCTGTCGCAACGCAGACGGGACTTCATTAAATCAATATACGGTGACTGGACTTAAACACAAACAGAAATTATAGATATGGTACTGTAGGCTCTTTATGTACTACATCTCTTGTTATGTATAACCGATAACCGTATGATGTTTGACTTATATAAATTTCTAATTTTAATACAATGTTCATTTCTGTGTCTACCGTTGGCCGAAGCAGCGTGTTTAATTTTAACTATGCTGACTCCACAGTACTTAGGTGGAGAAGACATAAATATACCTTCATAGCAGATATTGAAGGAATGTATCGGCAGATCCATGTTAGCTCCAAGGATTCATACTATCAGCTGATATTCTGACGTGATTGTGACACTGAGCCAATAAAAATATATCGTCTGCAAACTATCACATTCGGGAGAACGTACGCATAAGTACCCTTTAGGTACACGAATTGTGAGGGAAGACTTACATTTTGATAATGTTTTTGCTGGAGCCGGCAATATAGAGAAAACGATAGTCAGACGGGATTAGGTAAACAGTGTATTGTCGTCGGGAGGGCTTAATAAGCGCAAATGGATAAGTAACGCTAAGCGAAATTTTAGACCAGATAAGCTTTGATGAGCGGGAAGTTGATTTATGTGTTCTTTTGTAGTCGCCCGAACATATCAACGCTTTTGGAATCAAATGATTTCCCGTAAAAGTTAGGCTTTCTTTCCAGAACCCGCAACACGACACTGATGAGCCAACGAAAAGAACAATTCTATCCACCGTTGCAAGACTTTTTTTTATACTCTCCGAAGGATTTTACCTTACGATATAAAGAGGCAAATCATGATGCAACAACTGTGGCGTAAAGTGGAATGATCCTTTTAGGAAAGTACTACCTTAACTTGAACTGGTACGTATCCCTCGTTGGATCCACACAGATGGCGACCATAAGTATCTAGAATAACACAACTTCAGTGACGCGTCCGAAAAGTCATACGGAGCAGCGATTTAATTTCTAGTTCTTGATGAATACGACAAGATTCATACATACTTGCTTGTGTCCAAGACCAAAGTTGCTCCAGTTAAAATAAAATCCAAACTCTTCTAAGTCTTGAGCTCTGCGGAGCGGTAATTCTTTCAACACTACTGGAATACACTTCAAGGTATACTTAAGGTAACGATATGAAAAGCAGTATCCATGGACTGATTCAACAATTGTTTTATCTTTTATAAAAGTGGGTCACTTTTGTCAACAATTAAGTGGTGGAAATACAGCCACTAGTCCAACCAGAAAGTTAAAGACATATTTCAACTGATGAAAATGCTGCAGATCTAGCATCGAGAGCTATAGTACCTTCAGCTTTGCAGGCAAAGCTGGTTGAGTTTTTCTGCACAAATCCTGGAAATTCCAATGCCCTACTCTGTCAACGAGCCTATGTACAGAAGAATAGAAGCGTTCAACTAAAGCCCACACAATCAATTCAATAAAAAATGATATATCACCTTGATAAAAAAAAAAAAAACGGAATAACCACCGTGTGGCGCTCCCATTGCTCCGATTTGAGTTCTGTTTTTTTTTTTGTTAAGTTGGTACATCTGTTGTTGACATTCCCTCTTAGCATCTTAGCTTGACATATGCAAAAGTTACGTAGCCAAGAGTACATCTATCTCTGTGTTGGCAATTTTTTACAATTTTGAAAATGGATTTAAACTTGCAAAGACTTGTATTAAATTTTGCGTAAAAAACAGATTTAATGGTGCGCGAACGTTGGAAATGTTGGAAAACTGTTTCGGCAACGATTCTCTAAAGAAAACGGTCATTTACCAGTGGCACGAGCGGTTCAAAAGCGATTGTGAGTCAAACGAAGATGATGAACGCGGTGGCAGACCATCGACATCGAAAACCGACGAAAACATTGATGAAGTAAAAGAAATGTTGGTCAATAACAGCAAATTAACCATCCATTAGCCATGATTTGGCTCTCTGTGACTTCTTTCTGTTCAATCGAGTTAAAAAACCACTACGGGGAACGCGTTTCAGTAGCCGAGAGGAAGTAATGGAAAAATCGCAGGGAGCACGATTGGACATATCGAAAGCCGAATATAAAAAATGTTTCGAGGATTGGATCACTTTGAAGGCGACAATAAATAAACTCGCATTTTTAATTTTCTGAATAAATACCGGGAACTTTTTGAGACTTTTGATTATACTCAAGTTCAACCAAACTTTTTATAGGGTTCTTCTGAGAATGCTACATGGAGAACTACAACAAACGATATCTTATCTTCACAATATTTATTGGATTTTGAAATTCAAAAACTGTGTGACGAGTGTCACCAATAAGTGCAACATACTCGTATGTTACAGGTATCGAGGAAAACCATCGCAACAACTCATGGAGAAACCTACCAGCTTCAAGGGTTCATATATCTCAACGCTTCACGTATTCTGGGGAGGACTTTGCAAGACCGATAGATTTTAAGTCCTGGGAGGATCGAGGCTTCAAAACTTTCATAGAATATTTTGCTGTTTTGTATGTTTAGAGTCAAAAGCTATACAAATCGAACTAGTCAGCCACTAAATATCACAAGTATTTATCGCAGTCCTACGACGTTTTACGCCCAGAAGGGGAGTTTGTTCGCACATACTCGTATTCAGCGACAACGGCATTAACTTCATAGGAGCAAAAATACTTTTAAAGAAGGCGTTCGATGAAGCCGAGTTTGATTCGAATGTAATGAAATTAATTGGGGACTTGAAAACTTTGAATTTAATTTGTGAACGCACTCTTTCACCAATCATCAAATTGTCACTGTCAATTTATTAAGTAAACTCAACATTTTCATCATGGTAAAGTACACTAACGAGCAACGTCTGCTCAGATATTCGGAGCCGCAAAATTATCTTCAGTGACGAAGCCCATTTTTGGCTCAATGGGTTCATCAATAAGCAAAATATGTGTTATTGGTCGGGTTAAAACCCACATGTGCTTCATGAATCACCACTTCATCCACAAAAAATAACTGTTTGGTGCGATTTGCATGCCGGCGGCGTTATTGGGCCATATTTTTTGGTCGACAAAAACGATCGTCACGTTACTGTGAATGGTCAGCGTTATCGCGCCATGATCATAGATTATTTTTGGCGGCCGTTGCGGCCAAAATGTGTGGCCTAGTCGTTAAAATTGGCCAATAATAAAGTTTTTGAAATATCTCAAATGATTTGCCTTTTATAAAAAAAAAACTCTAATGTCGTTTGTTTAAGTCTAAGTCTTTAATCCAGGTCCAGAATGGTGCACTTCTCAAATTTAAGTTCAAGGACGACAGTACACTTCACGAAAATCCGAAGGATTTAAAAATCCCTGTACGAAATACACGAACAAAAGAGAGGAAAACAGGGGCGGATATATTCCATTAAGAAGCGTACTATACACTACACTTACAACCACAGTTCCAGTTGACCCAGGGACCATCTCAATAATATAACTATTTAATTGAAATTACTTTATCAATATACCATATGTAGCTTACACAGCCAAAAATGACATCATCTGAATAACAATTTCGTTTTTTTTTCAATGTACTTTGATAAATTAACAACACTACACTACACATTGTGCCGGTTCGGCAAACAAGACAAATGCCCCAATATCAAGAATGAACAAAGACAATGGAAATGACATTGGGAGTTTTGTCCACGGCCGGGGAGGATGTTCGAGAAACTTATAACATGGGCTGAAAAGTCCGTTTCTAAGAGAGGGCACAACTTGAATTGAATCCATACCATTTTCAGTTAGTACCAACCTTTAAAAGATACGTGTATTTGACAGCTGTCGGACGATTAGTTCTCGAGATAAGGCGTTGTGAGTGAAGCAACTTTTGTTATTGTGAAAAAAAATGGATTCACAGCAATTTCGTGTGTTGATTTATCATTGCTTTTTGATGGGAAAAAATGCAGCCGATGCAAAGAAATGACTTGATAAGTGTTACCCGGACTCTGCACCAGCCGAACGAACCATTCGATTGAAAAATTTATAAGTGGTCATACAAGCACCGAAGATGATGCACGCAGTGGACGTCCAAAAGAGGCAGTGCTGTTTCATCAAGACAATGCACCGTGTCACAAGTCGATGAAAACGATGGCAAAATTGAATGAATTCGGTTACGAATTGCTTCCCCACCCACCGTATTCACCAGATTTGGCCTCCAGCAACTATTTCCTGTTGGCAAACCTCAAAAGAATGCTCGTCGGAAAGAGATTTAAGACGGATGAAGAAGTAATCGCCGAAACAGAGGCCTATTTTGAGGCTAAACCGAAATCGTACTACAAAACTATTATCGAAAGATTGAAAAATCGTTTCAATCAGTGTATCGCCATCGAAAACGGCAGATCGACTGCAGCGGGACTTTATCCTACAGTCCGCCTCCCACCACTACCGCAATCTAACCCTGTCATTGAAAACTGGTGGTACACCACATTACCAGTCGGCAAAACCACATTACCGATCTTGTTAAATATCAACTGCGTGCTGTCAATTTTTAATTTCAATTTTCAAAAGTTAAAATTTTTCTGAAATCTTCGATAAAGTATTAATATGAACACAATTGCATTTTATTTGGATTCGGAGGAAGAGAAAAATGATTCCCGACATATTCGTTAGAAGGATCGAAGGATATTTTTTTTTATTTTTTTTTTTATTCAGTTTCTTATTTACATCGAATAATTTTTTTTAATTTTATTATATGTATTTAATTTACAATTAAAAAAAAAATGGATATTATTCTATAGTTCATGGAGAAAACTAGAGGCGAATGATCCTTCAAATAAGAAAAAATATTAAACTGAATGTTTGTGGGGTAAAACTAATAACAAAAAGTATACAATATTTTCACAAGTAATAAAGAATAAAATAATAATAATAGTAATAATAAATAATAATAAGACAAAAATAAAAAAAAAAACTGTACTAACATACATATATACCATTAACTTAATAAGAAAAATATATAAGAGATTTGAGTCAACAAAAACTTTAACTTCTGAACTACCCATACTAAAGATGATTTTTTTTAGTTCTTTGAGAAATATACTGCGTTGAACTATGTGTCTGATTTCGGTTGGTAACTTATTAAAAAGCCTTGGTGCTGCTGTTGTGTAAAATTTCGAATAATGAGTTTTTTAGATCTTGGAATATTCGACATTGACAAGTTATTTATTCTTAAACTGTATATGTTAGAACTTTTTTTGGACACTGATCTCTTAAGAGATACATTTTACGAGTCACAGATAACATATATTTCTTTAAGTGCTCAATGTACGCTTTCCAAGTACTTAATTTATCTATTAATACGCCTAAATACTTGTAGCTATTAACACCCTCTATTTTAAAGCAGCTTGGACTATACACTAAATCTTCATTAAAGTTGCTTTAATATATGTATGAACAGATAACGATAATTTTGTGCAACAGCTCGAATGAAAGACGGCATCACAGTCAATTGGAGAGGCTTCTCTTATATCAATAGTCTGGTTTTATTACTTATAAGTAACTCATGCTTAGCGAACCATTGTAGTATACTTAAGTACTTATGTAGCTTAATTGCAGAGCTGAAAATACTTTTATTGTCGCATGTTAAGGCCATATCATCAGTAAATGCTGTTATATGACTATTAAGATTTTGGTAAAACAATGAATTGACATAAATTAAAAATAACAATGGCCCCAAAACGAATCCTTGAGTGACACCAATTTTTATTTCCAACTGATTCAATGAAGCCTTACTCGTTGTGTTCTGTTGCACAAATAGGATGAAAACCATTTATGAATTACACCTCTAAATCCAGCCCTATACAATTTATTGAGAAGAGTATCGTGATAAACCATATCAAATGCTTTAGTCACGTCTATGAAGAGTACTAGATTGGGATTATTTTTATTAAAACTGTCAATAATTTCACTACACAGCTTAAGAATAGCATCTTCAGTAGATCGTCCTTCACGAAAGCCAAATTGTTCAATTCTAAAAAAAAAATGTATTTATTTAAAAACGATATATGTTTTTTCATCAGCTTTTGAAACATGTAGTTTACAAAATGTAGGAAGTAAAGAAATTGGTCGATATTGGGCTATGAAATTTCTGTAACCTTTCTTAAATAGAGGAATGACTACGGCGCTTTTCACAGATGAGGAGAAATTACTACACTGAACACTCAAATTGAACAAATAACCTCAAACATCAATTACATAAAAAGAAATACGTTTTAAAAGTTTGTTATACCATCGGAGGTGCAAGAGTTCTTATTATCAAGTGACTTGATACACCTATGGATTTCAGCAGGTGTAAATGGCTGAAAGACAAAACTATTACTTAATGAAACATCTTCAACTACATCTGGAAAAATATTAGAATTACAGCTATATTTGCAGGAAGGCGAAGATTTCGAATTTGTTGCAACAGAAGTTAAGAACAAATTGAATTGATTGGCAATATCTACTGGGTCGGATATCATTACACCTTCAACGTCAATCTTATATATATTATTTGTGACATTAACTTCATTAAGGATTTCGTTAACTACTCTCCATTAATTTTTTATATTGCCCTTTCAATATTGGAGTTTGGTTGCGAAGTACGAGTATGTATCCCGACATAATTTGACTTCCTTCTTCAATTCTTCATTCAATTTAAGATAACAATCTTTCAACATGTGGTTAACAGGATGTCTTTTACACATCTTACGTAAATTTTTTTTTTTGTTAATTTTTATAAGTAATCTTAAGTCAATCCATGGCCTATGACGTTTTAAATGTGCACTTTTTTTATTTAGACTAGTAGTGCAACTCTTTATGATTTTTGGGCGTTGACAAAAATAGATCATATGCTATACTGGGATTACTTTCTGCATAGACAGTGTCCCAAAATAGATACTTTAATTGCTCTATTAGCTGTTCGTTATCAATTTTATTTTGGATCTTAAAAGGTATATGTACACTAGGTGGAGTGAAAATTAACCTCCTTGACCGCCAGAATGCGCTGCTAATGCAAAAAAGGTTATGGTGCCCTGAAGTCCGTTCATATTTAGGCAGACATGCCAAATTTCAGTGCGATACTGTCTTTAGTTTTATTTTTAGAGCTGACTATTTTTGACGTGTTTGGCATCATGTTGAGTATGGACAAAACCGATTTTCGTTCTCTCATAAAACACTATTTTTGAGAGGCAAAACGGCAAAATTTGTTTTTGCAAGACAATGCACCGGCGCACAAGAGCATCGCAACCACAGCTAAAATCATTGCTGTCGCATCCACCGTATTCGCCCGATTTGGCTCCCTCTGACTATTATTTCTTCCCAAGCCCCAAAAGATGGCCCATGAATAAAAAAATCAGCTCACGCGAGGAAATCATCGACGCCACGGACGACGACCACGCAGACCTTTCGGAAAATTACTTTTCGGACGGGAGCTAGAAGTTGAAAAATCGCTGGAATAAGTGTATCAAACTAAATAAAGACTATATTGAATCATGCAATGATCCGAGATTTTGTGATCAAGTATTTCAGCAGATAGATTATGTCCAAAATGGGAAGATAACCTTAGAAAAATATGATCAATGCATGTTTGTAAATTATCTGTGATTCTAGTTGGTTCCATCATTTAAGAAAAACATGTACAATAGTATTATTCAAAGTATTGCCCATCTGAAGCTATGACTTTTTTCCATCTTTCTGCCAATTTGTGGATCCCATCCCAAAAGAACTGCGCCGGCTTGGCAGCCAAGAATGAATCAAGCCAATTTTTGATATTATGCTCTGATGTGAAACGTATTTCAGTGAGGGCGTTCTGCATCGACCGGAAAAAATGGTAGTCAGAAGGGGCAAGGTCTGGACTATAAGGCGGATGGGGTAAGACTTCCCATCCACTGTTTTCGAAATAGTTCTAAACCGGAATAGCAACATCGGGCTGAGCGTTGTCATGATGAAAAATTATTGCCTCGTGTCTGGTCGCATATTCCGGGCGTTTTTTGGCTACTGCTCTCTTCAAATGGATTAATTCTTTTCGGTGGCGTTGTCCATTGATGGTTTCATCCGGTGTTAGCAGCTCATAATACAGCACACCCATCTGATTCCACCAAATACAGAGCATTACCTTCGCGCCATGGATATTCGGCTATGCCGTTGATTTGGCAGGTTGGCCGTGTTTCACATATGATTTTTTGCACTTGGGGTTGTCGTAATGGATCCATTTTTAATCACCACTAACAATCCGATGTAAAAATGACTTCCTTTTGTGGCGTTCCAGCAGCATTTCGGACATGCAAAACCGCCTCTCGACGTCTCTCAGCTTGAGTTCATGTGGAACCCGATTTCCTTGCTTTTGAATCCATCCAGCTGCCTTAAAACGATTTGAAATGGGTGCTTGAGTGACACCCAAAGATTCTGCGAGCTCTTCTTGTGTTTAGCAACAATCTTCATAGAGTAATGCTTCCAGTTCTTCGTCGTCTTCCAAGCCAAAATCACCACTTTTTAAATCGTGCAAACCGCTCAGCTGACGCATGTTCACCATCAACTTCCACCAAAATGCGATGACTTTCGGCATCAGTTTTCTTCATATTAAAGAAGAACTCCCCGCAAAAATACTTTTTCACAAAGTTCGACATATTGGAGTGAAAAAAAATATTGTTGTTTACGCTTCAAATGAATGACATATACTGAAATGACGTACAATGACAGTAGTTTTCCAACGCATGTTCCAATGGAATAATACAAGCACTTACGTGCACTAACGTACCGGCAATTACTCACTTTCTAGCCGAGGTTTTCAATGATATGAAAAAACAAAATATGACATAATTCTCACGCCGTGGTCGATCCGCCGTTTTCAATGATTGGCACCAACATGATTAGTAATATAAGAGCGGTTGAAACCACACAATATGGTTATAACAAAATTTAAAGGCAAGTCGATCAAAGAAGCGGTTTTTTTTTTCTTTATCCTAGTCCCAGTACCCTCTTTTTCTGTTTAATTCGGTTTAATTAGAACAATTGGTGAACCCTCATTTCTTAAGCAGTCTCAGTAGATTCTATTTCAGCACTACTTTACTCAGAAGAAGGAGAATATGCATTTGTAAACATCAAGAATAATCTTGGAATATGTGCTCTCAGGCAATGCATATATGGAAAATCTTTCCACATTTCACGTTAACATCTCCACTAAGTATTGGGTTGTACCACATGAAATGTCTGATTTTATAGTAAAAATTTAAAATCCAATATTATTTTTCCGTAAATTTTTATTCAAACAAAATAATATCCGTTGGCATCTATGACATTCTTCCAACGTGATACAGGGTCAAATATTCCTTTATCGTGGAAGTGCTCACTTTTTGAGGCAATGCAATCTTCTAAAGCTTTTATGAGTTCTGCTCGGTTCCGAAAGACCTTCTGCCAGCAAAACGAATCGAGATTGCGGAAAAGATGGTAATCTATTGGGGAAACATCGGGAGAGTACGGTGAATGCGGAAGAATTTCAAATCCCAACTGCAACAGTTTTTTCAACGTTACTTGTGACGGTTTATCATTGTCATTCAAAAGAATTGGACGATGCCAATTCTCCTGGTTGAAGAAATGAAAAGTAGATTGGTCCTTTCGATTTCCACCAAATTGTCTCCATAACCTTTTTTGGGTGAAGATCGGGCCTAAGGGTGTGTTTTGGATTTCCATCTGCATCCACCCACTGCCCAAATCTTTTACGATTATCATATCGATTTTCTTTACCTTTATTATCCACTGGCGGATACTCCCATGATTTGTGCAATCTCTCGCACTGATTTTGTTAGGTCTTCATCCATTGTCGCTCTTAAAACATTGTCGTCATTTAACGTTTCCGCTTTCCCACGTAGTTAATTTTCGAGGCTGAAATCTTCCGAATGGAACATTCCAAACTAAAGTCGTATAGTGCGTTCCTTTACCGCTACATCCTCAAATACGTCCTTAATGTTTTTTATTGCAAATGGCGCATTATGTCATTCGTGGCTTGTATTTAAACTCCCGACAGCATGGTAAATAATTCATAGAAAAAAAAAAAAAAAAAACGGTACTTGTAACGAACCCTAAAATTCTCACATGTCAAGCACACGTACCACTTTATTTTATAAAAAAGAAATTATAACGTTCTGGCACAGATATTCACTCGAGAACTTCTTATTTCCGACTGAGCGATATTTCATGTGGTACAACCCAATAGTAGGTAGGTAGGTACAGTATACGAGTAAACCCCCTTAGATATAATATAGTACATTTGTGCCAACGCTTTTTCCAATCCTCGAAGCATTTGGGGCCAAATCCAGTCAATATGGTGGCTAAGGCATGATTTTCGTGTTGTTTTCGGAAAAAAAATCTCTCACAACCAACGATGAATGTGCAGGTGCATTATCGTGATGTAAAAGCCATGAATTATTTTCTCACAATTCTGGAAGTTTTTTTCTGGCAAACGGCGAGTAACTTCCAGGTAATACTCCTTATTGACCGTACGACCTTGTAATCAAAACTTTGACATTTGATCGAACTTGGCGTGTTTTCGGTCTTGGCACTCCTGGGTTTTGGTTTCGACGTCACAACCATATACAATACTTATGATTCGTCACCAGTTGTGAAACTTTTGAATAAGTCAGGATCATCATTGACGTCATATAAGAGCTCCCGACCGATGCTCATGGAACGGTTCTTCTGATCAAAATTAACAAGTTTTGGTACAAACTTCGCTGACACACGTCTCATTCCCAAAACATTCGAAAAAATTGCATGACACGATTCGATCGATATGCCCACATCCTCAGCAACTTCTTTTAAGAGTATGGTAATTCAACGATTTCCCAAAACAATTTTCTTCACAACTTCGATGTTAGAGCGAGGTTCGTCATTAACATCTTCTCGGCCATTTTGTAAGAGCTTGTACCATATGTAAACATTTTTTTTTTGAATTTTTAGACTCACTGTATGCCACTGTCAACATTTCAAGTGCTTTACAATACTTGATTAAATTTTTTACATAAAATTTAATGCAAATTTTTTGCTCCACGGCTAACTTTTCCATCTGTTAGACACAAACTAAGAATGCTATATGCTTGAAACTGTGAACATATGTTCGGGATATGTGTTCCAATACGGCAAAATGTGTTTACCAACACAAAGCAAAAAACATCAATATTCGAATGTACGTTCCCCGCGAAATTTCAAAAGTCATCTTACTTTTTGACGCATCTCATATTCAGCATATTCACAGGACGAAATGGTGAATCCATTAATAAAATTTTGAAATTGGTCAGCTTAATGAGGGAATGCAAAATGAAAAAGAAAACCAGGTCACTTTAAGCACTATAAAGTAATAAATAAATTGCAAAGTAAGAAATAAATTAGCGCGAAACTATTTGGGAGAAGAAATAAGTAATGTGACTCGAATGCAGACAAATAGAGAGAGTAAAAGGAAAATAGTGTAAGTGAAAATTAATTGTTGACAAATTACCGCGTTGTGGAACTATACAACTTCCAAACTTGGCAGTGAAAAATTTGTAATATGAAAATTTGTAATATTTTAACAATAATTTGCGTTGCTTACAAAAGTATTGTACAAAAAAAACAACGCACACTATAAGAAGGATGTGCCTCCTAACTTGTTTTTATGGCGTCGACCATGAATTGGGGTTGCAGACATTTCACACGTATTCACAGACAAACATACACACGATTTGATGAATTCAGTGAATGTTTTTTGGAAGGTCCAAAGCCTGCAAAGTTTTCTATCTATGTTGTCTATACCATATTAGTTCAATTATGGACATCACTTTAAATTTGCTGAACAAAGTCATCGTCATCGACAGCTTCATCAATATTATTGATTGCAAACAGCGCGGGTGAAGGAAACTTAGAGAGGAAAGAAAGAGAGATATCGAAGTACATTGGTTTCAAATGTTTGAAGATTATGATTACTAGAAAGGAATTCCATAAGTTGGTGACTTATCCTCTAGTGGTAAATTGAAGTACCTCCGGAAATTAAAGTTTTTTCACAGTACCGTTTGTATTACCTACAGTTCCTGAAACTTCTGCTCGCCTATCTTTTTGGATACGGTTTTAGTTTTACTTTAAATCAAGTCATTGACATTACGGACTTTAAAGTACTACCATATATACCTGAATTTCTGTAGTTTGTACTTAGCATATGGCAGCTCCTTCCTTGGATCAAGTTATTTCAAATATTACGTTCGTGTGTGACAAGAATCCATGAAAATGATTCCGTTAAAGATACGCATTTAATAACTTGTTGTGTCGATTGGTAACTTGAAGTAGAATCAACACATTTATGAATGAAACTCGACATCATTCATATGGCCACCGCGGGCACGCTTGAAGCGGTCGATTCGTTGGACCCAAATTTCAACGACTCGGTCACACATTTCAGCCGAAACGGCCGCTATTTCGCGTTTAATGTTGCCTTTGAGCTCTTCCAACGTCGTTGGCGTGTTGGCATAAGCCAATGACTTAACGTAGTCCTACAGAAAATAGTCACCCGGCGTTAAATTGCACGAACGAGGCGGCCCATGTCCTGAGATAACACTCTTATCATACTTATTCTTCAATAAATCGAATGTAGCGTGTGCTGTGTACCTTGTGGCACCATCCTGTTAAAAGCACATGTCGTTCAAGTCCATATCTTCCAATTCGGGTCAAAAACGATCGGTGATCATAGCGCGATAACGCTGACCATTCAGAGTAACGTGACGATCGTTATCGTCGACGAAAAAATATGGCCCAATAACGCCGGCGGTATGCAAACCGCACCAAACAGTTATTTTTTGCGGATGAAGTGGTGATTCATAGAGCACATGAGGGTTTTCACCCGACCAATAACGCATATTTTGCTTATTGACGAACCCATTGAGCCAAAAATGAGCTTCGTCACTAAAGATGATTTTGCGATGAAATTCATTATCTTGACGCATCTTCTCCAGAACCCAATCGGAGAACGTAGGTCGCTTCAAATGGTCCATTGGCTTCAATTCTTGAGTCAGCTTGATCTTGTATGAGTGTAAGCCAAGATCTTTACGTAAAATATAGTACGCCATAATGTCATCTGAGCGATGCCCAATTCTTGAGAACGCCGTGGAATTGACTGATTTGGATCGTTTGCTACGGACGTCTGAACGGCAGCGATATTTTCGAGACTTCAACCAACCCGTTGTATCACTGACACGGCAACATCACACAGCGAATATGTAGACTCAAAGTTTTGCACTAAACTTGTTATTGCCTGTCTACTAGGGCGAGAAATACAACCGAAAATTTGAGTTAACGCTCTTAAAGTTGCAGTCACCGACTCCGAATAACTGTAGAAAATTTCTATAATTGTAGATGTTGCTCATTAGTGTACTTTACTATGATGAAAATGTTGAGCTCACTGAATAAACTGACAGTGACAGTTTGATGATTAGTGAAAGAGTGCGTTCACAAATTAAATCCAAAGTTGTCAAGTCCCTATTGGAAAAACCTATATAAGCGCGATGAAGAGAAAGGTCGATACACTGATACTGTTTTGCTTCTTATCTGATGATAACGGGCTTAGGAGCCTACCCTACAGGTTTATAGGTATCCTGCCATCTAAGTTGTCCCATGAGTTGAATCGATCCTTTGAATTGGAAGCATCTACCGCATTGAGTTATAATTACCTTAACGACTCGCAGAATGAGTCTAAATTTCATCTGAGTGTTGGTGGTGACGCCAGAGAATTAGATTACCTTTTTTGTTCTTTGCCTCTGATGCATTAAAAAGGCAAACGTAAATTAAAATTACAAAATTCTATTACATATACAAAAAAAAACCCTTTACTTCAAAATAACAAAAGTATATTCCAAAATGGTTGATGAAATACTTTTGAATAGGTAAATAAGGCCAACTTAGTTATTTACTTTAAGTTGTTGAACCATATTTCGTATTCAAAATTAAAGACAAAACTACACAACACATCAAAGGAATATGAAACATAAATATTTATCCCCGTTTTGTCACTTATGTCACGCTGTGGTGCAAATGAGCTTAAACCAAATTTTGTTACACGCATATGAAGCAAATTATCCCCATAATTTGGTAGAAGGGTATCCTTAACTATGGTTTTCCTTTATTGAATAACTGCCATCTCCTTTACATATTACAATCGTAATTTCTTTCGGACTCATATATAGATATATTCACACAGTTAGCTAGACTTTTCGTACTTATGAGCATTTATTAATTTTCTAAGCAACAATTGCACACCGCACTTATAAGGTGATGCAATATGGGGTTCAATTTCAGTTACAAATTAGTGTATAGTGAATTTAAAAAAGTTTGTAAATGTGCTTTTGCCTATACAGTGCAAGATGTTGTATTTACGAGTATATTTAAAATGGCTGTTGTATGTCAAAATGGAGAAAAAGTAAGTCTTTTTAAGATTACAAGTTCTGCTATGAGACCTTGCTCTTTTTTTTTTAATGCTTTCGATAGAATAATATAAATTTAATGTAATAGCTAAATGGCAATTTAAGTTAGCTTAAAATCAGAAACTAAACGATTTTATAATATTTTTTTAAAAACCTGTCGGTTATTTAGCGGAGCGACGACTTCTACAAAGTGAAATAGAGCCAAACGTTTAAATGTTGCTTTATTTCTTGGCACCATTCTTGAGCATTCAAAAAATTTCTTTGCGGTAGCTCATACCTGCATATTTTAAGTCAGAAGCTGCAACCATTAAAGGTAGTGGTTCTTCTGGTGAACAGAAGTCGATTGTCCGGCTGAATCCGGCTGTTTGGAAGAACAGAACTAAAATGTTTTTGGGAAAATCCTGAAATGAGATAGGGCGCCCGGAATTCAGATAAGGATGTCATTATTTCCTATCTGACGGTTAGAACTGGCAATGCAGAATCTAAAAGATTCTAAGTGCAAAGGTTATGATGATCAACTGTGGCAACTAGCCAAAGCAGAAAAAGTTTAAATGCAAGTGTAGGATTACAATATGAAAAAAAAAAAAATTTCAATGATGAAATTCTCCAAGAAAGAAGCTCTTGAATGACTTAGTCTCGCCAAATGGAGTGCAGTTAATTCTCGGTCGGTCTCCACACGATAATTGAATGATTTCTATATGAGAAAACTGATTCATTAAGTTCATCACCATTAATTTCTCCAATGAAGCTTATTATTTGGATGTCATCCTGGATAGTTATCTTCTAGTCGATGTTGGCTTTTTAGCGGTATAAAGGAGACTTCTGCAAGATATGGGTTTGTGTCAGAGGAAGGGCTTTTAGGTCTAAACAGATTTTTTACATAAAATTTGATGCAAATCCTTTGCTTCATTTTTTACAATAATTGAATATCGCCGATTGCACAAACACACGTCTAACCTTTCTATCTGTCAAAAAGAAACTAAGTACGCTTTATAGTATACTTGAACATATGCTCGGGACATGTGAACCAAAACAACAAAAAAAATAAAAAATGTACGACCGCACCAAACAGTGCATTTTTCCGGGGGCAGTGGCAGATCTTGTATTGTCTGAAGTTGCTCATCGGATCGAATACTGCCGTTTTGTTTATTAATATACCCATTCAACCAAAAATGAGCTTCGTCGCTAAAGACAATTTTTTGCGGATTTTACTCCAGTTTTTCTATGGCCCACTTACCGAAAATTCAACGCTGTGGCAGGTTGTTCGGCTTCAGTTCTTGCACTATCCCAATTGCTGCGAACAGCGACGAATAGAGAAATCACGGTATTCATTAACATTGGAGGATACAGTAGCAATATGCACAGTAGCTGTATGCACTCTACGCATACTGGTAGGTGGCTTGTTGTCCAATAACGTGAAGTTTGTGTGAAATTTGGTCAGTGTGACTTGAATTGCTTACTCAGTAGGTGGATTATGACGACCGTAAAATAGTCGAAGTGCGCGAAAAACGTGAAATTCATTAATTTAAGGTAAGTAAGTAAGTAAGGCTTTCCATGATGAAATGGCAATGATAACTGAGCACGATTGACTTTGACATATGTCATGGATCACGCAAGAGCTGTTAAAAATAGAACACTGAAAAACCAAACAGCAACAAAATCACCCTTTATATATAAACAACTTTTCCATCTAATGGGTAACCAGATACCAATGATAATTTTCCAGTTGTTATATATGAGCAGCTGTCAAATTTACTTATATCATCCAGCTGTCAAAAAATCCTTTTCTGTATGGTTACTCTTCTATGTGAAATGTCGTAATTTGTTCCTGGTTTTTCTACATATTTGTTGTAATGAATAGCTATTATTTATTTAAATAAGGAAGAACACGTATATAACCTTAGCTAGGGGTTAGTTGTCAATATTTTAACAAAATTAGAAAAGTTTATCATTCGTAAGGTGCGTTACACTTAATTGAAATACGTTTAATTGGGTTAATATTTAATTTATGAGTTCTAAGCTAAGTGTTTATATTGTGTGTTATGCTTATCAATTTGGTCTTCTGTTAAATTACTTTATCCAAACGCGGTGAATCAATATTAATCTCTTCTTCATTAAGATCCTTACCTTAATCGTTTAACAAAAAATTTGTAATAAATGGACGGGGGGACGGATTCCCGCAATCATAACCGGTTTGCAGACCACGAACCCGAAGTGGTCTTAAACCGGAGCAAAGAACACAAAAGAGAACAAAATAGCGAAGATTTTCCTACTTTACAGTAATTTATAATGATGTTCCACGTTTAATCGTCATCACTGGACTAGAGAAAGATGAAAAAAACTCCAAAAGTTTTCGTAAACTCTCAACCTACAAAACAATTCGAATCAATCGCGGACTTGAGCACATCTCTAAAGACATATTGGAGGTCAAGTCTATGAAGTCAGGAGACTTGCTTTTAAAGGTAATCAACGTCACAACAGCCAAAAATTTATTAAATCCAAGCTCATCGACTTAATTCCAGTCAAAGTGACTAACCACATTTCCCTTAACTCGATTCAAGGTAGAATTTATTTAAAACTTATAGCGAACATAAGCGAAGAGAAGCTTTTAAATGAACTAAAAAAAAATATAAAGTCATTGAAGTTCGAAAAATGATTAAGAAAGAGGGTAACTCATTGGTCTCAACCGGCGCAGCTATCTTCACATTTGATGAAATTCGTCGTCCACATGAAGTTTAAATAGGCTGGCTTAACTGTAAAGTTGAGGAATATACCTAGAATCCAATGCATTGTGTCTACTGCCAAAGACTGGGTCACACAAAATCTGTGTACAAATACCCCAGCATGCAAAAATTGTTGTTTCCCTTCACACAGTAACGATTGCGCTCGAATTTTTTGCATTAACTGCAACCAAGAGAATCATACGTCGTACGATCTCTCTTGCCCCGCTTTCTTACGGCACAAGTCCGTCAACAAAATTAAAGCCGATCGTTCGCAACGCTTGCCAAATTTATAATAACAACCCAAGCATTCACCAGCTACATTCACCTTAAAAAAGAAACAGCTCCAACTCCACCATGGCAGAATTGTTCAGAAAGAGAATAGAAAATGAGAGACATGCAAGGAGTCTCCATAACTCCTCTCTCGCCCCAGCAGATACAATACAAAACCTTGATCAAGCACAAGATAAGCCACTACATACTATAAAAAACAAAACTCAATCGCTCAGGGGGAAGCTTAGCTCAGGTAACAAATCACTCATCCCTCCGATTCTCGTACTACTCTCTAAGAAGAAACGTAGCTTACATCGCTACCAGAGACGGACACAGAATTGGGTGATGTAGCTCCCACCAAAACATCATCTCTCTATTCAATTAAAAAATGAAATAACTCCATATAAATCAACAACTCAAACGCCCTATCCACTGCCGCACAGTCTAATCCAAAAGACTCCCCACACTCAAAAAATAGCTTTATAGAACAATGACAATGACACTGCTGGATAATGAACTCATTATCCTCCAATGGAACATATAAGGCTTCATAAATAACAAGCATATCCTAGAAAGATTAATCGCAAACTACAACCCAGATATTAGAGCTCTTCAAAAAACACACATAATTTTATCAAATACACACTTGTTTACACTCAGGAATTACAAACCTTTTCCTCACAACAAAGGCTACGACAACTGCAAATCAGGGTTTGGTTTCCTCGTAAAAAAAAAAAAAAAAAAAAAAAAATACCAGTGGCCTCACACAACCCCTCTACTTTAAATCTTTTGTAACAAACAATAGAAATTCCTGCTGAAAAAACAATAAAACTCACCAACGTATATTGAGAACATGAAGTTTACGTTTCAAATGAAATCCTTAAAGATATCCCCATGGATAATAATAGTCATCATCTATTATTGGGTGACTTAAATGCTAAAAAACACAATATGGGGCTCTAACACCAAAAACAACTTGGGATTATCTTTCGAAAACTTTGCCAATGATCACGGCCTGATTATTTTAAATGACGGATCTCCCCCTTTATTTATGTTAACACTAGGAATACATTTTCTGCTGTCAACTTTACATTCGCTTCTGAAGATTTAACTGCTTTGCTACATTTGGAACGTTGAAAGTAGAGATTGCAATCAATATACGCACAAGGGAGAAAAGACTCGTAAAAAAATCGTCCGCACGATATAAAGAAACTTATGCTAACTGGGATAATCCTGAGAAATGCAGCAGCAAAATCAATGCCAACAACTAAACCGCAGCAAGATAGAAGAAATCCAGTGTGGTTTGACAAAAAAATAGCAATGCTAGTCAAAGCAAAGAATACAGCTTGGCATAAAGTTCGAAGATATCCAACAACTTTAAATTGTCTAGCTTTTAGAAAAGTCAGTGCCAAGGTCAAATACGAATCGCTTTTAGCAAAAAGAAAATCCTGGGAAAATTTCGTTAACCCTTTGGATCCCACCTTAGACTCAAAAAACTTTATAGAACTGGATTAAAGCCTTAAAAACGTCAAATAACACTCGAGGTTTTCCTAATATCTTCCTCCATGATGCATTGGAAACTGATCATATAAAAATATCCAACATGTTCCCGAGTATATGGTTAAAATATAGTAAAAACACTACCTTTCCAGATGTAATTATCGCTAAGAAACAGTGCTTTAGCTTAAGTCAACTGACCTCTGAAGCAAGCAAATGCACTTCTGTATAAACAATCCAGAAGAGAATTTGATACAACGGTACATATTCTTAACGGATACACATCATCCCCGAAAGCTCTAAGAACGTCCACCAAATAGATGGATATCGCCCAATCCCTTCTTTCTGTGCTTGCCAAAATTTTCGAAAAAATTTTAGGACTTAGAATAGGTTGGTTGATGAAAAAATGTACAAGTACTGAACAACACGCATTTAGACCAAACAGAGGAGTTCACTCCCTTTTACACCTAATGGAGCATAAACTAATGGACAATCTTTCATCTTTTAAGCACAGCGTTGTTATGTCATCTGATTTAGCCTTCGACCGCGTAACCATCTTTCCCGTAATAGAACAGCTGCACAACTGGGGAATCCCCGAAAAAATTCTAAAGGTAATCTCATCTTTTTTAACTGGAACGACTCTCTGCTTTGACGTCAATGGCCTTATCTCTAACAAAATGCAACTTGAAAATGGGATACCCCAAGGGCCTCCTTTATCGGTTTATCTATATAATGCTTACAATGATGGACTCATTGCCGAACTTGCACAACCAAAAAACAACCTGGACTTCTTTGGGGTTTACGCAGACAATATTTTTTTAGTTGCCTCTGGACCACCAGCACTAACGAACGACATATTTAGATCCGCAGATAAACTTATATATGCCTGGACTCAAAAAACCGGTGCAATCGTGCCATCATCCAAAATTGAAGCCCTACATCTTTGTAGAAAAAATAAATGTAACCCTTCAATTAACCCGCTCGTAATTCGGAGAACCAATGTCGTTCTAAAAAAAGAACTA
Source organism: Volucella inanis (assembly GCA_907269105.1). Lineage (NCBI taxonomy): Eukaryota > Metazoa > Arthropoda > Insecta > Diptera > Syrphidae > Volucella > Volucella inanis. The sequence continues at coordinate 93,887,180 of OU026157.1, read as the reverse complement.
AAAGTCCTAGGGGTCACATTTAGTAGTAATCAGAAATGGGACCTTCACATCAAAAACACCATTAATCTGCTTAAGATGCGGAACAACGTCTTAAAAGTGATATGTTCTCGACGCAAAGTCCCATACCTTGAAACAGCTTTGGTAATAACTAAATCTTTGGTGGTGGCACCCTACAGCACGGGCTCACACAATACATGTGGACCTCTAAGAAAAACATGGAGAATGTCGGCATAGCCATTAACCAGTGCTTCCGGACGACTACAGGAGCCCTAAAAACAACACCAATTGAGGCCTTAAGAGTAGAAGCAAGCTTTAAATCAATCAACAGATTGGAACAAAAAAGATTAGTGAAATTATTAAGCGAAGCAATAACCGATTCTACCCACCAACTTCATTCAATTTCACTCAAAATTGTATCTAGGTCAAAACAAAACAAGTCAAACTCGATCTCCTCTTTGAATAAAATACTGACCTTTATCTCTCTCTACGGATTCACCTATCTGGACAAGTTACTCCACCTCATCAATTCCGCACCGCCCCCTTGGAAAAGGCACACACTACCCATCGACATTAGCCTTTCCAATTACAGTAATGAAAACACCTCAAAACAACAATTCATTCTCCTCCGATAATTAATTCAAACTTTTAAACCAACAAGAACTTTAAAGATTACAATACCTCCTATGCAGTGATTGAACTTTTGGATACAAATGAAGACATCACTCTTTCCCAAGGCATCCTCCCACATACAGTAGGTAGTTATCTAGCTGAAATGGTGGCACTAATAAAAGCGCTTTCTTAAGCTCTATCCAGGACACTTATCCTCACAGATAACCTAAATATCTTGACGGGAATTAAAAGTGCCAACAATAACTGTTCAACCCCTAACTATATCCGGAGCGTTTTATACAACAACGTCAATACTGCTCTGGCATGGGTTCCAGGCCATGTGGGTATAAAAGGAAACGAGATGGCCGACGCTGCAGCTAAAGAAGCGATCCGCTTCCCTCTAGTAAAAGAAATTGAAAAAGAAGAAGTAATTAGTTCGTGGCTTAAGCAGGATGCATCTACGGATGCATCATTCTACACATCTCAGGATTCCCCACTGAAAAACTTCTTCAGAGCAGAGTGCATAACTCTCTTCTGAATTAGAATAGAAAAAACTGTATTTTCGAGTCGACATATTTTCACCCATGAGCCCCCCGATGAATATGTATATTGTTAAGAGGTCTTAACCGTTTGGCATTACCTTGCGGAATGTCCAGTATATGAGTATGAACAAAAACAATTTTTGTTCTCTCATAAAACATTTTTTTTTTGAGAGGCAAAACGGCGAAGGTAACAAAAGAAAAGTTGGATAAATATTATGGGGCTAATGCTCCGTCAGATTTCGAGAGTTTCGTGGTGGCCGCAACTCCACTACCGACCAAGTCCGGTTACAGAGGACAATGTCAAAAAAATACATGAAATGGTGTTGGCTGACTGAAAAGTGAAGGTGCGCGAGTTAGCGATACCACAAAGATTAGTACTGAGCAGACACGCCATATTTTGGGCAATATTCTGCATATGAAAAAGTTATCCTGCCGCTGGGTGCCGCGCATACTCACTCCTGAACAAAAACACAAACGCGAGGGCACTTCGAAAGAATCGGACAGACTTTTGACGTCGATTGGTAACTGTTGAACACCAGAAAACAGAATGAGTGCCCGTCAATGGACTGAAGCCAGCACGAGCGTTCCGAAGCGGCCGAGGGAGGCTCGATGGGCCGGAAAGGTTACGGCGTCGGTTTTCTGGGACTGCCATGGCATACTCTTCGTGGACAACCTCGAAAAAGGAAAAACCATCAACCATCAATTGTGCATTATTGGAGCGATTGAAGGCCGAAATCGCTGCAAAACGGCCTCACATGAAGCAGAAAAAAATTTTGTTTTTGCAAGACAATGCACCGGTGCACAAGAACATAGCAACAATGGCTAAAATCAATGACTTACGGCTCCAATTGCTATCGCATCCACCGTATTCGCCCGATTTGGCTCCCTCGGACTATTATCTCTTCCCAAACCTCAAAAGATGGCTTATCAATAAAAAATTCAGCTCACTCGAGGAAATCATCGACGCCACTGAATAGTATTTAGCAGATCTTCCGAAAAATTATTTTTCGGACGGGATCAAGAAGTTGGAAAATCGCTAAAATAAGTGTATTAAACTAAAAGGGGACTATATAGAATAAAATAAAAAAAAAATTTTTTTCATTCCCAAGGAGGTTACTTTTCACCCCATCTAGTATCACAATACAGCTGTACAAGAACTGCTTCCCGATGAATTGACAAGAGACTTGAGTTTTCTAACTGGTAGTTGGAGCTGAATTTTTTGGATTGGTTGTTTTGAAGTAGGATTTATATGAGGAATGCTAATTAAATAACCATCTGTTCTTCTACAAAATAAAAGTGGATATTGTTACGTATCATAAGATCCATGCGTTTCCCTTAAAATTACGATTCATTTCGACCATGCAAAATAATATCACTACGCTCAAATTTATTTTCAGCCAAACTACTGCAATTTCATTTGTTGTAGGCGCATTATATCTACCACTCTGTTATCCATGATGCTATACGGGTATTCGTTATTCTGATGTAACATTTCTTATAACTCAGATAAAATTCGCATATTTCAGCCCCGCTGACGTTCGTATTGTGTCCATGTCAAATTTGATTATCTACTAGAAGGAAATTTCTAACTAAATGGTACACTTGTCCTTGCATCTTAAGAGTAGGTATAAATCCACAATTTGCTTAGCACCACGATGCTGTCCACGATGCTGTACGAGGATTTGTCATTCTGATGTAACATTTCTTATAACTCAGAAAAAATTCGCATATTTCAGCCCCGCTGATGTTCGCATTGTGTCCATCACAATGATTGTCCATGTCAGATATAAAATAAATTTGATTATCTACTGGAAGGAAATTTTTAACCAAATGGTACACTTGTCCTTGCATCTTAAAAGTAGGCATAAATCCTTGCTCCACAATTTGCTGAGCACCAAATGAATGAAAAACTGAATGAATTGCCTGTGTAAAAGATTTTCAATGGATATTAAGGAAAAAGGTGGGTTAGCAATTTCTTCCAATCTTAATTTTTCGCTTAAACAACATATCCTGATTGACTCGTGTGTCACTTTGAGTGCTTTTCCATTATGCCTAGTATCACAACTGGATCATCAGAATATTTTATTCAAGATATGGTACTGCCAATATTACAAATATTAGTTATTCATTTAAGTTCTGAAACTCTGTTTCAATAAACTTAATGCTTATATCAGATACATAACTGACACCGCTCTAAGTCTGACATTGGTTCGCGTCAATTACATAAAAAAAAAAAAAAAAACATAATATACAAATGTGATATTATTTGGTGAGAACAAAAATATAATTAGAACATTAGTATGCTTTCACATACCTAACGTATTCGACAGCCTAAATCAAAATCTTTTTGTGTGAAATTGGTTGATACTGATTGATTCACTATAAAAGTTCCCTTAACTATGAGATGAAGTCACTCTCTTCAAATCAATACTGCGAAAAGTCAAAACAAAACATCTATTTTAAGCCCAGCATGCACTTATCATGGTAGAAATTGCATCCAAATTTATCGATTAACAGGATCGAACAACAGCAATCAGGTGTACCTCACACGTGTATATACTAACATACATAGTCGCCTATGGATTGACTGTGACAATGGTCTCCACTGATCATTTAATATATATTATTATTTTTCTCACAAATGTACAAAGAAGATATGTTGTATCAAAATCTTTGTTGTAAAATAATCTAAACAAATACGTGAAAAGATAGAGTGAAGTAAATGCAAAAACTTGGCAAAAATATTTTTTCTTTTTCATATTTAGAAGCTTTTTGTTGAAATAAGTTGATGTTCTTTTCAACATTTTATAGATATAATTCTTCCAGATTTGATTGCAGAAACCGCACTCAGTAGTTCAGTTCAGTAGTTTTATGGGATTGGCCGCATATACATATATACAAATTTTGAAATATTCCTTTTATAAGTGTAGTGATTTGGGCGTCTTCTTTAACTTTTTTTTAAAGGCCGTAAAAGAGGGATTTCCAACCTGAATCACTACAACGTACTAGCTTTAAATGGAGCGTTAAACAAAAAAATTGGCGTGACTCTTGGCAAATTGGGTCATATCTTAACAATTATTGGCTTGAGAAAAAGGCCTGATATTTTTTGCTTACTAGTTAGTTCAGTGAGCGTTCTTAATCGTCATTCTGTACTAAATGACGAATTTGACAAGAATGCCAACACAAAAGTCGGTTCTATACGAGTATACTTCATTTCCATAAATGCTGTCATATGCAGTTTTAAAATCGATAAAAAGTGGGTAACATTTTGGACTTCCTAGTTTTTTTCCACGATTTGCCAGTGTGTAAACCTTTCAAAAGATTGTGCAACTACTAGCATACGTCGACTTTATCGACATAATTGGGAAAGCTCAGCGGGCTGTTACAAAAATGGACTCACGAGTTTTGCGGTAAATGAAGGCAAAACCAAGTATATACTTTTGCCAATCGGTGTTTATAAGAAATTAAGTAGTAAGGCCCTATTTCGAAAAAACTAAGGAGACTTTACATAAGATCTGGATTATGGAGGAGAAACATGAACCATATCGAAAGCAGATGTAGATGTGCTCAGTCCGATCTAACGGGAGGGACAACGCAGTAAAAGAACACCAAGTCTTAGATGGCGCGCACAAGTACCATAGAAAGGGACCTCAAGTGCGCAACTGGAGGAAGTGAGCTATGAGGCGAGCTAACTGGAGAGGCTTGTTAGTTGAGACCCAGGTTCACTTCGAATTGCAGCAATACAAATTTAAATTATTACAACAATAAAGGTTAAAGGGATTGGTATTAATTTCTAACGATTCTAACTGATTCTAACGATTCTACCGACAAAAATCGTTAGCTTATGCAAAATTGGTAACAGCTTTATCAAAACCGATGCTGAATTTCAAGCACATGTCAAAAAATAAACAATTACTGTTATACAGTCTAATATCTTCAAATTTCGTACGCAATAAATTGATTGATTGATGGTTTGTGTGGGTAGTAGCACCATCCTGTTGTAATCAGAAAATTTTCAGACCCAAATTATTCAATTTTTGAAAAAGTTAGCTGATCAGCATGTTGCAGTAACGTTCTCCTTTTAAGTACGGGCCAATGATGCGGACAACCCATAGTCCGCACCATACAGTGATTATGTTGGGATGCATTGGTTTTTCGTGAATCTCGTTTTGGTTTTCCGGTCCCCAAATATGACAATTTGGTTTATTTATTATACGTACCAATATATCTAAAAATGGGCTTCATTGTAAAAGATTAAATTCGATGACAAATTTTCCTGGTGATTCAACATCAATTGTTGTAAAATTTGGATTTTTTAGGCCAAATGATGATCAACTTTTGAAATTTGCCATAAGTGCCATAAGTGCCATAAGTGCCATAAATGCGGTCCAATTGTTGACATCGGCGACGAATTAAGGTACCTGGCTGGGTTTAAACACTTTCACTCACGGTGGTGATGTTGTGGCGTGTAAGTGCTAGCTGAGCATGCTGATATAGAGTTTCACCCGATATATAACCAGTTTCTTCAAAACACTTCACCATTAAATAAATTCCGGACTCACTAGGCAATTATTTTGAACGAAAAATTCACAAATTTTACGAAATGTTACTTTTACAAATCGTCCATTTTCGTAACAAGATTGATAACAAAAATGCATTGTGGAATAGCAATCGATACATGACTAAACTTGCCATAGATTGTGTGATATCTGCCAAAAAGATTAATTACATTGAATTCAGCAAGTGACAGTAATTAACACCCAACATCAACATCATCTGTTGGCTCACTCCTTAGTTCTTAATATCTTTTGTTTGTATTGGAAACTAACATTATATATCAGATTCAGATTAATGACATTAGGGATAAAACAACCATGAGTCCCTACCTTTATTCGAATTTGAAAAGTCTAGATAGTCTAGTTCTTTTGATAATTATTTAGTTAATCCTCTACCGCATACGAAGCAAAATATGGCTTTGCATTTTCTGGTGCATATTTTTCCAAGAAAACCTTTTCGAAATGAATCAGTGTGTATACTTTTACAGTAAAAACGGTACTTTTTCTTTCTTCCTGATAATTATAGCTAATGATATTAATTTATGTAGGTGATTGCAACACGAGAGTGCATTAAAAAGGAAAGTAAAAAATAAGTGGCGAGTTTAAGTGCTAAGTGTTAAGTAAGTATAGTAAAAAAAAATATTTTTTTTAAGAAAAAATGCATTTTTTAAATAAAATTTGAATGCAAAATTAGTATTAGTTTACTGTGGAATTTCGAACCTCACGAAACAACAGCGACTGCCTTATAGTGCCAAAAACTGACACCGAATCTGAGCCTGTAATCGAACTAGTTGTTTTAGAGAAAAGGCCAATTGGATCACTACGATGAAAAGAACTTTCAATTTACGGGTGCTACTGAATAGCCAGAATTTGTGATTGGGCTGAAAACACTTTTTATAGCACAACTAAGTCAGAAAACGTAATAATAACAATCGAAGTGAAGCAGTTCGTTGACATGTTGATTTGCATGTTTTGAGTTCAACTGTCATTTTCGCGACATTATTGTAGCAAATCCGTAGGCCAGTAAAATATTTTTAACACGATAACATGCAGCAGGTGGAAAACAATAAAAAGGTTCTTACGGTTCAGTAATAAAACCGATTTGAAGCCATTTTTAACAGATGGATGCGACAATGTTTTTAAAATAAGACCATTTTCGGAAAAAATAAGTCAACGGATTCTGCAATATTTATTCTAAAAGTAGAGCTTCTTGTGGTGTGTGAGCAAATAATACACATTAGCTACCGTCACAAACTGAAGCAGTATAGCCCAGCCAAGTTTCATAAGTGAGGTTACAAGAACAAAGTTCTTAGTGGAGTTTCCGCATACAGTTACGACTTAACAGTTCTTGCTAGAGAGCAAAGTAACACCTGTTTCGAAAATGCACCTGATTTAGGAACTGGAATTTTAGTGACAAGGCATAATACATGGGCTGAAAAGTCAGTGCCGTTTCTAAGAGAGGGCACCAGTAGTACCAACCTTCAAAAGATACGTGTATAATTTTCAGAGCTGTCGGACGATTAGTTCTCGAGATATAGCGTTCAATTTCGTGTGTTGATTTATCATTACTTTTTGATGAGAAAAAATGCAGCCGATGCAAAGAAATGGCTTGATAAGTGTTACCCGGACTCTTCACCAGCCGAACGAACCATTCGCAAGTGGATTGAAAAATTTAAAAGTGGTCATACAAGCACCGAAGATGATGCACGCTACGTCCAAAAGAGGCTGTTTCAGATGAAAACATCAAAAAAGTCCACAAAATGATTACGAATGACCGTAAAGTGACGTTGATAGAGATAGCTGAGGCTCTAAAGATATCAAAACAGCTTGTTGGATATATTATACACGAATATTTGGACATGCGAAAGCTCTGTTCAAAGTGGGTGCCGCGTTTACTCACATTCGACCAAAAACAACAACGTGTTGATGATTCAGAGTAGTGTTTAAGGCTGTTCAACCTCAATAAAGCCGAATTTTGGCTTCGGTATGTGACAATGGATGAAACTTGGCTCTATCACTTCACACCAGAGTCAAGTCGGCAGTCAGCTGAGTGGCAAACAGGCGACGAACCTTGTCCAAAACGACCAAAAGCTCAACAGTCGGCTGGCAAGGTTATGGCATCCGTATTTTGGGATACACATGGAATAATTTTCATCGACTATCTCCAAAAGGGGCAGACTATCAAGAGCGACTATTACATTGCGTTGTTGGAGCGTTTGAAGGACGAAATCGCAGAAAAACGGCCGCCTTTGAAGAAAAAGAAAGTGCTGTTTCATCAAGACAATGCACCGTGTCACAAGTCGATGAAAACGATAGCAAAATTGAATAAATTCGGCTACGAATTGCTTCCCCACCCACCGTATACTCCAGATTTGGTCCCCAGCGACTATTTCCTGTTCGCAGACCTCAAAAAAATGCTCGCCGGAAAGACCTTTAAGACCGAGGCCTATTTTGAGGCTAAACCGAAATCGTACTACAAAACTGGTATCGAAAGATTAAAAAATTTTTTCAATCAGTGTATCGCCCTCGAAAGCAACTATATTGATAAATAAAGTTAAATTTTGCAAAAATTTTGTGTTTTACTATAAAACGGCACTGACTTTTCAGCCCATGTGTTACATCTACAGTGGTAATCACAGTCTTAAATGCCAACAGAGAAAGAACTGAAAAAAAAAAAGCAAGGCGGAGTGAAATTGAGATTGGTATCTTAGTTTGATAACAAGCCTGTAAACAAGCTGTCACAATAAATATATTTTCGTATGATAGATTTATTCGCAGTAAACGTATGGCTTCACCAGAGTGACTCCCGCCTGCCATTATTTGATTTCAAAAATAGCCACTTTTTTGAGAATATACGAAAACAAACAAATCACTTTTGGAAAAATGTGGTTGGCCTTGTAGCAGGTCAGCTGCTTTCAGATTTGATAAATGTATAACATAAACATTACACTGTCTCGTAATCCTTAACGCATACGAAGCCATTTATGGCTTGGTTTTTTTAATTTTTAAACAAATAACAATTTTTAATTTGGTTAAGAATCATTAAACAAAACCGTTTTTAGAGACCTTAATTTTTTCCCTGCTCAGGGTTTAATAATAGAAAATTAAGTGTAAGTTATTTTAGGTTTTACATAGTAAAAGTAAGAGAAATACCGAGAAACAATATCGGAAGCAAGCATACGAGTATACTAAATAAATATTGGAAAATTGCGTTTTTCTATTGTTGATGTTGATTTTATAGATATATTTTCTTAAAAACTATTTAGCCAAACATACATACCATACATAGACTAAAGTCGAACATATTTATAGTAGTATATAGTGAATACAAAATTTAATTATTTTGAATTTTTTTGTCTCATTTAAGTTTATTTGTAAAACTTTAAATTGTAAAACGGAGTATCGCAAGGTTTTACAAAAGTTTATTTACTCATGCAACTATATTCTCAATAAACATATGTGAATTGCAGAATATTGCCCTTATATTTCAGAAACTTTTCTTGGAACAACCTGACGCATAAGATGCCCAGGGTATTAAGTCCTAAGAGACACCAACGCTACTGCCCGAAAAATTTTCAATTCAAAATTGTAGGGACAATCCAGTGGATTAGGCGCTCGCCTTACATGGCAAGCCCAGATAAACCAGTGTGCGTTACTGAAGGCAGTTGACCAAGGTGCCTTTTTCCCCTTTAAGGGTCATAAAGTGAACCCCTTTAAGGGTCATACAATGAACCTTTTTAAAAATGTTTTTAGTGGATTTACTTGGATTCACATTTCGTATAATAAACTTAATAAAATCCAAAGCAGCTATTAGCTGATTAATTTTTTAGGACAGTTGTTAATAAACATATACCCCATTTTTGAGTTTTATATTTTGAGGAAGTTGGGTCGTATCTCGAAAACTACTGAAATGTTCAGTAGACTGAACTAAGTTCACTTTTCAAAGTCGCAAAAAGTGAGGGTTTATAAGATTTTTGTAACAATAATAGGATTCTTAATGACGAGTTAATTTTTCAAATATCACCATACATAAATTAATTTGAAGGATGTTATTTTCAACAGGAGTCGAAGCAGTACAGCGTAGGACTTTGTTTAAAACTTCAGTATCTCGGAAGGGATATCCTGGCCTGTATATTTCAGTCTTTAATTTGTTATTTGGTATATGTAATTGCTTATCCTCTTTCTACATTGCAATAACATTTTGGTAAGTATATCATACAGAAACAGTCCCATTGTAATCACACCTTTTTAAGTATTTAAAAATAATCGTTTGTCATGTTGACTAGCACAATATTCACAAACTGAAGCTTCTAACTGTGCTCTCTGTTCAGAGAGATAAGCACCGCGTAAGCTATACGTAATAAAACTTCTTAATAATTCGCACTTAGTATCAGCCTTTATTATAAGCAGTAAGATACATTTTATCCGAAGGGTATGTTAACCTCAGCATGTTTTGTGGTGAAAATCACTTTACATAATCCTTAGGTGACTGAATATTTTTGCTTTAACTCCTAATGTGGATTTTATTGCTTGAATAAATTTCGGAGATTGATGCTGACATAATGGTTTAATTTTACGGCCTAAAAGTGCTTTGATTGTTAAAAGGCGCTATTTTACAATTTTAACACCTTTTTTAAATTAGACCAGCGCACAAAGCAAAAAGTTGTACACATTTTTGAAGGGTTCAGCGACAGAATTATTTACTTCTGTAGGTTGACAGGTGTTGGGCATTGGAAGTGGTAGAAGTGCAAGGAGTGTTATATTTTTTCCAGGTTTCTTAACCCTCCCCCCGGCTTCTCCTACACAAATCACCAATTTTCAAAAATCATCAACTGGAGATTGACGAGCTAGATAAGATATTCTAATTTTCAAACTAAGAAAGCTATGTGAAATAATGATTTCCACGCCCAACATATGTACTTATTATACATATTTTTATGCATGATGACGAATACTACAACTTATGGGATGTTGTTGTATGTATTGTACTGTTTTTGATAAGTTTAACAAAATTATTCAGTTTACGATATCTGCTTTTATACATACCATTAAGTTTGTCTAGATTGTTTATTCCATTGGAACATGCGTTGCAAAGCTTCTGTCGTTGTACGTCATTTCAATATATGTCATTCATTTGAAGCGTAAGCAACAATAATTTTTTTCCACTTAAATATGTCGAACTTTGTGCCTGAAAAAGTGTTTTTGAGTTGAGTTCTTTTTCATTACTTTAATATGAAAAAAACTGCTGCCGAAAGTCATCGTATTTTGGTGGAAGTTAATAGTAAACATGCGCTAGCTGAGCGGACGTGCCAAAAGTGGTTTGCACGATTTAAAAGTGGTGAAAGACGATGAGCAGCCAAAAAAGTTTGAAGATGAAGAACTGGAAGCATTACTCTATGAAGATTGTTGCCAAACACAAGAAGAGCTCGCAGAATCTTTGGGTGTCATTCAAGCAGCCATTTCAAAACATTTAAAAGCAGCTGGATATATTCAAAAGCAAGGAAATTGGGTTCCACATGAACTCAAGCCGAGAGACGTCGGAGGGCGGTTTTGCATGTCAAAGTCATTTTTGCATTGGGTTGTTACTGGTGGTGAAAAATGGATCCATTACGACAACTCCAAGTGCAAAAAATCATATGTGAAACCAGGCCAACCAGCTAAATCAACGGCAAAGCCGAATTTTCATGGCGCGAAGGTAATGCTTTGTACTTGGTTTGATCAGATAGGTATGCTGTATTATGAGCTGCTAAAACTGTGTGAAACCATCAATGGACAACGCTACCGAACACAATTAATCCGTTTGAAGAGAGCAGAAGCCGAGGAATATGTGACCAGACACGAGACAATAATTTTCCATCATGACAACGCTCGGCCCCACGTTGCTATTCCGGTTAAGAACTATTTAGAAAACAGTGGATGGGAAGTCTTACCCCACCCGACTTATAGCCCAGACCTTGCCCCTTCTGACTACCATTTGTTCCGGTCGATGCAAAACGTCCTCAGAGCAGAATATCAAAAATTGGCTTGACTCATTCTTGGCTCCCAAGCCGGCGCAGTACTTTTGGGATGGGATCCACAAATTGCCAGAAAGATGGGAAAAAGTCATAGCTTTAAATGGGCAATACTTTGAATAATACTATTGTACATGTTTTTCTTAAATAAACGTTCAAATTTTGAAAAAAAAAAAACCGCACGAATTAAATTAAATACCAATAATACATATAGATGTGTGTATTTAACAGGCGCCTACCTGACAGTGAGCGGCTAAACCGTCGAGTTGAAATGGCTTTTCCCTGCAAAGCGGCCCACTTGTGACAGTTGTTAAAAAATGTTGTATATTTTTCTTAGTATTTTTTTTTTAATAATATAAAAAACTATAAATATGTATTGCATATATATATATGGTATATATCTAATAAAAAATTTAAAATTTTAAGTTTTTAAAAAGATATAGTTCATCTTTTTATTATTTTGCAAGATAGAAATTACGAGATGACAAATGCGAAATGATGCGATGAACTTGCTAAACAAAAATTCCGAATAAATGAAATATGAAAAAGTCAAATGTAAGACAACAAATTAAGAAATAAATATGGCAAAATGATACATTGCCGAAAAAATAACTCGCAAGTAGACCCTACCAATGTGGTTCTCTTGATTTAAGTGCAAGTGTTACTCCCGTCAACTTTCCGCCTCGGTTTTTTTAATTTTCTCCGCTCAACATAGTGCATCTACCTAAAAACATTTTTAACTTGTCTTTAAGTTCATGTGTATTTTTGGAATGCTGGATTAACAATTATAGACCTAAAGTCAAATTACAATTGATATTAAAAATATTTAAATATTAATTATAACTGTTTGCACAACGGTCAGTTTGACAGCGTTTTTACAGATTTTTCTAATGGAACAGCACAAAGTCCTTTTGAAAATGATCGGCATTCACTGTAATCGTGATTTGACTAACCATAAGGAATATGTGAAAATCGGATCCGTGCTCTCGAAAACAATTTTTAATTCTTCTGGTATTCCTCAGAGAAATCAGTTGGCCAATTTCTTTTTTTTTTGTTTAGTAATGACTTATCATCTTTCATATCTAGATCTGAATTTCTCTTACATAATATGCTAATGATGTAAAAAAAAGAATAAGAATAAAAAAAACCTCCGATGTAATGGATCTGCAATATGACATAAGCCGATTATAATATATGGTATATGATTACTGCCTTCGAAACTGTGTTTTGTTTATGACTTGTCGCGTCAAAGTATTTTTATAACCCTACACACCGAAGTTTTTAAATATTTCCTTGATCCAATCTTACTATCGAAATACTGAAGCTTAAGTGGGAAATATGCAAATTATTTTGGAAATTCCCAAAATAGTCCCTTCCTAAATTCCGGTAGAATAATTTTGGCATACTTTCTTATGAAGCCAGATGTGTATCGATTGATATAAACGGCTAACTTAAAAACGTATATTACTCAACACTTATTGAGCATGCATGATTTGTTGACAGCTTACATTAATTCGTTAAATGGCCGTTATTATTATCGCCCCTTTTCGCATTCTTTGACCTAGAGAATAATTTTTTTTCATTCTGCTAAACATAAAACTAATGGTCATATTACTACAGCTAGGTAAGCTAGATATATGTACATAATTTGAAAGTATTTTGAGCTCTTTGTAATCAATTATTTACCTATTTTTAACTGCAAGTATAACTTTTTAAAATGAGAAGAGCAGAATAATTTTTTTTTCTAAGAACAAATAAATAAATAAATAAATACATAAATAAACATGCTCAAATTTCAAGGTCATGGTAGCTGTAGGGGCTTAGCAACACAATTATTAGTATTTTTTTTTTTTTTGTAGTGAAACCATAAAAAAATGTCCTTTATCCTTCATTTATCTCTCTCTAAAGACTATTCTCTTAGAATATGTTTCCCTTGATAGACAGAATCTCAAGGAAAATTTTAAACGAAAATATAAAAAACTTTTTATTAAAGTCTTAATAACATTTTTGGTCATCTCTCATTGTACTTAACTAATGAAAAAGAATTTTTTAGAAGTTGAAATGAGTTGTGCAGTGATGTAAGGAAACATGCAAGGATAATGCAGCACAAAAAGATGATTCACTCATTCATAAAACTCTGTGGAGTGCGTAAGTTTTCGGCTTTAATTCAAGAAAAAAAAAAAAAAACAAACATACGAGTTTATAATTAAGTTGGCAAATTAGACATAAATTTGTCAAGTTGTTCAGTAGCGTAGTGGCAGTGATGGTAACCATGCTTACCCACCTTAAGTCGTAATGTATACGTACATGGCGGAGCAAACCCTCAAGGTCCTTGCAGTGAACGTTAATTCATTAACGAGTAGCTGCACTATTTAAATTGATTAAAGACCAAGATCCTGACGTGCTTTTGGTTAGTGAAACTAAGCTTACCAAAAGACATTAAATAAGGCACCGAAGATAAAAAATATTACGACCATAAAAACTATTCGAGAAGAGGTATTGCGATCTTTATAAGAAAAGGACTACATTTTAAAAGAGAGGTGTTGAAGGCATAGGTCGTATATATCCGTCACCGTAGTGGAAAGCGGTTATACATGGCGTCTGTCTATGCACCTTAGGCAACTCAATCTACTTTATTCATTTCAGAGCTCGAGATGATTCGATTCGATTGCTAAGGCTGCGATTGGAGGACAATTATTTTATTATCGACGAAGATTTTAACGCCAAAAATAGAGATCGGGGAAATAATACACCAATTACTATAGGGAACCCACTATTCAATTGGTGGGATCAGTACAGTGTAATGTACCTCGGCCTTAAGGATAATTGTCTGTCGTTTTCTAGACACGGAACCTAAAGTTTGTATCAAAACAACAAAATTCGGGCTGTAAATACCTGCTACTTGAATATGTTTTCTCAAATGAAAAAAAAAATTGTTCCGAGGAAAGATCAAAACGACTTTTCGTGTCTGAAAACAAACCGATCGACGGACAACGAGCACATACTTGCTTCCTCCGTTCATTTCGATGGACGAGCTCCAAATGACCTTCGAATCATTCAGGAGTAAGAAATTAGTAAAAACCGATGGAATACCGAACGTTTTGATTCAAAATCTCCAACTAGATGAATAATGTACTTATCCAGCGCATTGCTGTGGTAGATCCCATCCCCAAAAGGGATAAAGACATATCTAAAGCGGCGAATCTCCGGTCGATAGTCTTCTTCCAAATATCAGTAAGGTTTTCGAAGATGTGGTTAAAACAGTTCTGTATAAGTGAGTTGAGGACAAAAATACAGTCCCGGATAATAAAATCGGTTTCAAGGCGGGGCGTGATGTCATTCATGCAGCGTTTAAGCTTGTTTCTGATACCCAGTGGTGTCAATAGCTAGGAACAGTGCATTGGTTCCTGCCTAATCGACTTGAAAAAAGCTTTCGATACAGTATGGTAAGTGAAAGTCTTATTTAAGCTGAACAGGCTGGGCATTAGTAAGTCAGTTCTGTATTTTTACTTCATTATGCGACCGTTCATTATAAAAAATAGTGACGTGACTTCTACGGGAACATTTCACATTTCATTTTATAACATTTCACGGTCTGCAACAAGGTGCGGTAAATGCACAAACCGTTTTCACCATTTACACAAGTGATCTAATTGGTTCACTTCACCATCCCAAAGTGTACGCAGACGATTTAATCGCTTACAGATCAATTCCAAAGGTTGAAGTCATTAATATATCATATTTTTTCCATGTGACTTTGATAAAATTAAACGATATTGCGGCGACTGGAAGTTAAGGACGCCTTTATCTGTGGCGTCTACAGTGGCAGGTGTTGAAAGGTGAAAGTTTTCGATCATTGGGCAAAACGGACAACCACTTGCTTGTTGAAATGTAGTCAGATACTTTGGGATGGACTCGGATTCGGGTGTTCGAGAAGGCTTGGCTTAGGATTTGTCTTCGCTAATATACAGGGTGGTCCGCTTTGGGATACAGATATTTTAGGATCTAATTTATTGGTTCCTGTTATGAAAAAAAGTGTTTGGGGGATCTATCTTCAACACTCATTGAGTTACTGAGCAATCAATTAGTATGCATTTGATGTCTTTACGGCTAAATGTATCCCGCCGACGAACTTTGCAATTTTTACATATAGAAAACCTATATCCTTATCACGCAACACCAGTTTAGGAGTTATTACCAGCAGAAATGCCTCCACGATCGGAATCTTGCAATTGGTTTTTGGAACGGCATTCCGATGACATTTATTAAAAATATCCGATGGATAGATGCTTTAAAAAAAAATAACCTACACACATGGGTGAACGGAAATCCGCATAAATCAAAAACAACATCATTTCAACATCGATTCATCGTCAACGTATGGGCAGGTGTTATTAGTAACAAGTTAATTAGGCCTTTCATACTTCTACAAACTCTAGTCTACAGTGAAAGTTATTTACAATTTTTGCAAAATGAATTACCAGGGCTTCAAGAATACGTTTTGCTTGCACAAAGAGGAACTTATTTTTACCAACATGATGGTGTTCCAAGTTACTCTCATCAAATATTTTAGAACTACTTGAATGAAAAATTCTCAAATCAATGGATTGGAAGGAATGATCCCCAGATTTGACAGTTATGGATTTCTATGTATAGGGAACGATAAAGGAATTATATAATAATATTGGCTGAATTGCAATAACGGATAGCAGCAGCGGCACAACACATAAAAGAGACTTTACCAATTAAAAAAATTACAAGAACTATTCAAAAAAGAGTATAAGCTTGCATTCAGTCTGATGGAAGTCATTGATCACGTGACACCAGTGCACTCGTGAAAACCCATTATTTTTGTTTTGTGTAAAAAATAATAATAATCACATAAAATAAACACATTCCGATCATCATTGTTTCACGCGCGCGAGTGCACAAAAAAAAAAAAAACCTGTGAAAAAGAAAATAGTTGCTGTGTAGTGCAGCGATTTGAGAAAAACTAAAATCATAGTGCGGGCACCCACATCTCCTGCCACTGGTTAAAGTGCTGTTTTTTTTGCACTCAGTCATTATAGTTGTATAATACTGTCAAACGGAAAAAACATTGACCGAGTGCATGTACTTTAACAACCGATGGATAGCGGGTTGTGAGTGTGAATTTGGTTGGTGCACTGTTTCTTATAGTTATAAGGGCCTAACACCTACAACAATTTGATTCGGTAAGCCAACGTCTAACTTTTTCATTTTCCAGCTTTGCTAAGCATCGTCGGTGTTTGTTTTTTTTTTTTTTTTTTTTTTTTGTGTGTTTGTTTCTTATAATTGCTAGCGAAGTTAGAGTAGACGTAGCAAATTTAAATACAGACCAGCTGTTTTGGTACTTAGGTAAATATACAGGTAGACTACAACTCTCAAATCACTCTGATCTGAAGCTGCCTGGCTACGAACTAAAGCCATTATTCTTTTCTCAAAGCGGTCTCGCCATTCGCCTTCCTAGTGATGTAGCTTACTTAACTCCACAACTCCAAGGCATGATATGACTCGAGCACAAAGGTTGTCAGGGCTAGAGAAAGGTTTTTCCGGTTCTACAAGACCAAACCGACAGAGGGAAATCGATAGAAAATTGAAACGAGTCAGGACTGACTGGATACGGGTTGACGCCTTGTCGGGGCAAAAGGGCTTGTAGTAAGTCTACGAGACATGTGGAAGGCGGAAACAATAGAGGGTTGATCTCAAGAACCATCCCTCTGAATGAGTTGTAGCCAATCAAATGTCTCTAGACCGAAACTAAGAGCAACCCCGTCTTAAGTCAAGGTTTTCGGGGAGTAAACCCAAGCGAAAATCCCACTTTTAGGCCAAGGTTTAGAGGTTCTCGTGCCGACGGCTGTATGGTTAGTAGGTGGTTTAAAAAACAAATCAATTGCAATCACTGTCCCTTCTGATGCCCAGGCAAGGTCGGTTGTATAAGTGTCCTGTCCTGGTAAAACGGCTCTGCGAAGATTGACCACCCTTTCCGGTCTCACTAGTGGGAACCTTATCCAAGAAAAAAAAAAAAAATGGAAAGAAGAGGAGAATCTAAAAAATCAAAAGACCAGCTGAGGCTGCCGGTGGTTGGCACCTCATCAAAGGACGAATTGCCGGCCACCAGTCAGGAGACAATCGTCCCTCAACCTAGCAGTGAGAGTGCTAATGCTAGCACCTCGACTGCAAGCCGATCGATAACCAAAACGCACACCCAAACCGAACACAAACACGCAGGGAAAGCATAGAGATGCAAGTACCAGATAGCCCTTTTAATCGAAGCGGGATAGGTCTCTAGATGAGTCCAAAAGCGGCTGTTCAACGAGGTGGTAAAGGACCATATCCAGGTCGCAATAGTGGATGAGCTATCTACAAATGGGTGGTCCAAAGCCAAGGCGTGGAGAAGTATTGAGGCCAAGCTTTCCGACACTGTGATCGACCACATTGTTAACAGCCAAGGGGACCTCTCCTAGACTTTGACTCCGCCGAGTTAATTAGGGGATATCGGGTAATCAAATGCGCCAACCAATTCTCTAAGGACTTCCTTAGCGAGGGGGTTACTAAGATTAGCGAGGGCGTTGCTAAAATAAGCGGGGGCGTTGCTAATGTTAGCGATGCCTGGGATGGCTTGAAGCTCAAGCTTATACCAGCTAATGACATATCGACGAAGCATTTGGCTACCCAATATGAAGATTGAAGGGAGAAGGCTCCTCCAGTGTCTCAAGCTACACAACCCGGCGGTGCCAATGGATGACTGGGCAGTCATAAAGGCGGAGGAATCCCACAAAAACACTACGTCGTTCCTGCTGCTCAACAACAACGAATGTTTGACGGGCTTTTAAGAAAGCAGACCATAAACTTAGGTTTGGCATAAGGCATCCCAAGCTTAAGGTCTATATTTCCTACGGTCTGGACGACGATGACATCGTCGAAACCGACAAGCTGTTGGAGGACCTGATGATAGCCGAAACCCTATCAACATAATGCGTGGAGTCATCCAGGTTAACCTGAGGCACTCAAGGCGTGCCTCCGATAATCTGCGGGTTTTTCTCCGGAAGGAAAACATAGACATCGGCATTATCCAGGAGCCCTGGGTGAGAGACTCATCCATAAGGAGGATTCAAGACAAACAATACGACCTGTTCTACAAACATCAGGCCATAGGTAAGCCTAGAACTTGCATACTTGCTATGAAACATCGTAAAGGTTTTTTATGTCGCAATCTTAGCTCAGACGATTTAACAGTGGTTAAACTACGTATGTAAACTCATAGCCGAAATAACAGCTAAGGACACAATACTGATGGGCTGCGATGCCAACGCAAGGCATATAGTGTGGGGGAGTTCAGACAATAATAAAAGAGGTGACTCACTTTTTGAATTTCTTTTAACCACTTACCTGTCTGTCTGTAATAAGGGCGGGACACCCACCTTTGTTTTTCCATTAAGCTGTTTAAGTCTTCGGGTCCTGACGGCATACTACCTGTCATGCTATAAAAAACACAAGACTTAACAGTACCTTGGCTGGCGTCAATATTCAGAAGCAGTTTAATACTAAACCACGTACCCTACACTTGGAGACGCGCTAGAGTGGTGTTTATACCGAAGGTAGAAAAATATAGGCATGAAACTGTGAAAGGTTTTAGATCAACTAGTTTAACTTCCTTTGTAGTTAAAACCCTAGAGCGTGTTCTAGACATCCATATGCGAAGCTTACTAGAAGAATCTTTGATATCCAAATAACAGCACGCCTACCTCAAGAGTAGATTCAGGAAAACAGCTCTCCATGAGGTAGTGCGAGCAATCGACACTAGCCTTTTTCTTGGACATAGAAGGAGCTTTCAATAACGTACATATTGAAGCTATTCTTGAATCTCTGATTAAGCTAGTCATAGAGGAATTCATTAGTCAATGTATAGTCTCTATGCTGAGAACAAGAACTATTCAGACATCACTAGGCAGCAGCAACATAACCAAATTTGCCCATAGAGGAACGCCACAGGTTTCGCCCCTACTATGGCTAACGGTTATAAACAAAATTCTAGTGAAATTAGACTGGGAACGGGTCAACGTTGTCGCGTACGCTGACGATGTAATGATACTAGTATTAGGGAAGTTTCCCATCGTGATTAGTGAAATTATGGGGGCCGCTCTAGACAAGGTAAGCACCTGGACTGCAAGTTGCGGCCTCGGTTTCAACCCGAGCAAAACTGAACTTATGCTTTTCACTACCAAAACCAAAATACCTGATTTTACTTTACCCCGTCTAAATGATTAACAATTCACACTGTCGTCCAGTTCTAAGTATCTAGGTATCATGCTCGATCCAAAACTTAACTGGAAACACAACATCGAACACAGAATCAGGAAGGCGTCGGTCGCCTTCTATCCCTGTAACAAAACCTTTGAAAAGGAAAGTCTATAGCTTCACAAAACTAAAAAGACTGCAAAGAACAGCCAGTAAAAGCACCACGGGGGCAATGAGGTCGACCCCAACAGATTTTCTTACTGTGCTCTTGCATCTTCTACCTCTTGACCTACACACAAAATATACCGCATTATGCAGTGCTATAAGACTGAAGAAGTCTGGATGCTGGACTACAAGGCCGTATGGCCATAGCAACATCTTGGATTTGTTACCAAACGGCATGGTCTCGTCTCCAACTAGCTACGTTACACCCAAAGTAGACTTCACAAAAGACTTCCACGTCGGTTTCTCAACAAGACCTCAGTGGAGGAGAGATGAAGCAGTGAAGGGCTTCGACACGATCATATACACCGACGGATCTAAGATGAGCTGTGGTGTTTTGTGTCTTCTCGGAATCACCGAAAATATCAATTTCAGCGTTTTCCAGGCGGAATTACTGGCCATTGTTTTTCGTTACTTGATTATAATCTCTATCTAAGAATTAATTTAAAAAAAAATATTTTGAGAGTTTTGTTTTAAATGTGTCCCCAACGACTCAACGTATCCATAAGTGTGATACCTTTTCTATTACTTTTATATTTAAATATAACTAAATTTTACATATAATGTTGCGTAAAAGTAACATTTTGCCATATGGATATTTATTTGCAAAAAACAAGTAGCTGTCATAGCATGAAAGTCTTAAAACAACACGTATTTTACAGAAAATTTAAAACTTAACTTAATTACTATTACTTTTTGAATTAAACAGAAAGAGTTTCCTGTGAAAATTATATAATTATGTAATTACTTTTTCTTGATTTGGTAGTCAAACAGTGATGCACTGTTGTTTAATCTCCGGTAGCACAGGATATTTCCTCACCGATTCTCGACGATCTTTGTAAAGAAAACCCGACATAAATTTCACACTTCGCTTATCTGCCAAAATTGCCCTTTCTTGACATAATTCATCCCCTACGCTTTCCCAGCCTATAAGGAAGCGGTTGTTACAACCAACACAAACCTCGAATTAAGACCAATGAATTTCTGCAGAGTTTTTGCCATGTAAAGTTAAAATTTTAATGATATTTGATCTTAAATTGTCACAATACTCGAAACACTGCATATAACTTTTCTATATATCACTCAACAAAAACCACTCGGACTGAAAATTCAGGCAAAATTGTGCTACCAATT
This sequence comes from Volucella inanis, assembly GCA_907269105.1. Lineage (NCBI taxonomy): Eukaryota > Metazoa > Arthropoda > Insecta > Diptera > Syrphidae > Volucella > Volucella inanis. Next base: position 93,865,847 of record OU026157.1, on the reverse strand, counting down.
TGTGGGCTATTTTCGAAATGATTTTCGTATCATTAAAAATTGGATTTGTCAAGAATATGGTTTTTTTATTTTAGCCATTTCATGTTATGCTCATGTTTTCCATTTCCATTACAATTTTTTTGAAAAAATGAGTATGTCCATTGAGACATTAGTCTTAACACAAAATTTTGTGAAGTATTTTAAAGGCAACTGAGCACATTTTAAATAGATAAATCGCAGATAATACTAGGACGTTATGACACTTTAATGTCTCAATAAATTGTATGTACTTTATTTTTCGTCTCTAACCAAATTATTGTATATAAAGAAAAATAAAAGGTTATTGTGTTATTATTGTGTTATTATTATACCGAAAATATCATAATACTTTTCAATCTTAAAGCTTTGTTGAAATCGTTCCCCTGTATTGCAGACAAACGTAACCAACAAAACAGAAAGAAAACACATACTGTATGCATGTATTATATCTACGTATCAACTCTTCATGCTAATTTAAGAAAAAGTTCAAGCCCCAAAAAGAAAAAGATAACTCATCACCTGAAAAAGGTGTTTAAGTTGAAAAAGCGTGTTTTTGTAAAGTTTATCTCCTTACTTAAGCACGAAATGTGCAAAATATATGCCAATAATAGATATTAAAATAAAAATAAAACTCATATGTTGTGCAAAATCATTTTCAAAACAACATGACTTTATTGTTCTTTTGCCTTGTTCGTTCTTATTTGCTTTTAATGTGCACACTGAATTCAATCCAATTTAGCAAGCTCCCTTAGCACTTGTAAAGAAATATCTTAGGGATGATTTAAACTGGCATTTATTATCTATCCCAGATTATTTTATCAGCCAAGTCGCTTCCATTCAATGAGAGAAATGCCGCAAAATGAAGGTATAGGAAAAATAAGGAAAAGGAGTTAATCCGGTTAGCAATTTATAAGAAAACTATTACCGTTATTCATTCTTGCTTTATAATTCATAAGAAAAAACAATTTTTGAATAGCTTTCACATAGCTCTTGGCTCAGTTTTATTCGTATAAGCTGGCACATCTTTCGAATTTGAAGAACATGAGATCTTAAGACCCATATTAATCTTATCGCATGTCTACTGTTAAATATTGGCTCACTTAATTTTTCGAATTTTTATGTCCATGGTCTATAATTTACTCAACAGTCTTTATATCTAGCTCATAGTTAAGGGGCTATCAGTTTGCTCTCACCAAAGGAATGGAAAAGAAGACATAAACATGACATGACATCAACCCTCTAGTTGAAGATAAAGGTCAGCAATAAATGTGTTAATTAAAAAAAAAAAAATGATGTTGCCCATTTCCACTCTATTTCTATTTAAGAGCAGTTTTAAATTCTAAAACTTGAAAAACAGTTCACATTATTTACTTCTACTATTAATTAATTCCTATCACCAGATATAAGACATACGACGTAAACAATAATACCGCGTCATCTTGCCCGGTTTCGTTATTTCTAAGTTATTTCTAATTCATCCTTCTTAACTATCTGCACAACGTCTGCTTAGGATAATCTACTTTTCTACCTGTCTAGTTTGGTGTAATTTAATATGTCGTGTGCCTTTTGGTCTTAAGTTGTGACAGCACATTCCAGCACATTCAATTGCTTAGCTAAAGTGTAATGCCCTGTCACGACGACAGTAAGCAACCTGCACTCTTTAGCGCTGATGTACAGCAGAAAGGCCGAAAGGTTAAAGCTAATGGATGACATATCCTATGATTTAATTAAATCATCTTTTCAGATTCATATTTACTCGTATTTTGGTACGATGTTATCGAACGTAAATCGATTTCAAATATATTCGTTGCGTCAGCATTATATACGCAGAGAAGAAACTGTAGCTGCTGTGAACGAAAATCTAGCGGAAGACCAGAAATTGCTAATTCGACGTTGATTGTAATAGCTTGGCCTTTGTTCGTCTACTATCTGGAGAATTTTGTCAAAAGACCTAGCTTTAGCAGGAACTATTGGGTCTATAGCTTAGTGACGGTTTGCTAAGAGATGGCGTAACTTGTATTATTCCATTGTTATTATTCCATTGTAACATGCGTTGGAAAGCTACTGTCATTGTACGTCATTTCAGTATATTTCATTCATTTGAAGCATAAACAACAATAATTTTTTTTCACTCAAATATGTCGAACTTTGTGCCTGAAAAAGTGTTTTTGCGGAAAGTTCTTCTTCATAACTTTAATATGAAGAAAACTGCTGCCAAAAGTCACCGCTAGCTGAGCGAACGTGCCAGAAGTGATTTGCACAATTTAAAAGTGTGGATTTTGGCTTGTAAGATGATGAACGTCCTGGGCAGCCAAAAAAGTTTGAAGATGAAGAACTGGAAGCATTACTCTATGAAGATTGTTGCCAAACACAAGAAGAGCTCGCAGAATCTTTGGGTGTTACTCGAGCAGCCATTTCAAAACGTTTAAAAGCAGCTGGATATATTCAAAAGCAAGGAAATTGGGTTCCACATGAATTTAAGCCGAGAGACGTCGAAAGGCGTTTTTGGATGTCCGAAATGCTGCTGGAACGCCACAAAAGGAAGTCATTTTTGCATCGGATTGTTACTGGTGATGAAAAATGAATCCCTTACGACAACCCCAAGCGCAAAAAATAATATGTGAAACTCTGCCAATCAGCCAAATCAACGGCAAAGCCGAATTTGGTAATACTCTGTATTTGGTGGAATCAGATGGGTGTGCTGTATTATGAGCTGCTAAAACTGGGTGAAACCATCAATGGACAACGTTACCGAACACAATAAATCCGTTTGAAGAGAGCAGTAACCGATAAACGACCAGATATGCAACCAGACACGAGGCAATAATTTTCCATCATGACAGCGCTCGGCCCCACGTTGCTATTCCGGTTAAGAACTATTTGGAAAACAGTGGATGGGAAGTCTTACCCCACCCGCCTTATAGCCCAGACCTTGCCCCTTCTGACTACCATTTGTTCCGGTCGATGCAGAACGCCCTCACTGAAATACGGTTCACATTAGAGCAGAATATCAAAAATTGGCTTGATTCAGTCTTGGCTGCCAAGCCGGCGCAGTTCTTTTGAGATGGGATCCACAAATTGCCAGAAAGATGGGAAAAAGTCATAGCTTCAGATGGGCAATACTTTGAATAATACTATTGTACATGTTCGAAAGAGTGGGAGGCGACAATGAACGCCATATGAACGTAAACTAATTGACAACAAATGGGTTTTAAAAGAAAAAGTTCCAGTGCCAACGAACCATCATGGCTTAAAGCCAGACTTGTAATAGGAGGTTTTTCACAAACAAAAGGAATTGATACCTTCATTCCAGTGGCCAGGTTCAGTTCTATTAGAGCAATTCTTTAATAAGTACAAAATGAAACAATTTGTCTTAACAAATGCTTTTCTGAACGGGTACCTTAAGGAGGAAATCTTCATGAAACGGCCAGACGGATTCAAGGATGGAATTCAACGGGCGTGTCGTCTTCGCAAGAGCCTGTTTGGCCTCAAACAGTCATACTGATGTTGGAATGAAAGGTTAAACTTATTTCTCGAATCATTCGAACTGAAAGGATCTGATGCTGTTCCGTGTGCCTTTGTTGGGAAGGAAATTATCCTGGCCATTTACATTGATGATAGTATCTTCGCAGTAGATACTGACGACTTAATTGTAGCACTTTTAAGCTATCTGAAAAAAGGATTTCCGCTCAAGGTTTTCGAAGCCAAATACTTCTTGGGACTGGAGATTCAACAGAAAGCAGGTGGTTCTATAAATCCTTCTCAGAGGAACTTTGCTGGATTTTCGAATAATAATTTCGAAGTTTGGTATAATGGATTCAAACCTTATTTCAACACCAGCGGATACATCAGTCTCCGAAAATGTTAATGAGGACGTCCTCGATATCAGAATCCCATATAGATCAGCAATTGGAAGTCTTATGTACAATATCTTGTTATAGGGACGAGGCCAGATATCGCCTTTGCCTTAGAAGTTGTCAGTCGGTACATAAAACCAATGAAAATCCATGTGACGCACTTAAAACTTATCATAAGATATGTAAAGGGTGATTCATCGTGAGGTTTTATTTATAATGTAAAATAAAATATATAATTTTGAAAGCGAACTTAAAATTTTTACTATCGGTTTAAGGAAAAATTCATGTCATTTACTTTTAAAAATTACATCATGTAAATGTTGATTATGACTACGTCTTATGTGGTCTATTCGGAAGGCCCAATTCGTTCGAGCATAGCCACTGGTAACACGAGTAATGTTAGCTTCCAAAGCGTCAGTCGTAGCTAGCTTATTCCTGAAGACCTTAGACTTTACATTCCTAGAGAAAATAGGTGTGATATCGTACGATCTAGGCGGCCACTTTACCGTTGCAAAACGTGAAGAAATATGGACCAATGATTCCACCAGCCAATAAACCACACCATACCGTTGTTTTTAATAGATATAATAGTAGCTCTTGGTATTCTTCGGGTTGCTCATCAGCATAAATACCGCAATTTTGTTTATTAACGTATCTATTGACCCAGAAATGGGCTTCATCACTAAAAACAGTTCAAACACCGGATTTTCATTGAGTTTTTCCAGAGCCCATTTACTGAAAATATGACGCAATTTCAAGTCGTCTGGCTTCAATTCTTGCACAAGTTGAATTTTGTACGCTTTTAGGTCGAGACGCTCACGTAAAGTATGCCAAATTGTCGAATACGCCAAGCCAAGCTGGTAAGAACGACGACGAATCGATTCGTCACGGTCTTCGCGTGCACTATCAGTTACAGCTGCTATAGTCTCTTCACTACGTGCTGGATGTGGTCTAACCGGTCGAGTATCATCCACTAATGTATTGTAAACTGGGATTCAAATTTGTGAATAGTATTGGCAAAAGTGGTTTCAGTAGGTCGATTATACGCACAGTAAGTTCCGCGAATCGCACGAAAAACATTTTTCACAGAACGCTGATTTTCGTAATACAGTTGAACAATTTGGAGACGCTGTTGTCATGAGAGTCTTTTCATGATAATTTGCCAAATTATACTGAACAAAAATAACAAAGCAGTTTGATAGGAATTATGCGTGATCTGTCAAAAAAAGCCTATTGAAAATCAGACATCACGATGAATCACCACTTAGATATCTTCATTCTGTGTCCACTTACGCGAAATTTTGTTCAGTGATGAAGCCTATTTCTGGCTCAATGGATACGTTAATAAACAAAATTACCGTATTTGGGCTGAGGAAGAAGAGCTACCTTTCAACCTGTCAATTGTAACCGTTATCGCGCCATGTTAATGGATTATGTGCTTACTGAAATTCAAGCAAATGGTCTCGGTGAGCTCTGGTTTCAACAAGACGGCGCTACGAGCCATACAGCGAGTGAAGCGATGGACTTGGTGAGAAATCATTTTGGTGAGCACTTAATTCCACGTGTTGCTCCGGTAAATTAGCCCCCTAAATCGTGCGATATCACACCTTTGGACTACATTCTTACATCTGAGGATATGTAAAATTGCAGGTCTTCGGGAATAAGCCATCTACGATTGACGCTTTGGAATCCAAAGCGCGCGAGATACCAGTCGCTATGCTCGCACCAGTCGCCCAAAATTGGACCTTCCGAATGGCCCCATTCAGGCGTAGTCGTAGCCAACATTTACATGATGTCATTTTTAAAAAGTATATGTCATGATTTTTTTTTTAACCGATAGTAAAAATTTTAAGTTCACTTTCAAGTTTATGTATTTTATTTTAGGTTAAAATTCAAACCTTATGATGAATCACTCTAAACATACTATTGTACTCATATTCAATCGCTATTACATGTATTATAAACTTTTCAGTCTGAATAAACTAGTCCATGTGAACGGTTGACTTTTCTTTGGGCGTTATCTGCAATACATACCATCCAGACCAGCGCGTTTGTGAATTTTAACATTCTTAATAACTCTTGCTACTATGCGAGTGCGAAAGTGGATCCGACGCAGTCAAGTGTAGGCACAATCTGTAAGAGTTGAGTTGGCGGTAAAGTGTGCAGCAAGCAAATTGTCCTCGATAAAAGAGCTGACAGCTGGAATGCAATTATAAATGAACGTTGGGAAGGAAGGTAAAGTGGGCTTTTCTAAAAATGTTGACTAACGACCAAAAATGTATACTATCTTTGGGACATTGTATTATAAGTACATTTTTGCCTCAGCTTTTAGTCGTATTGAAATTTTGCAGAATTAAGAAAGATATTTCAGTCATTCATGGCTCATTTCCCCTGTCGGATTGGTCTTGTAGGACCGAAAAGACATTTCTCTACCACTGACAGCCTCTTTACAGCTTGAGTCCTAACACGCTTTATCTTTTGGTTTGGTACTCTTCATTCGATTTGGGATAAAGGATCTCATTCCAAAGAAAATAGTGTCTGTAATCACATCATTAGCGTCATCCACGTCGTTATCTAGGAAACATAACGACCAGTTAAAATTCTTATAGAAGCTGGTCCCTCCAAGAACCATACACTTTTTAACCAATAGTAGTGCTGAGTTTCCAGACTTTTGTTGCTTTAAATATCATAAATCAAAAACATAATATAGTTCTGATTTTGTGGCATTCGAATGACATATACGCAATTTTAGTCGTTTTTAGAACGCCGGCCCGAAATTTGTTGACATATCCTTAGCGGAATGACGAAGTCGCTTTACTCTGTGGAGTAGGCCAAATGCAAAAAATGTGGCCTTATTTCTCTTGTTATTATTTCACGGCAGGAGAACATGGAAAATCGACTTCATATTCTCTATAAAACCAGAGTCAAATGATAGACGACGTGCAGGGTCCTTGAAATTTCAATGGAAGTTATATGTAAGGCGTTTTTCTGGATGGAAGTAAGATGCATAAGAAGGCTGCCTCTAGGTATAATTTTAAAATTGTACAACTACATTGTTTGTTTATCCCTAAGCGTTAAGTTAACAAACCAGCAGTGGATACAGAAAACTAATTCCTGCTCTTCCCCGCCATTTCAACTTGATAAGAGTCAGAATCAGCAACTAAGGTTGAACTCGGAACAAAGGAGTACTGTACAGTGGTCACATTAAACATCAAAAATATTTTCAATTAAGCAACATGAACCTTAGTAATAAATGCTCTTGCTATATCTAATGGACATAATTATTTACATCGGCAGAATTATATAGAAGCTTCTTCAAGAACAAAAAGACAGCTAGGCTATGACACTGACAAGGGTACCAAATAATACAACGTTGCAACATCTGTGCCGCACGGATCCATCCTGAGCTCTTTCCTTTGGGATATTATTATGGCACCCAAAGCCTCCAAATGTGAAGATAATATCTATTGTAGACGATATCGCCATCGTAATCGTAGTCAAGCACATACACAAATTAGAATCAGTTGGAGACCAAGTAATTAGATTCAAATCAGCATTACGTGATTAGGTGTTACGATTGCTAATTGACTTAACTTTAAGGCTCTACGTTAAGAGAAAAGCATCGATCACCCAATTCTCGGTGATAAGATTAATGCTTAACATCCATGGACCCAAATGCAGTCGGAGTTTATTACTCTTGAAAGCAGTTAGCTTGTTTATACTGTACGCGTATCTAATATAGGCGGGCGCACTGGGAATAAAATTATCCAGAAGAAAGATATCGCGAACATATAGGCTAATCGTTTTGAAAAATCTGCGCCTTCCAGACCATCACAGAGGAAGCTGCTGGCGTTTTAGCTTTTTACCTGGCTGAAGAAATATACAGCCGAAGAATTACAATGCGTACATACAAGACTACGTTCTTGTCCACACAATGGACATACAAACAAGAAGAACATACCAACTTAACCGCAACAAAGAACCTTGGCTGGAGGAAGAGCTGAAGAACTAAACTTCTACATCACACAGGTTCTAACCGGTCATGGCATATTCGAAAAGTATTTGCACAAATTCTGACATGTTCCACCCCAATTTGTGCGATGCGACCGCTCAATTTTCCACTGCCCACACTTTAGAAGACCATGTAGCAACTTTTCACATGCGACGTGATTGTCGACTAAATGACACCTTTAGAGGACAATATTGAGGAAAAATGGAAGTTGAGCAGTTAGGAGAACATTGGTCATCGTTATGTGATGCCAATCCCAACAAATAACATATACTAGGTGGAGTGAAAAGTAACCTCTTTGACCGCCAGAATGCGCTGCTACTGCAAAAAATGTTACGGTACCTTGAAGTCCGTTCATATTTAGGCAGATATGCCAAATTTTAGTGCGATACTGTCTTTAGTTTTGTTTTGACAGCTGATTGTTGTTGACGTGTTTGGCATCATGCTGAGTATGGACAAAAACGATTTTCGTTCTCTCATAAAACATTATTTTTTGAGAGGCAAAACGGCGAAGGAAACAAAAGAAAAGTTGGATAAATATTATGGGGCTAATGATCCGTCAGATTACACCATCAAATATTGGTTTTGAGAGTTTCGTGGTGGCCGCGTGTCCACTACCGATCAAGAACGCAGCGGCAGGCCCTCCGATGCGGTAACAGAAGACAATGTTAAAAAAATACATGAAATAGTGTTGGCTGACCGGAAAGTGAAGGTGCGCGAGCTAGCAAATACCACAAAGATTAGTACTGAGGGCACACGCCATATTTTGGGTAATATTCTGCCGCTGGGTGCCACGCATACTCACTCCTGACCAAAAACACGAACGCGGGAGCACTGTGAGAGAGTGTTTGGACTTGCTGATGCGGAATCGGGTGGACTTTTGGCGTCGATTGGTAACTGTTGAACACCAGAGAACAAAATGAGTGCCGGGTAATGGACTGAAGCCGGCACGAGTGCTCCGAAGCGGCCGAGGGAGGCTCGATAGGTCGGAAAGTTTATGGCGTCGGTTTTCTGGGATTGTCATCATCAACAGCGAGTATTACTGTGCATTATTGGAGTGATTGAAGCTAGAAATCGCTGCAAAACGGCCTCACATGAAGCGAAGAAAAATTTTTGTTTTTGCAAGACAATGCACCGGCGCACAAGAGCATCGCAACCACAGCTAAAATGAATGACTTACGGCTATAATTGCTGTCGCCTCCACCGTATTTGCCCGATTTGTCTCCCTCGGATATTATCTCTTCCCAAACCTCAAAAGATGGCTTATCAATAAAAAATTCAGCTCACGCAAGGAAATCATCGACGCCACGGAGTAGTATTTTGCAGACCTTCCGAAAAATTACTTTTCAGACGGGCTCAAGAAGTTGGAAAATCGCTGGAATAAGTGTATCAAACTAAAAGGGGACTATATTGAATAAAATAAAAAAATTTTATTTTACTTTTCACCCCATATAGTACACTGCTGATAAGCGTGTGTTGATTCCCTTAAAGGAAATGCAATTTAATCAACCCAACCTAATTGCAGCCTGGAAATTCCTGATACAAAAGTTGGTTTCGTTGGAGTATAAGAAGATTTCCTAAATCAGTGATGATCTTTTCACATGTTTTTTTTTTTTTCATAAATCTTATTTTTGGAGAGATAACATTGGAAAATAGGCAAAACAAAAAAAAAAAAAAAATGAAATAATTAATCATTTCCGCTCCTCATACTCTTTATGGGCTAGACCCAAGGCTGGAATGGGATTACTCGTGTCGAAATGGTTTGAACAATGTCAAATTAAGAAGTCTATTGCTCAACGTAGACGACCCTACCCTGGGAGGAACTAAAAACGACCAAATCATAAAATCAATCATATTCAAAGTACTCATTTAATACATCAGCAGCAGTATCAACCGGCAGAAAAGCCAGAAAAGGAGGTGTAAAAAAGATACATTGTAAGACAACTAACAACTAAAATAAGATAAATTAGTTTTCCCTTAAATAATCTACCATATTATAAAAAAGATATCTATGGGAGGTTATATAGATAATCCCAGGTCACTGCGGCGACAGGTGGGCCTATTATGATATCCTCCATATAAAGCTCATACATGATGCCGCAGTTTGTAGAGATGGCGGCTGCATCTTTAGATGAGCTGGCACTTATAACCACCCCTTCATGGTAGAATCTACGTATTAAACGTTGACGTGCTTTGGTTAAACCATTGCAGTTACATAGTGTTCTGCAGTTTCCGCGTCCTCTATGCAAAATCTACATTTATTATCCTGTGCTATTCCCATGGTCAACAGGTGTTTTTTAACACGGCAGTGTCCTGTGAGAAAACCTTAGGTCACTCGAATCTGACGTCTACTTAGTTGTAGTAGTTGTTTTGTTCTTTTATGGCAACAGCTTGGCATAAAGATTTTGGTTTGTCTGCTTTCTTCGGTTTTTCTCCAAAAATGAAGTTTTTTTTTCCTCTAGTCAAGTTTTAATACTACCTTTTATAGTATAAATTTATAGCCCACAGAATTTTCTTGGCATCATAAATTGAGATGCGGATCCTTTCATGGCTAGTCCGTTTGTTTTTTCGTTGCTTTCATGTTCACTGTGTCCTGGAACTCAAATCAGATGAACTTTATTTGTGGTGGGCAGTAGTTGTAGGAGTTGAAGGCAATCCCAGACCAGTTTCGATTTTATCTTAAAGGCGTTGATTGCAAGTAGGGCTGCTTTGCTCTCAAAGAGGATATAAATGTTTTATTTTTTTATTTTTATTTTATTTTATTTTTTTTTATTTATTTATTTATTTATTTTTTGTTATATTTCTCTTTATATTCTCTCGAATGCTGGTGGGAATGGATACCTTAGGGCGAGAACCATATACTACGGCTTCCACTCCTTTATTGGTTTTGGATCCGTCTGTGTACCATACATATGAGACCTTGGCAAATATTGGGTTTTCCTGTTCCCAGTTAAGACGTTCTGGCAATGTTACTTTAAAGTTGTGCCGAAAGTTATATCTTGGTAGACATTTGTCTATTAGATGTATTCCCAGTAGTTCATCTTATTTTGAATTCATGAAGGAATGCAGCATGAATTAGTTTGGAATTGCATTCATCTTCTCTGTCACACTGAGTTTATTGCTGCCGTTTTATTGTTTTGTCCTCCCATATTTTGAATGCCTCTGTATATCTGGGACAACTCTGTATTGTCAAATGCACCTACTTTATCGAGAAAACAACCAACGGCTACCTCTTTATCTCTGAGAGATTTTTCAATTCTTGGTAAGATTTTGCAGTATGTGGTTGATTTTCCATTTCCATTCCAATATGATAGGCATCTTGATATTTGTGAAGGGGGTTCATTTGAAGTGCCCCGTCTCTAATATGTCTGTCGAGGATTTTGATTGGTCTGTATGACTTTGGTAGCTCAGGCGGTCTGCTTCCTACCTTAGGTATATAGTATATTGGACAGCAACCCCCTTCCACTTTTTTGGTAAATATCCCCACGGGTAGCTAGCTCTGAATACTATAAACTAATAAGTATAGGTAACAGTTGGGGGATGCCCTTTTTGGTAAAGTTGAGAATATTCCATTCTCACCAGGGGCTTTGAAGGGTTGAAAAAAGTTGATTGCCCTGATTAATTTGCCTTCATCTGGGGAAAGTTTTTTTGAGCTTCTGGAACTATCACCGAGTCTTGGAAATTTGTTTTGACTAGGATCTAAAGAGCCTGTACCCCGTTTTTTGCGTTTGTGCCATCAGGTTCATAATTGCTTAGAGAGTATTTTATGCGTACGGGCACAATTTCAAGTGTCATCTATTGTATGGCAGAAGTTTCTCCACGATTCTCTCTTTGCTCTTCTAATTTCTGGATTGTATATGGTGAATGTTCTTCTGTATATTTCCCATTCACCATTACGCCTAGCCCGGTTGAAGAGTTTTCTAGTCTTTGCTCTGAATTTGGCTAGTTTTTTTTCCACGAGGGGGCAAGTCGATTGCCTGTTTTTTCTTTTTTTGGGCAAGCTTGATGAAAGGCAGTAGTGATTGCTATATTGAGATTATCACAAGTTAACTAAATATTGTCTATATCTTTGATATTTGAGTTACATCTACCTAGCTTGTCTATGAGTTGCTGGCGATATAGGTATATCCCAGTCTGTGGATTTGGGTTGTCTGTATTTTTGAGATATAATAGTGCCTGGTTTAAGGTCAAATAGGATGTGACGATGGTCCGACATTGAGGCTTCAGATAAGACACGTCAGTTCTTAATGAAGTTTTTTATAAAGTTTGTGCATAGAATGAGATCGAACACCTCTGTCCTAATGCTGTTTATGAAAATGGGGTTGCTTCCCTGGTTTGAAATTTGTAAATTGTTTGAATTAATAAATAAATAAAGACTCAACCCGTTTATTTTTGTTTTTGCGCTGCTCCAGAACGTGTAATGGGCATTTGCGTCGCAGCCTATAATTATTTGCAAGTTCTTCTTAGCACAGTAGTGCACCAGTCTCTTCAGCGGCAAGAAGTCCAAGTAAATGGAGTCACCGGGCAGGTCAGCTGAGCATATAACAGCTTATGTCTTACCTGCATATGTATGCAGCTCAGCTTTTGCGGCTACCTTGTTATTGTGTTTTGGAGTAAGAAAGAGTTTTGTTTTTTTTTTTTTGTTATTAGTTAAGATATATACTGCGGGTTTTCCAGCGTTATTGGAATCATATAATAACTCACTTGAGAGTCCCTTTACCTGGTTTTTGAAGATGTATGATTCCTGGATAAAGGCGACGTCTATTTAAATTAACTTAGGTCTGTTGCTTAGGAACGCCGAGGCGGCCTTAGCATGTTGTAGATTAACTTGGATGCACCTAAGTCCGATTTTGTTATTTTTTTCTTATTTATACTGGTAGTCTTTCCAGTATTTGGAGACAGCTCAGGTCTTGGAATGGCTTCTAGTATTTCGGGCATAGTGATTATACATATTTTTTGATGTTCCGGCGTTAGTGCTATTGTCTACATCCATTGAGCTGTCTGTGTCATTTTTTTGTTGAGAACTGGCATTCTGTTTGGGCTTTTTGGGCTCCAGATTGTTTTGATAATCTTTCATCAAGCCCCTAGATTGAGGGGCTGTAGTCTTCGGGATGGCAGTGTGTTTTTCTGCTTGTGTTAATTTTTTTAGTGCGGACTTGTATCTTCAAGTTAAGAAAGAGCTTGCACTTTTGCTCCAACAAGTATTTCTTAGACTTTTTATCGATGCAAAAAATCACTGTTTCACCTCCTTCCTTCTTTTGAGAAAACACGCCAGCATGTTATTTAAATGCCAGGATTTTGCTTGGTAGTGCTTGATAGAAAGACTTCCTTGGGAATTTTATTATCGCCTGGGAGAAGGATAATCCAGGTGCACAGTTTGGAAATTTCACTTCCCTGGATTGTATAAAGTTTAACTGCTAGCCATTTCTTTATCTTCCTCACCGTTGGCATGAGCCCGTCTTGTCTCTGTGATAGACAGCATTCCATCCCTTGGTGTGCATGCAACAAATTTGAGGGGATTGTTGTTGTCGACTTTGTCCACCTCGATCAGGCATTTTTTACCTGCTGAATTAACTGCACTGACAGGGATTCTTCGGGGTGCATTTTATGTATTATAGTAACCATGTAACCTTGGGCTTATATCCCCTTATACTATAGGAAAGTCCTGATGTCGAAATCGCTGCTGTTGTGTGGCTGTCCGATGGTTTATTTGGGTTCCTGCTCTTACTAATTTTTTCTCTGGGTCCTATGTTATTAGAATCTGAGCAAGGCTTAGTATAAGAGTTATGTTTTCCACCTTGCCTCGGTGCGCTTGGTTTTCCGAGAACTCCTATATAAGTTTCCGCAGCTGTGAGCTTTTGTTGCAATGATGTGGTTTATGTTTTTGGGCTGTCGCAATGGATTTAATGGATTACAATGGAATAAGATTGCTCAAAAAACGTGATTTTCAGCTTACCCATGTTATTAATGCATCTAGAAAACTTCTTTTGTGTTGCACTTCAAATTGAAGCAATAATCTGTAATGCAACAAAATGGTTTACCCCATAGTTTTGAGTGGTGATGGTGTTTGAAAATTTGTTGGGTCTTCAACAGAACGTCTCATATGTTTTACGTGAACACCTATCTAGAAAACTTAAGTTCACTGGATGCCCATACATCCATGGGAGCCAGGAAAAAAACGCCAGCCCTTGATGGACGTAGCCTTGGTATCTGAGCGGGGGCCATTTTTACAGACAGTATTTAATCGGCTTAAGTCGCTTAATTTAATTCACCTGATACCTCACAAAACAGAAGGTGACTGTTTACTAAAAAAATAATCGCCCCATAGTTTTTGCTTCAAAACCAGTTATAGATTGTTAAAAGAATTGTGCATACTTAAAAAATACAGTGGTTGAAAAAGAACACAAACTACTTTTTGGAAAAAGTTATCATCTTTTATCAAAGGCCAATATAAAAAAATTAAAAACTGAGTTATGTCTGTTTTTTGATGATTGGTATTTAAGAAGCACGCGTCAGTTATTCCATTATAATTCCGCTAGAACAATATTTTAGGGTATATTATTCTGATACTATTTCTTGTTTTAAATAATGTCGTACAAATTTAGTATCTACGTTTTACGTAAGACGACGTCTAAATAATAAAAGGTGTCCCAAAATTCACAAAGGAAGTAATTTAAATAAAAAAAAAAACTGGTTTTTAGTTAATAATTTTAAGTTTTTTTTTATTGAATTATAAAGTATACAGGGCTATGGATGGAACAGCGTATCGGAAAAGGTTTTCCATAATTTTGATAGTATATACGCACCCTCTTTCCATTGTGGCTGAATTTCGTTTATATAGGTCTTATTGACATATGCCTTAGACTTAAAAAAAAAAAAAAAACTCCAAAGAAAAACGTTCAAGAGCGTTAAATCGCAAGATCAAGGCGACCAATTTTGATCACCAAAAAGGGAAATTACACGACCAAGATATGACTCACGCAGTAATTGAATTGTTTCCTGGCCTATATGCCTACAATCCGTTTTGATGATTCATAAAGCATAAAGATTCAAGACGAAAATGAGCCTCAATGCTGAAGATCATTTTGTTCGAAAAATCCATAATTGATTCAACGAACTCTCTTCGCTTTGCATGGTGAGTAGATTTCAGTTCAGGAGTGAGTTGTATTTTGTGTCCATGAAGATGCAAATCTTTCGTGAGAATACGCTGTAGAGATCTACTCGAAATGTCCAATTTTTGACTAGGGTACTAAATTGATGTTCCTGGACTCTCAGCAATACTCTCACGGATTTCTTCTATATTTTGTGTTGAACGATTTTCTGAAGGACGGCCAAAATATCTAAGGTCACTAATTGATTTAGTCCACCTAAACTTTTGAATTAATCTTCATAGTTGACGGAGTGGAATCAGCATACATAACACATGGGCTGAAAACTCAGTGCCGTTTTATAGTTAAACACAAAATTTTTGCAAATTCAACTTTATTTATCAATATAGTTGCCTTCGAGGGCGATACACTGATTGAAACGATTTTTCGGCTTAACTTCGAAATAGGCCTCTGTTTCGGTGATTACTTCTTCATCGGTCTTAAATCTCTTTCCGGCGAGCATTCTTTTGAGGTCTGTGAACAGGAAATATTCGCTGGGGGCCAAATTTGGAGAATACGGTGGGTGGGGTAGCAATTCGTAGCCGAATTCATTCAATTTTACCATCGTTTTCATCGACTTGTGACACGGTGCATTGTCTTGATGAAACAGCACTTTCAGCACAGTTTTTCTGCGACGAAAACACTCCAACAACGTAATATAATAGTCGCTGTTAATAGTCTGCCCCTATTGGCGATAGTCGATGAAAATTATTCCATTTGTATCCCAAAATACGGATGCCATAACCTTTCCAGCCGACTGTTGAGTTTTTGGTAGTTTTGGACGAGGTTCGTCGTCTGCTCGCCACTCAGCTGACTGCCGACTTGACTCTGGTGTGAAGTGATGGAGCCAATGGAGCCAATGATCCATTGTCACATACCGATGCAAAAATTCGGCTTTAAAGCTGTTCAACTGCAAGAACAGCTTTAAACACTCCTCTGAATCATCAACACGTTGTTGTTTTTGGTCGACTGTGTATGATATAATCAACACGCTCTTTTGATATCTTCAGAGCCTCAGCTCGATCTCTATCTCGATCAACTTCACTTTACGGTCATTCGTAATCATTTTGTGGACTTTTTTGATGTTTTTATCTGAAACAGACTCTTTTGGACGTCCACAGCGTGCATCTTTTTCAGTGCTTGTATGACCACTTTTAAATTTTTCAATCCACTTGCGAATGGTTCGTTCGGCTGGTGCAGAGTCAAGCTATTTCTTTGCATCGGCTGCATTCTTTCCCATCAAAAAGCAATGATAAATCAACACACGAAATTGCTTTGAATCCATTTTATTCACAATAACAAAAGTTGCTTCACTCACAACACTATATCTCGAGAACTAATCGTCCGACAGCTATCAAATTTATACACGTATCTTTTTAAGGTTGGTGCTAACTGAAAATGGTATGGACTTAATTAAAGTGGTGCCCTCTCTTAGAAACGGCTCTAAGTAGTAACTGAGGATTTATGAAGTTCCGACGAAGGGGGTCTATTTTCGGAACGCCGGCTAGTATAGAAAGTTCTCGAAGTATGGCAGGGAGTATAAACACTCGCATCAAACAGAGATGAAATGAGTTCTAAAGTTGAATTTGAAAAGATAAAGTGATTGGTAAAAGTGATTGATATACAATATAAATTGCTGTTATTGAATAAAGCGGTTGTATTGAAAGAAATAATTTCCTCTCTAAGCCCACATTAACATTTTGCGAACTGTAGACGCCAAGCCTTTATTATTTTTAAGATACTGATCAATAATGAAAACGCGTTGTTATTTTGTAAAGTGCTCAATTTTCCGTAACCCTGAACTGTCAGCTTTCGCGCGGATTTTCTTTTTTCGTTGGCAACATTTTACCGCACAAATTCAAGTCCTGGGTGAATTTTGGGATGCACTTTATAAACTATTTTTACCCTTAATAATTTAAGATCGATATCAATAAAAGAACGAAGGGAAGACTTAATTAAATTAAGCTGGGATTTTATAGGACTGGTGATGACGTGAAGTAGTGGGTATTTACGCAAATTTTTTCAATAAAATTTGGAACATGACGATAAAAGTCTCCTCAAGCGCACTGCTACTAATGTAGAAACTTATGGAACGAGGAGACAGACACCTCAGTATCAACAACAACGATTGACGAAGCTACATTATTCAAGGCAACACGTTATAATAAATTATTCTAAATAAATAGATAAGTTTGTTGCTAATCATAACTCAACTTGTTCTGGCTCAGACTGAATGCAAGTTAATGCTCGTTTCTGAATGATTCTGAAATGTTATTGTAATAATTATTTAAGTCTCTTTGTTTTGTTTTGCCTCTGCTGCTATCCATTCTTTCAATTTAGTCAATGTTTTTATTTCAAATGAATATACCCGTTCCTTCATCACAGCAATTTAAAACTATCAAATCTGTTGATCATACAGGCCAATATATTGGACCATACCTTCCAATGTATCAATTTATGAATTTTTCATTCAAGTAGTCCTTAACTGTTCTGCCATAGTGATTTGGAACATCATGTTAGTAAAAATGAGTTATTTTTTGTGCAAGCGAAGCATATTCTAGGAGTTCTGATAACTTATTTTGCAAAAATCGCACATAAGTTTCACTGCTTAGTGTTTTTTTAGTCCAATTAACTTATTGCCCACACGTTGGCGCTGAATCGATGTTCAAGTGGTGTTATTCTTGTTGTATCTGAATTTTCATTCGTCCATCTGTATAGATTATGGAAGCTTTTGATGCCATCTTTAGTGAATTCCGACTCATCTATTCATAGAATATATTAAGTAAGTGTATTGTCATCGAAATGCGGTTCCAGCAACCAATTGAAAAATTCCGATCGTCAAGGGAGATCTCGTAATAACTCCTGATCTACAATAGTTTTTCATGATAACGATGAAGTTTTTCTCTATGTAAAACTTGCAAAAAAATATCGAACGCGAACTAATTGATAGGTCTTCTGTTACCATATTCAGGAATCGTTCGTCTAATTCTGCATCCCTTACAGCTACCGCATGTGGTTCGGCTCGATTGTAAGTAGTTGTTACAGTTTCTTACAATCTTCTGAGAGTATTTTTAGACATCCTTTTTTAGGGATATGTTGTATTGAAAATCTTCGTTCATATTCTTCTTGCACCGCCTCAACACTACCTTTACAAAATTCATAGAAAAAATGAATATCTTCATATTATTCGCTTAAACATTCTGTCATTAAAAAAAAAAATACTATTAATGCTTCAACCTCAATGTGATGCTTTCGACATTCAATAAACAACAGATAACTATAGATGAAAGTGCACTTATTTTGAGTATCTTTTTAGTAATAATAAAATATTGTCATATTGAGTGTTAATTTATTTAACCTTATACCTGGAAAACAATAACTTCCAGCTAAAAACTTCGTGTGGTGAATTTGTAAATAACGTTATGCAAGATAACACGACGCACTTGACCTTGAACCCAGTGGAAGGTAATAGACTGTACGAGAATTGTTGACACAGTTTGTTCAGGTGCATATTTGTTCCCACGACAACTGAATGCTATTGCATCGCACTGGGATCACGTTGCGTCGATCCGGATACACGCGCCGTCATGAAAATGATGAGTCAGCATACTGGGCGATGGGAACGGTGGCTTCCCATATGAAGCGAAGTAGCTCTAAGTTTAGTTTAAGTTTTGACTTGTTAGAATTCTGTTGAATAAAAAAATAATAAGGTTGTTTCGAGATAGTAAGTCGGAGGCTGAGCTTCCCCGTCCGCGTTTTTTTTTTTTTTGATGAATCCCCTTAAGGGATTCGTTAACTGGCGCCCGAGCAGGGACCGCTCTGTATTTGACATCCCCTTTTTCTCTGTGACACGCTCAGATCCTCTAACCAGGATATAGAGTCGATACGTTCTATTGAACGAAAAGCCCAGTCCCTATGGGACTGCGCTTATACATCGACCATTCACGAGCATCCAATCGGACCCATTAGAACACGAATGGAAGTCAAAAGGGAATTAAGAGGATTCTTGTGAAACAAATCGTGCCTTAGTAGGTCGCGTGCATTTTAATGTGCAATTTAATGATAACACGATCCTTCCGAAAGAGCGGTACCCAAAAGAGACGAATTTAGATATTTAACTTTTCGTTTTTTTTTTTTTTTTTTTTTTTCCTCTCTCAAAGAAGAGGTGTTTTGGTGTTTTTTTTTTTACGTTAACTCATTTAATAATCTAATACTATGTGTGATGCTGTGAACTTCCTAATAATTGCTGCCATGCTGCTTTCCTCCCTAGGCTATCAGTTATTCAAATATCATATAATTGTGACTATAAAAGAGGAAAGAGGGTGGATTGTCGATGGACATTTTAAATAAGTACACGTTATCAATTTAACTCAATTCGAAGATTTAGTGTAGGGTATTAATAAATCAACAATCGGGAACTTCTCAACAGAAAAGAGGACCACAATTCAATTTTATCTCAACAAAATGAACGACACATTGTCCTCACTTACAGGTGAAAAACATCGAATCACAAGATCTATCAACTGGATTGGATCGGCCTGGAAATTGACTGCGGGGAATCCTGATGCTGCTGACTGGAATAGAGTTCTTTCCAATGAAGACGACATTGTGGACAACAATAACCAACAATATAAAATTAATGCCCGGCTCTTTAGTACCTTAGCTTAATTGGATGATAGACCAATTTAATAATAAGATTAAATCAACCTTGGCTGGACGATATGAACAATATATTCTAAATGAAGCTATTCTAATAAATGACGAGGTTAACGAAATAGTAGGTGCCTGCCAAATGGCGAAAAGTGGTACAGTAAACGCGAACCTCCTGGATGAAGAAGAAATTAGTAGAATCATCGGTGAAATGGAAACTTTACCTTATACCAAGGCAATTGAAGCCATAGAAAATGGATCGCCATCCATTTACACGAATGGTTCAATTCTCCTTTATGTCCTCTCTATGCCAAAAGTAAGAAGTGATGAATTTAACTTACTTTCAACGAGAGCTTCAATTACTGATGGTCTACAGATTGACATGGACTACGATAGAATCTTAATTAATAATCAGGAGACCTATGTGATTATCAACGAATGCATTTGTATTAATAATCAGATGATCTGTAATACTAAATCATTACAAAAACTTGAAGAGGACAGCTGTATTGCAAGGCTTTTAAAAGGAGGGCAGACAGCATGTACTGGAGATATACGAACTAATCAAGAAAGACACAATTTTCCTTACGAACTTCATTGGCAATTGATCTCAGAAAACAACTCAAGGATCCTTAATGGTACTAACGTTATCCAATTGAGTGACGAAACAATCAATTTAAAAAATAGAACATTTACAAGCTCTTCTTACTCGCACACTCAACTACTCCCATATGTCTTAACGAACATCACGAAGCGGGTACGAAAGATCGATTTGGAACATATATCACAGCATCAGTGTTAAGAACATTGCTCAGTTGAAGGACCTGAAAAATCAAGCTACATACCTCTCCTTAACAAATATGGGGATCATAGTAATAGTAGCAGTCGTAGACTGGATTATCTGGCGAAAAATTAATCTCGGCCCTAACCTACCATCTGTAAATCTGCATAACATCGTACTTCATCCCAGGATCAATTGAGCCTCCCCACCATATGAATCCCCTTCGTTAACTTGCAGAACCGAAGTATTAAGTAACCCAAAAAGTTATAAGCACACTTTTCCGAGATAAATACTATTTTCCCAAAAATTTATTAAAAAAGAGTTGTATTTGAAGACCAATATCTCGAAAATAAAAAGATGTATGGTAACGGTATTTAAACATGAATTTACCACTCACCTGGATTGCTTCAGGTTTAATACACTAGAAGTTATAACCAAATAATTTTTAGTGCTTGCTTCTTTGATCGAACTTTTTTAAGCCCCCTGTAGCTCAGTGGATGTTGAAGATAGACCTCAGGTTGCTTATTCACGAGCCAATTCTCATCTTCTTTAAGTTTCATCACTAAGAGTAGCCTTTACATAGTATTTTATGAGATAAATGTAAGATCGCATTACCTACCACGGAGTTAAAGTTAGCAAATAATACGATTAAGTTCGTACTGGAATTCTATTTCGCTCGCCAGATTAAATTATCTCCAACGAACTCGTTATAATGCTTTATATGGCTACTTAAGTTGTATGAAATTTCACAACAACATTGATAGCGCTGTAAAAATCACTTTTTCTTTTAAATTGGCGGTAGCAAACATAAATTTAATTTCAACGGCAGTTATGGCTCAGAAGGTTCAATGTTGGCTCCTTCTTACATCTGGTTTCAGAGGGAACGTTGGTTTAATTAGTTTCCTTACATAGCGGACATCGCTAAGAATGTTGACGGGGAAATTAAATACTTTTAATAGGAGTTGAGCATATTGTTCCTATATTTTATCTTGTGCATCTAGGTTGGCTGGTTTTGATTGTTATTTTTTCTTTTGTGTTTCCTCAGAATTAAGTGGAAAGAAAACGTGCTACAAAACGTGAACCAATCATAAATTTGGTTTGGGGTTTTAAATATAATTAGTGTGATGAGGTCTATGAGAATATAACGTATTTTAGAGTTATGTTACCGATATTGAAAAACAAAATGGAAACGTATGAAAACACTTCAGAATAAGAGAAGAAATTTAAAGAATAACTGACCTATGAATTTTTGATGGCGATTGTGCCATCGTGAAACTTTCTTTAAATCGAAACAGTTCTCAGAGTTATGAGACAGATACTGGGTTCTGTTATGGTCGTCCACTGAATTGATTCTTATGTCTATAGCCTGAAATATTTTCTTTTTCCTTCTCAATTTTCTTTCTATTTAACATATGTAGTTATTGGCGTCATTTTGCTGTTCCTTTAAAATAAAAACCAAACTATTTATCTTATTAAGCGTAAAAAAGTATCTTCTGTGATACTACTGAATGAACAATCAATCAGTCTTCGATTGCTAGTATTGTTCACCTTTCTGATGTTGAAGTAACGTGCTCACTTTTAGAGATGTAAAAACTAGTGAAAAAGATATTGATTTTCAATAGGCTTTTTGACAGATTACGCGTGACTCCTATCAAATTCCTTTATCATTTTTTTCTTTCAGTATCGTTTGACAAGAGACTCACACCACAACAGCGTCTCCAAATTGTTCAGCTGTATTCTGGGAAAAATGTTTTTCATGCGATTCGAGGAACTAACAGTGCGCGTAATCGACCTACTGAAACCACCATTCGCAAATTTGAGTCTCAGTTTACATTAAAGTATGACACTCGACCGGTGTCATCACATCCAACACGTAGTGAAGAGACTATAGCAGCTGTAGCTGAGAGTGTACGCGAAGACCGTGACGAATCGATTCGTCGTCGTTCTCAGTAGCTTGGCTTGGCGTATTCGACAACTTGGCGTATTTTACGTAAGAATCTCACCTTAAAAGCATACAAAATTCAACTTGTGCAAGAATTGAAGCCAGTTGACTTGAATTTGCGTCATATTTTCAGTGAATGGGCTCTGAAAAAACTCAATGAAAATCCGATGTTTTTCCGTGAAATTTTGTTCAGTGATGAAGCCTATTTCTGGCTGAATGGATACGTTAACAAAAAAAAAAAATTGCCATATATGGGCTGATGAGCAACCCAAAGAGTACCAAGAGCTACCATTACATCCATTAAAACAACGATATGGTATGGTTTATGGGCTGGTGGAAACATGGGTCCATATTTCTTCAAAAATGAAGCAAATCAGAATGTTACCGTCAATGGTAACCGTTATCGCGCTATGTAAACGGACATATGAAATTCAAGCATATGGTCTCGGTGAGTTCTGGTTTAAATAAGACTACAGAATACAGCGCGTAAAACGATGGACTTGTTGAGATATCATTTTGGTAAACACTTAATTTCACATCTTGCTAGGGTAAGATATGGTAAGTGCGATATCACACCTTTGAACACTTTTCTCTGGAGATATAAAAAGTCTCAGATCTTAAAAAATAGGCCATCTATGATTGACGTTTTGAAATCCAACATGCTCGAACGAGTTGCCCAAAATTGGATCTTCCGAATGGACCACTTCAGACGTATTCATGGTAAACATTTGTATTTTCAAGAAGTAAATACCGTGAATTGTTCTTTTAATCGATAATAAAAATTTTAAATTCACTTTCAAATTTATGTATTTTATTTTACATTATAAATAAAACTTCGCGATGAATCACCCTATATTAAAAAATGTGACTCCATGTCATCCCTATTGTTACGATATATATATAGATATGTTTTAAATTTTTTATTTTTTTAAAGTGTAAGCTACGTTAACTACACATAAACGTTAGTGACACAAACTTAGGTATGAATAATGTGTAAGTTTCATTGAACACTCGTTTCCTCTTGATGGATCTTCAATGGCTGTCCGGCATCACAAATTTCCTACTGCTCGTTTTGTAATTCCGCTATTTGTTTTTAAAACTAACACGCTAAACGCGTTAAGTTGGCCGGGGGGCTTTTTAAAAGTTTACCCAGCTCCCATTTTAGAGCAAATAAATTTCCGTCCTTCAGTTAACGATTTTATTGAATTGAAGTGTATGACGTGAGACATATTTGTTATAGAAAATGGAAATATTCTCTTATCCATCGATTCAAAATTGAAAATGTCTTGCCGTGAGTTGTTTAAGGTTGGAAAGATTTTCGGAAATAGTAGACAGGGTACAGAAATAGAGGCTGCACTCAATTGAACTACACTTATTTGAGTGTTGAGTTTTTCATAAGTACATATGATGTTAGAACGATTTTAATGTCAACTCTCATATACTTAAAAAACCGAGAAGAGTTTTGATGCACGATATTTTTTCATAGCAACCACCCACATGTGTAGACGTTTTCTTTGGTTAAATTAGCGGTTGATTCTATTTCGTTAATCCGATTGAACAATACAGCCCAATCAATTTGAGAGAAGATTTTAATTGCAATCAAAGTGTAATGTAATGTCAAGGCCAACCACATTTGCGTATCAATCTCGTTTTGTGATTTGCTCGTACTAAAAATGAATTAATTAAGAACTTTAAAATGTACGCTCTCTATCGATAGTCTTGGAAAAAATAATTGTTACTTTTAATAAAAAAAAATATGAACTTTGCATTTTTACGCTTAAGCTGTTCACGCTGTTCACGCTGTCAAGCATGAGGGGTAAGCATGGAGGTAAGATAAATGGGTTACTCCAGGGTAGTCCACGAAAAGCAAAACCAAGAAAACGACGTTGAATATTCTCGATTCGGGATATATGAGTTCGCTGAAAGGGGAACCACATTTGGCTGGCATATTCAAGAAAGAGGAGGACAAGCGTATTGTAAAGTGACCTTGTCACATAAGGGTTGCTAAATTCTTTAGACCAACGTTTGATAAAACCGAGCGATTAGTTGGCTTTAAGGATTATCTTATCAATATGCGAACGGAAGTTTAACTCTCTATCGTTTAAAATTCCGAGGTGGCGAAGAGATTGCACCTGGGATATAGGTTGGTCATGCAGAAAATAAAGTCTAGAGGGGGATTGATATAACATACGAGACAAAGTCATAGATTGGCATTTGGAGAAGTTAAGCTCAAAGCAATTTTTTAGACACCAGGTGGAAAACCTATCGAGGTCTTCTTAAAGGACAATAGAGTCTTGGGGTGAAGGAATAGTTTTGGAGAACTTAGTGTCATCGACGTAAATGGATACGAATGTGTGTTTGATAATCCACTCAAGATCGTTTATAGTTAGAATGAAAAGGTGGGGACCAAGATAGCTGCCTTGTGGGACACCAGAAGTGGCTAAAAACGGGGTCGAGAAGGCTGACCTACCTTTTAGAAATCCGTGCTGACTGGGTGATATAAGTGACTTGCACTGAAAGCTTAGAACATCATATAAAAAACTTTCGGACATTTAAGGTATGTGAGACGGTATGGGACGGTAGTTGGTTACTTCATTCTTTGATCCCTTTTTGTGAACCGGGGTTATGAAAGAGGTCTTCCAAACTTGGGGGAATTCCCCTTGTGTGAGGGACAGATGAAATAGGGAGGGAAGTGAGTGCGAAAGTTTGCGGACCGGATAAAAATTCACCATTTAGATTTTGTAACTTTTCTTCGATAAGGGTGGGATCAAAAAGTTGAGAAAGAGAGAGAAGCCAATGAAAAAATTGGGAAAATACTTGAAATACATGGGGTCGGGTACGATAGGGTTGTCTGCAAATGACCTCTTTAAAAATTTTGCAAAATAGTTGTCAAAAATATGTGGGTCGGTCGTATATATGTTATCGAACGAGAGAAAGGGGGGATGTCCGTCTGATTTTCTTTTGTAGTTGACGAATTGATGCGCTGTGTCGAGAAAGCGCTGATAGAAGCAGTCATAGAACTGGGTGAATTGCAGGTAAGTTCCAAGATAGTTAGAGTAGTCGTAATAAGAAATGGTGCGAAGAAAGCTGCCCATAATTTGTTTCTTTTTTTACGTAAAGAGCGAAGTCTTCTGTTGTACCATGGAGGGGAAATAGATGATGTTTTATGTTAGTAAAATTAAAAGAACATTTGCTAAGATAGGTATTGGTTTTACGAAAATTAGCTTTATGGAAGTTGTAAGAAGAGATGGTAGTTGAAGAAGTGGGCTGTGATGGAGAGTTATGGAAAAATGAGAGAAGAAGAGGGTGGTGAAAGTTGTCAACAGTTAATAGGATAAAGGGACAAAACGTCACTGTGGAGTTTATAGGATTACTAGTGAAAATAAGGTCTAGTTGCCTACCGATAGAGTTAGGGACGCCACTTACTTGAAACTAGCTTGAGTCAGTTATGCTATCAATTAAAAGACATTCCTTGGATGAACTGGCATTTGACGCAGTAAAAAATAAGTGATCATCCGATGGAATCCACTTCAGCAGTGGCAGATTGAAGTCTCCAAAGATAAGGATATCGTCTATGGAATAACTTAGGTCAATAACAAGGATGTAGGATTCGATAGGTTGAGCTGGGAGAATGTAGCAGCACATAACGTACAGGGACCTATTGGGAAGTGTTATTTTAATTGAGACAAAGTCAATTTTAGCAGAAGAAGAGATAGCGATGAGAGAAGAGTTGAGGTTTTTGTGAATAGCAAGTAGGACACCTCTATATGGAGAATCAACTTTAGGAATGGCAGGAGCATTAGCCATAGGGAGAGAGTGATCGTCATCTCGGAAGACATTAAACAAAGATGGGAATAGCTCCTCGCTCTTTATGTAGGGGATCAGATTGGTTTCTGTAAGAGCATAGACGTCAAAAGAGAGACTGTGTGATTTAGACAATACAGCCCGAGTTTTTGAGCGCAAGCCTCTTATGTTTTCGTAGTAAAATGTAAGAGGTAGTTTGTTGCGTTGAGGAGTAGGGGAGTGTAGATGAGATGCAGGCAAAGAAATCAAATTAGGAATGAAAAAATTTATCATGGTCAGCTCGGCTGCGCTAAAGGTGAGAAACTCTTTTAGAGTGAACATAGCTGCGGAAAGCAGCGAGGTCATCCGCAACCTTTTGAGGAGGTGTGTCGAAGATTTCGTGGTACCTGTTGTAAAGCTTTCTGAGAATAGTTATATCCGTCTTCCTGTTGGATGGGGACAATGACACTTGTTTTTGTTTTTCCCTCAAAGCAAACAGAGTCGGATTTGTCGTAAAGTTATGCGAGAAAGAGACGTATATTTTCGTACATCTTTTTATCCCTTAGCTTAGAGAGGGCGTAACGGCATTCCGTGGTTTCTATATTCTTTTAGGTCAATTTAACGTTAGGCGATGAAAGGGGGTCAAAAAAAGGAATTGGGGCCCGTGAAACCGAGGGAGAAGGCGAGCTAGCAGCGGGATTTAGGATATCCGAGCTGATAAAGTTAGGGTATTTGGCTCCTGTTGTAAGGTCAAAATTGGAAAAGCAGTTGTTAGTATTCGTGGGAGGGGGTATGGGTGGTTAAGCAGTTCCAGTATCAGAGGCAGGGGTTAAATTAAATGAGACGCGTTGGGGCTTGGATGAAATAGAGGCCCTTGGTACTTTTGAGGAGATACGTGAAGGGGGTTGCTTAGGGATATAAACGGGAGGGGAAAAATTGGGAAATTGTTTTGTTTTAGGGCTCCAGTTGGGGTCCGGTTTAAGATGTGATGGGTAATGGGTCTGGGCGATTTATAATTATCCTTTGATGAGACGATGCTTCTTTTTTTCTGTATTTTTGTTTATTGGTTGATCCGTCCATTTTGCGACCCGCATCTTTCCTAGGTTGAGGTTGGTGTTGTATGACTTAACAAATAACCATTCGTATTTAGCCGGTAAATTAATTTTGAAATACCGTTTGTTTTATGGTGGAATGTTGGGAGTATTGTACATTGGCTGATGGTGATGCCATACCTCTTTTATAAAAATTCGGAAATTCAAGCAACATCTGCATAATTTGGGGCACTTTTGATGAGTTGGGTGGTGAACATCTGATTCGTTGTGCTGAGTCGGTCTAGCCTGCCTTGTCACTCTGAGGGTGTCCACGTCGTGTTAAATTGTGTAACAAGTTTCCGTAGGGCGGCGACAGGAGGGGTTGGCGTTGTAGCAGTTATATCACCATAAGATTTTTGGATCGATGGGCTGGTGCGAGGGTTTGGAGGTAGGGTTGTCGGCACTGGGTGTGGCAATGATTCGGCTTCGGTTTGTAACAATTCTCTCAAAATTGAAGTATTGTAACTGCTGTGCTGTGGGGGATGGTTTGGAAGACAATCTATTTTGTGGTATACTGTTCAATGAGATTTTCTAAATCATTCATCACTGTTCTATTCGTGGTGAGCTCATCATTAAGCTCACTGATTTTATCGAATATGATATCAAGTATCGACCCGTAATAATTTGAGAGTTTTTGATTGTTTGTTGTAGGTTTGAGATGGAGATTGGATGTGGATGATTGGAGATGGATATCGATGTCTTCCTGGAGAGAGTTGATGAAATTACATGTTTTTTTTTTTTTTGTTGGAATATATCATTGCGGAACCGATTGAAATGAATTCACTTAATGCTGTATCAAGGTGGCGCTTGTATGTTTCTTCAATTCTGGATCTTGCACTTTCTAGTTCAATTAAACGCGCAATTTGTTTCTCAATGCTATGACCAAAGTCTTCCGCACATTTTACACTTTGTTTAAAGATTGATAATTTGTCCGTTATCAGTCTGACAAGTGAGTTATGATTGGATTCATTTGAGTCACTGAGGCATTTGATTGCAAGGAGCGAGAAATACTGATACATCATAGAAGAACAGCAGATTTTCGGAGAACTCTTTAAGGAAGACCGCATTTCTTTTATTTAGCCCGACACAAATAGCATAGAATATTTTGCAGCAGATCCCCTTACAGGCAACAAAGTCAGCATTATTGTCGTTAATGGAGCAGTTTGTTAGTCCACAAGAAGACATGACGAAGGAAAACAAAATGCAAATTGCAAAAAAAATAATAATAATAAATGCACTAAACACACTGTCGCGAAATAAACAGACTAGTAGGCCAACAATAAAAAAAGGCGTGTCAGCGATAACAATTGTTGGGTAAGAAATTAGGTTATTAGATTGATTAAACTGAAACAAGTGAAAAGGGGAAATTCACAAAATTATGGAGTAAAGTAAGAGGGCGACTGAATTCAGTGGCGGTTTGAACTGAACTGAACTAAACTGTAAATATAGGGTTTTCTAATAACGACTCGACAAGTTTATTTTTTAAATAAAAGGCAAACCATTTGAGATATTTCAAAAACTTTATTATTGGCTTGAAGTACAATCAAAATTCATACAATCAACAATCAAATTTATGAATCGAACTCAACTTCGTTCATATGGCTACCGCGGGCATATTTGCAGCGGTCGATTCGTTGCACCCAATTTTCAACGACTCGGCCACACATTTCGGCCGAAACGGCCGCTATTTCGCGTTCAATGTTGGCTCTGAGCTCTTCCAACGACGTCGGCGTGTTGGCACAAACTAATGACTTAACGTAGCCCTACAGAAAATAGTCAAGCGGCGTTAAATCGCACGAACGAAGCGGCCAATCGACTGGCCAATGTCTTGAGATAACACGCTCACCATACTTACTTTCAATAAATCGATTGTAGCGTGTGCTGTGTGGCTTGTGGCACCATCCTATTTTGTTTTGTTTTGTGGATAAGGTGGTGATTCATGAAGCACATAAGGGTTTTCACCCGACCAATAACGCATATTTTGCTTATTGACGAACTTATTGAGCCAAAAATGAGCTTCGTCACTGACGTGACGTGACTGCTAAGGACGTCTGAACGGCAGCGATATTTTCGACACTTCGACCAACCCGTTATCTCTCTGATATCCTATTTTGTTTTGTTTTGTGGATAAGGTGGTGATTCATGAAGCACATAAGGGTTTTCACCCGACCAATAACGCATATTTTGCTTATTGACGAACCTATTGAGCCAAAAATGAGCTTCGTCACTGAAGATGATTTTGCGATGAAATTCATCATATTGGCGCATCTTCTCCAGAACCCAATCGGAGAACGTACATCGCTTCAAATGGTCAATGGGCTTCAATTCTTGAGTCAGCTTGATCTTGTATGGGTGTAAACCAAGATTCTTACGCAAAATACGCCATAATGTGGTCCGAGCGATGCCCAATTCTTGAGAACGCCGTGGAATTGATTGATTTGGATCATTTGCTAAGGACGACTGAACGGCAGCGATATTTTCGACACTTAGACCAACCCGTTATCTCACTGACACGGCAACATCACACAACGAATATGTAGACTCGAATTTTTGAACTAAACCTGTTATTGCCTGTCTACTATTGCGAGAATTACGACCGAAAACTGGAGTTAACGCTCTTAAAGTTGCAGTC
Organism: Volucella inanis; assembly: GCA_907269105.1. Taxonomy (NCBI): domain Eukaryota; kingdom Metazoa; phylum Arthropoda; class Insecta; order Diptera; family Syrphidae; genus Volucella; species Volucella inanis. Next base: position 93,835,936 of record OU026157.1, on the reverse strand, counting down.
ACCGACTCCGAATACCTGTAGAAAATTTTTATAATTTGCAGAAGTTGCTCGTTAGTGTACTTTACCATGTTGAGTTTACTGAATAAATTGACTATGACACATTGATGATTAGTGAAAGAGTGCGTTCACAAATTGTTCCTATTGTCCCTATTGGAAAACCCTATAGTAGTATAGAAACGGTACGTTTAAATTTCTTTTTTTAAGTCATCTCTGCATAAAATGTAGCGAAACGGTCATCTTGATGCAACTGAAACAGTCGATATATTTGGTCAAGCTATAAATACACGCTCCAGAGAATAAAAAAAAACTTTACTTAGGTTAGGTCAAAAATTACATTAAGTCTGATGTTGATTTTTATTCATCCTAATTTTTAGTAAATCAGAATGAATAATAATAATACAAAACACAAAAATTATATTTGCACTCAACGTGTACTAAGATTATAGATTTTGAGTTGCAATTATGAATTTCTTATAAATTTAGTAAGAGCCTGTTAATAAGGAAACGGATAAATTTTTAATATAAAATCTGAATTTACATGAAACTGATTTGCAACAGCATTGTTTTTTCACATTTAAGATGTTCTATCTTCTAAATCTTCTTTTCTTTCAAAAAATTTTATTATTGTTTTTACCCCTAAGGCTGATTTCATTTTAATCTATTCTTTTTCAATTGAGTGTTTTGTGCAATTATTCAAATAATGGCCAAGGATCATATTTAATGTATACCTATCTAAAAACTTTACTCATTTTCCGACAATAAATGATCTTAGAACAGAAAAAAAGATTCATGTCACTTATTTATTTTTTCTTGTCTATGAAATATAAACTGTATATAAATATAATATGTATATAAACATGTATCTATTGGGTTGTTCCAAAAGTCATTGCGTTATATTGCAATGGATGGATTTGCTCGCATTTTATTGTTGACACATAAAATAAAAGTTGGTGCAATTCGGTCGAGTTTTGAGCTTGAAATTGCTGTTCGATCATGAATAACTTGAAGGAAAAAGGAAGAAGTTGCGCCCGATTCCGTGTTGATGATTTTTCTGTTGAAAGCCTTCATCCGAGCTCATTCCGAGAAAATCAAATAAATGGTTCGAGGGTAGATTGCTAGCGTTCTAAAAGTGTTCTTTGGAGTCGTTTAAGGGAATTTGAAATCACCTAGCTTTATAAAGGAGCAACTCACCAAACGCGAAGAAAACGATCCATTCTTATAATTAAGTCCATTAATTTAATATCTAATGAATAGCAAAGTGAGGCGGATAGTACGAGAATGTGTAGATATATGTTATATGTTCATATACAAATTTAACATATATGAATCCATTTATCATTAGAAACATGACAGACTTGTTAATTTCAGATTTTTTATCTTTGAGACCAGTAAGTTAGTCACTGTAAAACTTCCGGCTGTTAAAAATCATCTACACTATCCCCTTGTTGTAATACAAGTGAATTTGTATCAACTAGATAAAATGCTACCAGCCAATAGTTCGACCCAAATACGATGGCGGTCACAGAAGTAACCGACTCAACAAAGAAAACACAAACATTTTGGAAAAAATTTATTTACTTTTCAACATAATCGCCTTTCAACTCTATGCACTTTTCCCAGCGATGTTTCAAAAGTTCGATACCTTTTTATAATAAGAACTGTCTCGCTCCTCAAAGTAGCCATTAACTGCTGGCATCACTTCTTTATCGTTGGAAAATCTTTGACAACTGAGTCATTTTCTCAAATTTTGAACCAGAAAATAATCCGAGGGGCTAAATCTGGCGAATAGGGTATATAAGGTAGCAATTCAAACTTTAATTCATTAATTTTGGCAATTGCAATAACGGATTTGTAAGCTGGTGCATTGTCTTAATGAAACAACACCAAATGAAACAATAGCCAAATGCGGAACATTGCAATAAGCTCGCATAATACTGAACGCTGATAGATTTTCCTTTTTCAAGATAGTCAATGAAAATTATCCCACGCGCATCCCAAAAAATCGACGACATGACATTGCCTGCAGATGAAACGCCTTCTTTGGACCCGGAGCCGGTTCTTCCTTTTGAATCCATTGTTTTGATTGTTATTTTGTCTTGGGTGTAAAGTGATGAACCCATGTTTCATCCATTGTTATGAAACTGTGAAACTTCGCTTAACACTCAATTGAAACATCTTTACGATACGGTTTTTGCTCGAAAGTGAGCAAACTCGGTACCCATCTGCACACAGCTTTTTCATGTCTAAATTTTCAAATAATATGTGATGTACCGCACTTTTTGAAATGCCTACATGTCTGCTAGCTCGCGTACTTTCAGTCGACGATCATCCAGTACCGCTTTATGGATTTTCTCCACCATTTTTGGAGTCGTCACCTCATTTGGTCGACCACTGCGATGCTCGGCTTGGCAGTTCGTACGGCTTCGTTTAAACTCAGCAACCCAAAATTTTACTGATGTAAACGAAGGAGCAGACTCACCCAGAGTAGAATCCAGTTCAGCTTTTATATCGGTCGGGCTGAAGCCTTTCAAATAAAAGTATTGTATCACATAACGATGACCAATTTTCTCCATTTTCACAAATTAACTGACAACGTTCACTATTGATGGGTGCCAAGCAAATACTAAACAACGTGGAGCTTTCAAACTTGAAATATATGCTTTATAGACTGTGTATTGCGTACAATGATATATTCAAACAACTAACGCTATGTCCTGGTCAGGCCGGGTACTTCTGTGACCGCCCTCGTATGTATCGGCAGCATTTTTCTATGTAAATGATTTTACATTTTTTTTTTATATGATGGATAGTAATATTGACATTTTCAGCAGCAAGGTGAACAAGTTTCTCTTCTTTATTTTCTAAGCCGTCAACTTATAGCAATGTTCGTGATAATTCGATGAATATTGCTTGTGACATTAAACTTTACCCAAAAGAAAGGAAAATTTTCTCATATGCTTACGAGGTATCTCAGGTACATCAATCTTTAATTCATTTTATTTTCATGCGTAGAAAAAATAAAGCCAGTTTATATTGCATTACACTACCTCTTAGGAACCATTAGAAATTCAATCTTTCCCAAGGAATATACGAGGTAAGTTCAGAAAATAGCGGAAATTTTAATTTATTTATTTATTTGTCTACATTAATTTTGTCGCTTTCAAAATAGTCCTCATTAGATATTATACACTTGTGCCAGCGCTTCTGTCAATCCTCGAAACACTTCTCGAAATCGATCTTTGGGATAGCTCTTTCAACGATGCGCTTTTAATATCATCTTTACTTGTAAAACGATGGCCCTTTAAGATTCTCTTTATTCTTGGAAATAGGAAAAAGTCACACGTCAGTAATTCTTCATCATCGTTGACTTTAGTGACTCCTGACCAACTTCCATTTGCCGCTGCTTTTGTTCAAAGTTCAACAATTTTTAAACAAATTTTGCTAACACGCGTTTCGTATCCAAAACATTCGAAAAAATTTTATGGCATGAGCCAATCGATATGCCAACGACTAATCAGCGACTTCTCTGATTATGATTTGGCAACCGCTCATAACCATTTCTTTAACTTTTTATACGTTTTCATCGGTTGTTGATGTGCTGGGGCATCCGGGGCGTTCGACATTTTCAACGTCTTCGCGGCCATCTTAGACACCCTGATAACACTATAGATAAGCCCTTGTTAACATTTCAAACACTGTCTTCAGAAGAAAAATCAAGATACACTGCGTTTTTTGAGGATTCATTTTAAACCGCAAACTTAAAAAAAAAAAAAAAAACTGCAGAGCGAAATAATATAACAAAGGTATAATTGCACACTGCTGCAAGAGCGCTATCAACTTAAGGCTGGGATTACAACCCAAAGGCCATTAATGTGGTCTTAGCGTAAGTTCGCCCTAGACACAGCTAGCACCTTTTAAAAGAAAAATCAAGATACACTGCCATATCCCAACCAAAATAAATGACACCTCTCTGAGTTCAGTGAGAACTGTCATTAGCTAAGCCTAATTTTTAAAAACGAACTAAAGTAAAAAAAAAAAAAAAAAAAATGCAGACTGAAATAAGAAAGGTATATTTGCCTTATACTCGTGCAAGAGGGTGATCGACTCGAGGTGGGGATTATAACCCAAAACCCACTGAATCATTCAAAGAATAACAGTAAATTGCATATGCTGTCTGCATATGCTGTCTGCATATGCTGTCTGTACATTCATCACTGGCTCTACAATACAAAGTAACACAACTGCACTTGCTACATAGCGTTATGTTCAATCACCAAATTCCATAAAGGAATGAACGAAGACGACGTGAAGTCATTCTCAGAAAGTCTATTTCGATTAAGATAGGTGGCTCTAAGGCATCTGAAAGACTTAAAGCAGGGGTCTTTCACGGAGGAAAAATAAACAATGAGTCGCAGATGAAGTCGCTAGAACCGGGAACAAATATTATAAAGCTTGATAGCTAACCAACTAACGCTTAGTAAAAAATTGTTAAAAGATTCACATCACGTTTTATATAACATCAGAAACAATCGAAATACGAATCTTATAGCGTTTTCGTTTGGGCAGTCAGTCAGTCTTCTTGTTTATACTCCGATTTTATTTCCAAAGGAACAATAAGAACTTCTTCGGAATTTTTGTTATTATTATTATCTTCGATGGAGATAATAAAATATTTATTATTGTGCTTCTTTCTTCTTGTATTTTTCAAATATATTTTGAATGTTTAAGGATAATAAATTGCCTAAAAACACAGCCGATTGCATGAAAACAGAAATATAGTTTGACACAAAATACCATTTGACATACCAAACATTTTAATCTAAGTAGCTTACATCTAGACAATTCTACATTCAAAGGCCATGCATCATCATATGGGTAGCGTGGCTCAAGTGGTAGTGACTGGCTTCCAAATTGGAAGCTTCGGTGTTCGAATCCCAACCGCGCCCGAAAGACATTTATTTTTTTCAGTTAACAGAATTCAAGTAAAATGAGTAGTTGACTAAAAATCAAGAACTAGCAAACTTCCACTAAGAATTTAGTCTCGCCATTAAATGTTGGATGCCACATATGGAGCGAAAAAAAAAAAAAAAACCATTGGACCAAAGCATCTTTCTCTCTCTATCCCATTTTCAAAAAAAAACTTAGCACATGGTGAGGCATTATTATCGTAAGTGTATACATATCAACTGGAGTGTTAAAGGAGCTACAACCAGGTTACTCAAAGAAGCGTTTGGAATTCTGCAATTATATTCTAGAAAGGCACTTTTAGACAACAACGACGGATTTGTACGAGTACATGTACATACTAAACCATAATCGGCTAGTTTATGGGCCGTTATTAACAAGAAGCGAATTTAAATTTCAAGCAACATTCATAACAGATTGCAGATATCAAAGCGAAGTAGCTAAAAATAATCCAGTTGATGGTCCATTAAAATCAATCGTCAAAATCGATCCCAACCAATACGTCAGGCTATTTGATGTTATACGATCGCATTGTTAACTGTAATCCATTGAGTGAAATAGTTTCTCAAGAAATATCATTGTTAGTGGAATGATACATATCTTTGATTGGGAAAACATATAAACGCAAAAGATAAAATGTATTTTATTCTCGACGTTTTAAAGGAGTAAGTAATGAGTTTATTGTAAAGGAAATAGCTGCAATGTACAATAATCACAATCATCATTTCATCTTAGAACCTCCATTCAACTCTAATCAATTACCATCGGCACTAAAGAGAAAAGCTCAATGGCTTTACCAAAATCATCTACGTTTGAAATAGAAGGCGGGGGGGGGGGGGGGGGCACACACACAATTTCATGAACTTAAGAAACATCTGCGAGAAAAAAAAAAACTAAAATACTATTGTCTACGTTAAATGGGTTCAATGAATGAAAGAATCACTTCAGAGTAAAAATGTTAACTCAACGAATGTGGAACAAATTGCTTGTGTAAGCTTTAAAGAACAACAGCGTCTCTATCCTCATGAAAAAAAATGTAAACCGCAGCAAATGCTGCGCTTTACAAAATGTTTATGTGTTAAAAAAGTTTTTGTATGGAAGGGAATAATGTTTTTTTTATGCAAATACCGTATATATATGCATGTATGTATTGTATGTATATATTTTTTGTAGTGTATGGTACACTTTTGGAACATTTGGTATGTTTACTTTGAGAATTTGGTAATTCATTAGTTAACTAGACGAAATGGGAGCAGCCGATTGGTTAGGTGGAGAATATCCCGATCAAGAGAACTTGTTGTATTCTCCATTGGTTTCAGATATTTCATATCATATCAGAAACGACTGATTTTAAGAGTGTTTCAATATGTTTTTATCACGATCTCGGTCGAGGGGAAGTGCCTCCCTGTTGGGCAAATCCCTTTTGTTGTCTAATCAAAATCTATCATCCATAAGAGTTTGACCGATTAGATGTGAGACACTCTGTATTAACGAAATCATAATTAGTACGGCATCGACGGTTCTAAACTGTTTTCTATTCCTTGAGTAACTCGTATAATTCTGGACCGTTTATCTAAAATGTTCTTTACATGTGTGCTATGATAATAGATTTTGATTATTATTACAAAAATTGCGAAAGAGTCTATTATTTTTGAGAAAAAAATTAATTGTATTTTTTGAATGATTGTTCGATATCGAATATCCACGATTAATCATCAACTGACAAGAATTCAAATCGATAGCTCTATTCGTTGGGGAGCTATTATGGGCGAAAACATTTTACATATACGAAAATATATATTCTCTCTCTCACACACATACACAGGCATTTTCTTAAAAACCACCTGAAAGCATTACACAGGGTTTTCCAATAAGTACCTGACAACTTTGAATTTAATTTGTGAACGCACTCTTTCACTAATCATCAAACTGTCACTGTCAATTTATTCAATAAACTCAACATGGTAAAGTATATTAACGAGCAACGTCTGCAAATTATAAAAATTTTCTACAGATATTCGGAGTCGGTGACTGCAACTTTAAGAGCGTTAACTCCAATTTTCTGTCGTAGTTCTCGCCCTAGTAGACAGGCAATAACAAGTTTAGTGCAAAAATTTGAGTCCACATATTCGCTATGTGATGTTGCCGTATCAGTTGGGATTTTCGAAGTGTCGAAAATATCGTTGCCGTTTAGACGTCCGTAGCAAGCGATCCAAATTAGCCAATTCCACGGCGTTCTCAAGAATTGTGCATCGCTCAGACCACATTATGGCGTATTTTGCGTAAGGATCTTGGTTTACACCCATACCAAATCAAGCTGACTCAAGAACTGCAGCCGATGGACCATTTGAAGCATCTTCTGGAGAAGATGCGCCAAGATGATGAATTTCATCCCAAAATCATATTCAGTGACGAAGCTCATTTTTGGCTCAATAGGTCCGTCAATTAGCAAAATATGCGTTATTGGTCGGGTGAAAACCCACATGTGCTTCATGAAAATAACTGTTTAGTTCGGTTTGCATGCCGGCGGCGTTATTGAGCCATATTTTTTTGTCGACGATAACGATCGTCACTTACTGTGAATGGTCAGCGTTATCGCGCTATGATCACCGATTATTTTTGGCCCGAATTGGAAGATATGGACTTGGACGATATGTGGTTTCAACAGGGTCTTATCTCAAGACATGGGCCAGTCGATTGGCCGCCTCGTTCGTGCGATTTAGGCCGCTTGACTATTTTCTGTAGAGCTACTTTAAGTTATTGGTTTATGCCAACACGTCGATGACGTTAGAAGAGCTCAGAGTCAACATTGAACGCGAAATAGCGGCCGTTTCGGCCGAAATGTGTGGCCGAGTCGTTGAAAATTGGGTCCAATGAATCGACCGCTTCAAAGGTACCCGCGGTGACCATATGAACGAAGTTGAGTTTCATTAATAAATGTTTTGATTGTACTTCAAGCTATTAATAAGTTTTTGAAATACCTCAAATGGTTTGCCTTTTATTGTATATAAAAAAAAAGTTGTCAATTCGTTATAAGAAAACCTTATAGATACCTGAAAACATTATTATATGAGCAAATTTTAATTTTCGTTGTGAGTCTCGTAAGAACTTCCGTTTCAGAAAGTTAAAAAATTGTCATGTTCTTTCGTTGCAACAAAATCTAAATTAGATACTATATGTTAAGTATCAATTTCAGAATCATTTAATAAATTCAAAGGCAGAGGAAACAATTGCTTATTAGGGAATTCTATTAATTAAAACGTCATTCATTTTAGTGCAATTTTTTACTAATAATAAGAAAAAAGTCATATTGGGGATTAATTTATTTGACTTTATACCTGGAAAACTGTAAGCCCTAGTAAAAACGTTGTATATTAAGTTTGTAGGTAACATTATGTTGCCCCAAAATAATAAAAAAGAAAAAGATATACTTTAAGTTTGATTTTCCAAAAAATTTATTAAAAAAAAAAGAAACAAAAAAAATTGTGTTTGAAGACAAATATCTTACAAATAAAATCATGGATGGTAATGTGTTTTAATGTGAAATAACCATTAATTAATTATCTATCAAACAGGTCCAAGTTTAATACACTTAATTTCAACTAAGTAATTGTTGGTACTTCTCTGAAGGAATTTTCTTTTAAACACCCTGTAACTCAGTGGGTGTCAAAGATTGGTACCATAACATGAACCAATATTTCAGATCGTAAAATCGGGCCACCCTGTATATGATGGAGTAGGTGGTATTGGGTATGTAATTTAATTAGAGCGGTTTTTTTGACTTTTTTTTTATGTAAGAAAACCATGTACAATAGTATTATTTAAAGTATTGCCCATCTGAAGCTATGACTTTTTCCCATCTTTCTGGCAATTTGTGGATCCCATCACAAAAGAACTGCGCCGGCTTGGCAGCCAAGAATGAATCAAGCCAATTTTTGATATTCTGCTCTGATGTGAACCGTATTTCAGTGAGGGCGTTCTGCATCGACCGGAACAAATGGTAGTGAGAAGGGGCAAAGTCTGGGCTATAAGACGGGTGGTGTAAGACTTCCCATTGACTGTTTTCCAAATAGTTCTTAACCGGAATAGCAACGTGGGGCCGACCGTTGTCATGATGGAAAATTATTGCCTCGTGTCTGGTCGCATATTCCGGGCGTTTTTCGGCTACTGCTCTCTTCAAACGGATTAATTGTGTTCGGTAGCGTTGTCCATTGATGGTTTCACCTGGTTTTAGCAGCATATAATACAGCACACCCATCTGATCCCACCAAATACAGAGTATTACCTTCGCGCCATGGGTATTCGGCTTTGCCGTTGATTTGGCTGGTTGGCCGGGTTTCACATATGATTTTTTGCGCTTGGAGTTTTCGTAACGGATCCATTTTTCATTACCAGTAACAATCCGATGCAAAAATGACTTCCGTTTTTGGCGTTCCAGCAGCATTTCGGACATGCAAAACCGCCTTTCGACGTCTCTCGGCTTGAGTTCATGTGGAACCCAATTTCCTTGCTTTTAAACGTTTTGAAATGGCTGCTTGAGTGACACGCAAAGATTCTGCGACCTCTTCTTGTGTTTGGAAATAATCTTCATAGAGTAATGTTTCCATCTCTTCATCTTCAAACTTTTTTGGCTACCCAGGACGTTCATCCTCTTCCAAGCCAAAATCACCACTTTTAAATTGTGCAAACGACTTTTGGCACATTCGCTCAGCTAGTGCATGTTCACCATAAACTTCCACCAAAATACGATGACTTTCGGCAGCAGCTTTCTTCATATTAAAGTAATGAAGAAAAACTCCCCGCAAAAACATTTTTTCAGGCACAAAGTTCGACATATTTGAGTGAAAAAAAAATTATTGTTGTTTACGCTTCAAATGAATGACATATACTGAAATGATGTACAATGACAGTAGCTGTCCAACGCATGTTCCAATTTAATAATAACAATGGAATAATACGAATACGCCATCTCTTAGCAAACCTCTTAGCAAATAAGTTATAGACCCAATACATTTTGAGCGTTAAACCGTTTCAAGATATCACTCGTATTACCTTTTTCATTAATCATCTTGCGCTTTTTTGTTTCTTGTTGGAGGTATTCTAGGGGTGATGAATTTTGCTTCTGCTGCAATCGCTGCTGTTGTAGGTAATGTTGTTTCCATTTTTGATGGGGGTGTTGGTCCACACGACAAAAGATTTTCTTAAATTTGTACGTTTCCCATTCTGGCTTGCTATTTCCTAATCCTTTCTACCTAACATGCATGGCTTTTTATTGTAACATATAATATCATATTTTTCCCCAACATTTAAGAGGCTTATTTCAAGAGAACACACTGCCTACTCGAATGCTTCACTATAAAGAACAATATTATTTGCTAGTTTTCATCATATGCCTTACTCCAAAAGGACATATTGCATATCGCAGTGTGATCTTGTGCCATACCTGATCTCCAAACACATTGTTTGGTTTAATGATTTTGCTTTTTTTGTTGTTGCTAAGCAAAATCTGAAAGCTGATTTGTTTATTAAAACTTTCCAAAAATCAAATAAAATTTTAGCGTTAAGCTCAAATAATCGTAATAAAGAATTTTATTTTGTTTTCTTTTTATGTAAAATAATGACCCCATGTTAATATATATTACAATAACTATATTCTACAGCATATCGTTTATCATCAATTGTATCTGAAACTAATTTTCTTTGGCTAATACTACTTTTTGTGTTTTTTTTAAATTTTTCTAACGAGGTGACGGTAAAGGGCTGCAATAAAACTAACCGAACTATATCAAACTTGAATTACAACTGAGTATAACAATAAAAATGCAACAACTGATTTTTTTGTTGAGTATTACCATTGAGTGTACTTATATGTACAAAATAACAATATAGCACCTTCATCCTAAGCTACTTAAAACTAATATGGTACAAACTTACTACGTAATTCCAAATTCACATAAAGGTACTCATGCCTGTTAGAATAATTCGAAATGTAGATACAGTTTATTTAGAACCCTTAAGAACCATGCCACGTGAAGAAAAAGCCTCTATTTCGGCATACAATGTTGCTGGTTTTTTCCTGAGGAAAATTTCTGAAAATGCAAGATGCAAAATATGCTAACTTTTAATACTTTGCGAAAAAAATTCTTGAATTTTGGAAAAGGTAGTCTTTTGCAAATGAAATAAAGGCAAGACTAGAGCTCCCTCTCACTACTGCCTGTATACATCAAATTCTAAGAAGTGATAAAAATCTGATTTTCAAAAAACTAGCTTCAAGACCAGCTAAAAGCCAGACTAAAATTCCCAAAAGGCCACATGACTTGGACCAACAACTGGAAAAGAGCAGTTTTTAGTGATAGAAAGAAACTTCAATCTGGACGGGCCTGGTGGTTATTCCAGCTATTGGCAAGACAAAAGGCCCAAAGGGAACGTCCGAATGAATAGAAACTTTGGAGCAGTTATCGTGATGATTGGGTTGCTTTTACCAGTCACGTTTGGAGTAGTTTTTGTTAGTAGTTTCCCTCACAAAAACTTCACTTGCTCCTACAACCTTATCATAACCTGAGTGAAACGTTCCATCTTTCATATGCTTTCCATAGAATCATACGCAAATATATAGAAGATTTTAACTTTTACCTAGTTTCAATGGACTCAAACTCTTTCTAAGCTGACTGGTGTTAATTTTGTATATAGATGACGTCGCATTTCTAAAACTGCTTTTTGATTGCCCGTCCCTTATTTTAGTTCCGCATCTGATTTTCATTAGAATTTTTTTTATGGCATTTTTTAAAGCTTTGACAGCACCATTACTTGCCGCGTGAAAAGGCGCTGGTGTTACGTGTTTCATAGCTTTTAAACGACAAAAATATTTAAATGCTGATGACATAAATTCTGTCTTATGGTCCGTGACCAATATCTTGGGCAGACCAAACCGGGCAAAAACTAAGCTTTTCTTATCTATTTTTTTCTATCCGCTCTAGGTACATCATAAATCTAAGGCCATTTACTATAAGCATGTGTTACGTCCATCTTAGTCAATATGAACTCGTTGGAACACATGATCTATTACCGGTTACTTTTCCAAACTTACCTTGGCTTGATCCGGTCTTGTCTGCACACATAAATGACACTCTTCAGAAACTGATTCTATTTCTTCGCCTATTTTTGGCCATCGTACGTCGGACTATTCCCTTTTATTTTTGTAGCTCCTAAATGTATATCTTTTAGTAGGTGTGTAAGTTCGTAGCCTTAAAGGAATTATTACTCTCTAAACCCTCATGATTACCCCGTCCAAAGTATAATTTCACCTTTTGATATATCATACATTATTTGGCAAACCATTCTGAATGAATCGAACATGAACCAGCAACTGGTCTGAAAGCATCGCTTTCTTACATTTACTTAAAGTTTCTTCACAGCCATTGGTCCGTTTAAAGTTAACACTTTTCTGCAAAAGCATGTAAAAAAAGATAATAAACTAAAACGATTTAGAATAAAGTGTCCATAATAGTTGACCATCACTATAAAGGAACGTAGCTCAAACAACGATAGCTAAATATTTTTCTGGATCCTTTTGCAACTCGTTTTTATCGACTACATGACCCAGTTACTTAATTTACTTTCACTACTTCCCTCTGGAAAATCTTACTTTGTGGCTTGATGTCAAATAGTAATCGAAGAACGCTGTAAATGTTTTTGTGTGTGCTCCACGCAAGTCTATCACCAATATCTTCGTCAATTAAAATCTTGTTGTATGCCGAGGTCAAAACTAGTTTCATGTAGCTAATGGTATATATATTATATCACCCTGAGCGGCACTGGGTAATAAGCTTTCTCCAACTAGTTTAAGTATTAGTATATAGTAATGGAGTACCCCATTGTGGGTGACTCATGAAGCACATGTGGGTTTTCACACGACCAATAACGCATATTTTGCTTATTGACGAACCCATTGAGCCAAAAATGAGCTTCGTCACTGAAGATGATTTTGCGACTCCGAATATCTGTAGAAAATTTTTATAATTTACAGACGTTGCTCGTTAGTGTACTTTACCATGATAAAAATGTTGAGCTTACTGAATAAATTGACAGTGACAGTTTGATGATTAGTGAAAGAGTGCGTTCACAAATCAAATTCAAAGTTGTGAAGTCCCTATTGGAAAACCTTATATTTTGTTTGAGTCTTTAGATTTACTTTAGATAATTTCTTGCTAATTTTTAACTTTTAGGTGGCAACTTTCTCCTCAAAATGCGTAGTAAACATAACGTTTTACTATATTTTTCATATGAACGCAGGTTAGGTTAGGAAAGGGTGATTATTGAAAAGATCAACCCACTTAGGAATGTTGGCCCATTGTGATGCCATGTGGATCTGTAATCCTCCTACTCTAAGAACCTATTTAAGCTTATGATAAAGCGTCTATATTCTTTAGATCGCTTCAGTTAAGTGGAGTTTTCGTCTTTAGGAGAGAGCTGTGCATGTACAGAGTAGGTGGAGGATTGCATCTTCCTCCTCCTCACCTATTCAGCTTCTGCAGAAATCATTTGTAAAGACGCCAAGCCTTCTTGTATGCTTGCTAATAAGGAGTGTCTAGCGCTGACCCCTAACATATGATCTCGCAGAGCTGTTTTCTATTAAGAAATGCCTAAGAGTGATTCAGATCCATCTTTTTCTAGATCTGGTCGCTTGGTCAAAGACACGGTGATTCAACAGTCCGCCTTAGGCCTCTTCTTATATTAACATCCTGATTTAATATTAATTTGCACGTAGCAATTGCTATTTATTTACCTTTTGCGGTAGAATTGGTAAATTTGTTTTAATTTTGGCGAGTTCATCGGCCCTACAATTCCCTGGAATGTCTCTGTGGCGCGGCACCCAATATAGGTGAAGGTTGAATTGAATGATGAACAGTCGAGGGCGGTTATAGAATTGAATGGAGAGACAGAGTCCAGCGAATTAATAGCGGCAAAAAAGGTGAGTATTTACTGTGCAGATATCACGCTACAGTAATTTGAAAGGCGGAAGGAGAGGTTTGTAATAAGCTTATCTGAGAAAATTAAGCCACCCGAGACCCCACCATCAGTCTTAGCTCCATTTGTATAGTAGTGTATTTACTTATCATCCATGAGGAGGTGTGCTTCCCATTTTGCCTTGGTGTACTTGGTTTTTCAAAAACTCCTAGCGTCGTAGCTACATCTGTGCACTTTTGTAGCTCTGGATGTGGGTCTATATTTTTTGGGCTGTTGCACTCTCGGGGATTTATCGGCTGATTGACATTTTTGGACGTGCATGGCTTACCGCTATCTTAAGCTTGCTTCTGTGCTTTTTGAAGCATTATTTCTTCCCGTATAGATCTTCCGGTGTCGTCCGGTGTCATGCCGTTACTGATCCGGGCTCCAATCCGTCTTATTTAAGCTCTGGTGGTAAAAAAGAACTTTACATTTGTTTCTTCGAGTTTTTTTTATGCCTTTCGCATCGCTTGGTGTTTTTGTGCCATGAGCGTTTTGCGCGTCCATCAATGTGGACATGATTCTTGGTAGCTTCGCTGGGGATGAGAAAGTGTCTTCAGTGTCCACGGTACGGATAACACTCTTATCTAGCTCATGATTGGATCTTAGTTTTATATATTTATCTCTACCAGAGGAGTTTCGGTCTCTGCCCTGGTCTAGCCTCCTCTTCCTCTACTTAAACCACCCCACCTTGAAAAAGTGTCCAATCTTGAGGGGATATACTTGATGGTATATCTTCACTTTCTTTTGAAAAGGATTTCTTCCACCTTGGTAAAATTACTAGGTAAGCTTTTCCATCGATCTTCTTAGGACTCCTTACAAGAAGATGGAAAACAGCATTTGACCATAGATGTGAGGTCTATAACTTTCATGCGGTTTGCGAAGAGATGGCGTAATTTGTATTATTTTATTGTTATTATTCCATTGCAACATGCGTTGAAAAGTTACTGTCATTGTACGCCATTTCAGTAAATGTCATTCATTTCAAGCGCAAACAACAATAATTTTCTTTCACTCAAATATGTCGAACTTTGTGCCTGAAAAAGTGTTTTTGCGGGGAGTTCTTCTTCATTACTTTAATATGAATAAAACTGCTGCCGAAAGTCATCGTATTTTGGTGGAAGTTTATGGTGAACATGCGCTAGCTAAGCGAACGTGTTAAAGTGGTTTGCACGATTTAAAATGGCCCCACGTTGCTATTCCGGTTAAGAACTATTTGGAAAACAGTGGATGGGAACTCTTACCCCACCCGCCTTATAGCCCAGACCTTGCCCCTTCTGACTACCATTTGTTCCGGTCGATGCCGAACGCCCTCACTGAAATACGGTTCACATCAGAGCAGAATATCAAAAATTGGCTTGATTCATTCTTGGCTGCCAAACCGGCGCAGTTCTTTTGGGATGGGATCCACAAATTGCCAGAAAGATGGGAAAAAGTCATAGCTTCAGATGGGCAATACTTGAATAATACTATGGTACATGTTTTTCTTAAATAAACGTTCAAATTTTGAAAAAAAAACCTCACGAATTAAAATATATACCCAATATTTGGTCAATTAGTCTTTCTTCGATAAATAGTTTTCCTCCTTTTTTTTTGCATGATCTTGCATGAGAGTGATTCCACTATATTTTGCGTAGGTTAAAATGTTTTCTTTCTTGTGGTTCGATGAACGATGCCAAGGTTTAATTTCATTAAAAACTTAAGCAAACGGGCAATCCGGTTCCGCAGACTAGTAATACTGTTAAGTTATTGTTATCTTTACATAATTTATGTCATATAGGCGAAATCTTTGGCTTTCATCGCATAAGTTGAAAAATTCGTTCTGCCAGACAATACTCTTAATAATAATGAAAAAGGATAGAGTGAGAGGGAGAAAGATGTTTATATTCAGTGGTTATTTCGCACAATGGGTGACATCCAAAATTTAATGGGGAGATTGTCATGGCTGTTTAAGTTTTGCAAAAGTTTTTTTCCTTCATATTTGCAGCACTGAATGTGACTAAAATTCTTTTTGCAGCAGATCCACATCACATCTCTCCACGTATTTCTGATTTTATATGGCGTCTAGAGTACAACTAGTCCTAGTCTGCAGGCGTTCACAATTTTCAGAAACTTATAGTACTAGAGGAGATTGTTTATGTCGAATGCAACATGATAAATTTGATTATGATTCACCATGTACTCGTAGCTCTGTGATTATTAATGCAAGCTAACTGTGTGATAGCTATAGTGATATATCCTGCCTCGCAACAAACTTCTTCATTTAGACATGTGAAGTCATCACAGTACTTCCTGAACCTGAGGTTAAGACATTTATAGTGTTGTCATTTACACTACTTCAACACCGTTGTTTAGAAATTTGGCAGGTCAAACACGGTCGGACGAAGGCAATGCCCAATGACTACACACTTATCCGTTTAAAATTTTACCAAACCAAAGAGCATCAGAGACTTGGACGGAGTAAGTTACATGTTATCAACTTGTTCATATGCTCATATTCATTCAGGATGGTGTTCGAATTCTGATAGAACATGTTTGAATTATTTTTGAATTGTATATTTTAATTAAAGTGGTATGAGTTGAGTTGTTGGCAGCGGCGAGAGCGAACAATTAGTGCAGAAGAAAACGACGTTTATTTCTCGAAAGCCGGAAAAATATGTAGAATCTGATACTTTAACAGAGAAGCATTAGATTAAAATTTTAGTGATCTGGAATTCTCTCGCAACTGGAGATACTATACAGTGATTCTCAAATATTCTTACATCACATCGGATAATGAAATATGGTGTTCCATCTGAATAATACGGAACATTCTTGACCAACACATTGATATCTAAAAATTATTAAAAAAGCAAGTATCCATCCAGAAGTACAATAGAGTGAATGAATGGGATGAGATTAATTGCAAGGAAATCCAGAAATTTGTGGCCAAGGCTTTGTACATTAGGTAAATAAAATATCCTTCAAATATATATCATTAGATGCCAACAACTTTATTTGAAAATAAATTTCTAGCCACATTCAGATTTTGCGTAACGGCCAAATATTTGAAACATAATTTTAAACTTTTATCTATAAAAAGTGTGTAGAAAACTTAAAACAAAATATGCCAACCGAAAAGCTGGAAACAACTTCATGATTGATGGAAGCCTGATCTCTTTCCGTGCTCTTTTGGGAAAAGTGTGGTGTTGAAATATTTAAATTAAATTTGAATTAAATACCTCAAGACTATTCTCTACTTTTGCTTATGGCTCTCACGCACTATTCGCACCTTTTGTAATTTGGTAAAATTGTTGGTTTCTGAATTAAGTATTTCAGTTTGTATTAAGCTCTATAAATAGTTCAAAAAATGTCACGAGTTATCATATCATCGAAGACTTCCCATCCACTGTTTTTCAAATAGTTCTTAACCGGAATAGCAACGTGGGGCCGAGCGTTATCATGATGGAAAATGTCAGGTCGCATATTCCGCGCGTTTTTCGGCTACTGCTCTCTTCAAACGGATTAATTGAGTTCGATAGCATTGTCCATTGATGGTTTTACCCGGTTTTAGCAGATCATAATACAGCACACTCATCTGATCCCACCAAATACAGAGTATTACCATCGCGTTATGGATATTCGGCCTTGCCGTTGATTTGGCTGGTTGGCCGGGTTACACATATGATTTTTTGCACTTGGGGTTGTCGTAATGGATTCATTTTTCATCACCAGTAACAATCCGATGCTAAAATGACTTCCTTTTGTGGCGTTCCAGCAGCATTTCGGACATGCAAAAAAGCCTTTCGACGTCTCTCGGCTTGAGTTCATGTGGAACCCAATTTCCTTGGTTTTAAATATATCCAGCTGCTTTTAAACGTTTTGAAATGGCTGCTTGAGTGACACCCAAAGATTCTGCGAGCTCTTCTTGTGTTCGGCAACAATCTTCATAGAGTAACGCTTCCAGTTCTTCATCTTCAAACTTTTTTGGCTTCCTAGGACGTTCATCGTCTTTCAACCAAAATCACCACTTTTAAATCGTACAAACCACTTTTGGCACGTTCGCTCAGCTAGCATATGTTCACCATAAACTTCCACCAAAATACGATGACTTTCGGCAGCAGTTTTCTCCCTGTTAAAGTAATGAAGAAGAACATTTTTTCAGGCACAAAGTTCGACATATTTGAGTGAAAAAAAAATTATTGTTGTTTACGCTTTAAATGAATGACATATACTGAAATGACGTACAATTATAGTATTGTATTCCAATGCATGTTTCAATGGAATAATACAAGTTACGCCATTTCTTAGCAAACCGCAAATTATAGACCCAATATAAAGTAGACATCTAGAAGTTGATTTATAACACTTTGCTTACGGATTTGGCGCGGTGACAAGGTGCAGAATCATCTTGAAAGATGCACTTGTCAGTATACGAATGATGCTGTTCAATTGCTGGTACCAAAAACTCCCTTACTAATTCTCCATACTTTTTAGCGTTCATAGCTCCATTAACGAAGTGCAAAGGGCCCAAAACTTAGAAAGAAAAACATCCCCAAACCATCTGGCTTTGAGAAAACTTCACTGTTTTAACTATGCACTCGTCCTTGAACCTTTCACCTGCTGACCGTCGTATGGCAAATTGTCGTCACACAACAAATTAAATTTACTTTCATCGGACCATATCACACATCGCCAATCATCCTGCGTCCAATCTTCGTAATTTTTTGCCCACGTCAAGCAACCTTTTTTCATTTTTGTTGTTAGGAGAGGTCTTTTCGCTGGTCATCTTCCATATAAACCTATCTCCAGTAGCCGTCGGTGTATGGTTTCGGCGCTTAGATCAACTTGATGAAATTCACTCAGCTCTGATCTTATGTGATCACTGAAATTCGCTACTGCATTACATGAAAAATTGTTAGCTGTTTGTGGGTTACATGTCTTACATCATAATATTCCGAAACTTAATCATTTATGCGTTTAATAAACTGTAAGTTAGCTGCATTGAAATAAATACGAATACCCTTTAAAGGAAATGATAATATTTTTTAAATAAAGGGTGATGTGTTAAGTGTTTGGTTCTTAATTATAAAAAAAAAAAAAAAACAGAAAAATTGTGAAAGTGTATACAGTTTTTTTTTTTTTTTTTTTGAGTTGATAAACCTATGCTTGTTATTTACTTTTTAAAGATTATTTTATGTAAATGTTGACCACAACTATGTTCTAAGTGGTCCATACAGAGAGTCCAATTTTGAATATTTTTTTCGAACAAATTGGCTAGAATCTCGTTATTAACACATGTAATAGTGTCTTCTAAGGCTGTAATGAACGCTAGTTTATCGGCATAAACGAGTGACGTATCCTCCTTGAAAATAGTCTAAAGGGGTCAAATCGCAAGATCTAGCCAGCCAATCTACCGATCCAAAATGAATAAATGAATAAATAAATTGCTCGCCGACTTCATATCTCAATTAATTCATCGATTTGTGTGATATATGGCATGTAGCGCCGTCTTGTTATTGTAGAACCACATGTCGACCAGGTTCAACTCGTATACATTATTGGCAAAAATCAGTTCGAAATCATTGAAAGATACAGTGACAGTTACGTTGTTCTTACTAACATCTTTGAAAAAATACGGGCCAAAGATTCCGCCGGACCATAAACCTCATCAAAGTGTGCATATTTCCAGGTGCATTGGCGGCTCTTGTATTGCATGTGGTTGCTCATCGGACCAAATATAGCAGGTTTGTTTATTAACATACACATTCAACCAAAAATGAGCTTCGTCGCTGAAAAAATTGTTTGATAACAAAGCGTAGCTTCGTCCGACATTCACAGGTCCTTCGGCTTCAGTTCTCCCACGAGCTTTATTTTGTAAAGTTTTAGACCCAAGTCCTTGTTAAAATCTTTTACGTTCGAGTACCACAATTCCACAATCCCAATTTATGCGAACGGCGACGAATGGATTGCGGTAAAAAATTAAATGTGAATGAATAATTATTATAATTTTGAATTTAGTTTTATTTATTATTCTCTGTGGGGAATTTGCAAACAAAATCAATGAACGTCAAGAGAAAAACCAAAACACAATAGTGTATTGTTTATTGATTTCAAAAAGGTATTCGACGCAATATGTCATTAAAATATCCTAAAACAATTTGAAACAGTGAGTGTTATGGGATCATATGAAGAGTTTTCGAAAAAAAAGTTCTATGGGGTTCAAAGTTGGTATTGGTATATAACTCAGAGTGTCTACATATAGTACAGACTCATTTATTGTTAGAGACTGAGGACAGCTGCTCAACAACTGTAGAAATCTCAAGTCTTAGCTTACAAAGATCTACACAATGCGACTACAGCCTGATGGAATCACAACTGTATCCATGAAATGTAAACAGATAAAAACGGTAACGTGGCGATGACAACAAACAGTTCATTAATATTGACTAACTGCATAAGTTAGATTTTTTGTCAACCTTCAAAAACGACAACATATAATAAGCTATTAACAAAAAAAGTAGTCAATACACGAAGACGACGTCATATGTTCTGTGTCCATACTCGTTCCAGTATTTTGGAAGCATAAATATAATATATATATAAATTTAATTATAAATTAAATTATATATAAATTCCAACAAGCCTGACAAATTTCCCTACATTGGTTTATTAAAAAAACATTAATTTTAATTTAAATTGTAACATTTCAAATGCTAAAATATATTAAATGTCATTTTCTTATGCCAAACTTAATAACAAATGAATCGTAAAAACGTAATTATTATTTAAAAAAAAAAAATCTTTTGCAGACAAGCTCCTAAGCAGACAATGTAAAAGATAATTTTTTGAGTAAAATTTCAAATAATTTACTACCAGCTATAATCTTATCTAGTAGAGTACTTACCACATACATATATCGCAATATCTTCCTTGTCCTGTCCCTATTATAAACAGATTCAGTTGTTTGTTCTCTCGTAACAATACAATCGCTCAATATAAAGTTTGATTGTAAAGTGAAAAGCATCGTAAAATGGATATTCATTGGTGGATAACAGTCACCATTTAAGTTTCATGCTATTGAAGAAGTTGAATACGTCAAGGCATCCTTTTGTGGCCCGTAAAAAACCTACGAGTTATCAGGGGTTAGAGTCGTTATCATCACATTCTTATTGGATTCGGCTATGCACTTTTCTGTAGCTTTTCAACAAAAACCCAACGATAACGTTCGAATATAAAACCATTTATGTAAATATTGCAAATATCGAGTGAAAAAACATAAATATTTATATTCATATAAAACGGTAAAAAATGTTTTATATTTCATGCTCATACATTAACAATACCCAGATCCATATTTACATCCATGAATGCATCAACATTATTGCATGTGCACTTGCAGTGTATAAGCTATGTTGTATCTCGGTTAAACATACTTTAAATTTATCACAATAATATCGATGTTATATCATTGAAAATAAATATTTTGACGCATACTGTGTCGTTTAAGTCCTAGCGATGATAATGCCGATGAATTGTGTTGAAAATGATCCATTAATGTTATTGATTATCTTTTGTTACGATACACGTGTATGTTTGTACAGAATGTATAATACGTACAACGGCTTTTTTCTTTCAGAATACATATTAATTATATTATTCAACGAAGAACGATATCTTGTATCACTTGAAGTTCACTCAACACAAATGACATTTTAATTGCTGATAAGATACTCTAAAGATACATACAATGTAATGCGCGAAACTTTAGTATTTAGTTGATTTTACAATAGTTAAGAATTAAATTTAAAAAGAAAGAGAAGATTTTTTTTTTTTTGATAAAAATCGGAGTGAATCTTTGGATAACAATTTGTATTTATTGGTTAACATGAATATTCCCAAAATAAGCTATTTTTCATTTGTTGCTACTCATTAACAAGTTTTCCTTGTAACAAGACTTTTGTAACGAATTATGCTTGCCATTAAAAACTCTATGGAGTTAAAACAAAAGAAATCGCGCGTTTACTGACAAAGACGGTCATAAGCAACAAAATAATCAAACTTTTTATTTCAGAATCTATTGCTTGAAGAGTACAAACTTTTAATAATTTTTCTTTTGTTGAGCCATTTGTTTTAAACATCTGTTCTTGTGTTTTTATTTTGCCATTGTTTATTGTTGGTCTTGTGGCGACCCAGCTGGAGAGAGTTTTACATAAGCTGGCTTAAATATACATATATACATACATACATAGCTCAACTTCAGGATAAAGTTTTTTTTTTTGAAACTCGTGGCAACAGATGTGTTCAATTCAAAGTTATACAAATACTGAAGACTTACCATACTGGCCTTATTTTTATGTACAAAATTTTGCGAATGTGAGCAAGAAATAACAGCTTCCTTCATTTCTAAGTTAGAAATAATAACAGTATAGCTGTTTTGAAGTCCAAATAATATGCCCCTTTCCTGTGTTGATTGCGATAAGAAATTTAGAGAAAAAAATCAAAGGTCTTGTCACTTTATCAAAAGTAAGATAACTTTCCAAAACATCTATTAATAACTAATAACTTGCAAATATAAGGAATACTGATTTTGTTTTTTTATTATTATGTTTTTTCTCGTAAGTTGATTATTTCGCAAATTAAAGTTTTTCTTATTCAACAAGAGACTTGTATAATATTGGGTTGTTCAATAAGTTCTGTGGTTTTTTTCTTGGAAGTTGGGTTTATCGTTTCAGAAAATCTCTGCATACCGTAAGGTTATCCCTTAGGTTGTTACGAGAATTTTTTTTTGATCGGATGTGTTTTAGGTGCTCAATAATTTTCTTAAAATAGTGGATAAGAAACTGCATTTTCTCATATTTTACTGTTGTTCTTTAAAAAAAGCTGTCAAAGTGACAGAGACACAACGGGAAATTTGCAGCGTGTATGGAAACTCGGCTATAAGACAATTCAAAAAATACAGACCTTGGTGATGCTGTTCGCTCTGGACGTCCACCCACCACAGACATTTTGGCTGCAGTTATCCTTGACAGGCATTCGACGACACCCAAGATCGCTCAGCGGCTTAACATCGCTTATAAAACGTTTGGCAAAGACTAATAAGGCTTGGAATGTCGGAAAATGTGGATGTTTGGTTTTCTCACGTACCCAGTGAAACAAACATTATGGATCGCATAATGGTCTGTGAGTCTTTGCTGGGATACAACTCGCTTGAGGCTTTTCTGAAAAGAGTTATCCTTGACAGGCATTCGACGACACCCAAGATCGCTCAGCGGTTTAACATCGCTTATACAACCGTTTGGCAAAGACTAAAAAGGCTTGGAATGTCGGAAAATGTGGATGTTTGGTTTCCTCACGTAATCAGTGAAACAAACATTATGGATCGCATAATGGTCTGTGAGTCTTTGCTGGGATGCAACTCGCTTGAGGCTTTTCTGAAAAGAGTGGGCGCTCCTGGTGAAACATCGCAATCGCTGGTTGCTGGTCAGAACTGCACATTGCGCTACAAAGCGTAATATAGGCTTTGACGCTATTTGGGATAGCTATACGAATTGTAAAAATACACAACTGAATTTTGGTAGTCTTCAGCGAGTCAACAGACGAGTGAAAAAAAAAACGATTGCCAACTGCCTTAACGCTTCTGGTCCTGGACGAGAGTGAATGAATTCCTCAGACGAGATAGCGACACTAGAAAACTGAAGCTAATAGAGGTAAACACTTATTAAGTCATACCCTGATTTACTTTATTAAGCTATAATAAGGTACAATTATTTTAAGTTGATCTTACTGAGATGATAAAATATTATTCTCGTAAGGAGTAGAATATTTTAATGTCGTATATTAAGCATTCTTAATTACATATTATCTGCAAGGTGTCGAAAAAGAGTGCAATTAAAGCTAATCGCATCATATAGTATCATAAACATATGAAGAGGGAGTGAATTCCAGACATGAATATCATGAACGAAAAATTGCCGTTCGGTAACTTGATGTGCAGTACGCGGTACCATTAAACTACTAAATGAACGATTGAATTTAGAAATTTAGTTTTTCGTATAAATATTGAAATTATTTCTTAGTTACTATCTTTAATATGTAATTAATTGTGCAGTAGTCCAAATATATATCAAGTGTACAACCAAGGATATCTTTGGTGTACATCAGCATAACGTTGCAGGCCATATATTGTACTATACGAGTACATAGCGTACACTACTATTAAGAGCAAAAGGTCTTCACCAACAGTAACTTTGAAATTAGGACAAATTTCTAAGGCAGCCGTATATTTTTCTGATGATTTAACGGATATGGTAATCCCAATTTAATAAGTTGAACCAGACCTCGAGATTTTTAGCTTTCCCAACAAATTCAAATATCGCATTTCAAAGTTGGATTGAGTGAGACGGTCGATAGAAAATCACAGAAGTAAAAAAAAATAAAAATTGACAATTTATTATAAATTTTACACAGTCTCTTGATACCATATAATTTGTTGCTATATTGCAGAATATTTTCGTATAATATTTGATTTATATTTTTGCCTTTTTGTACGGCTTTTACTGTATTGTCGTGAGCTATTTTTACTTCAGCGAACTATATCGCTTCTTTAATATTGGTGTATGGAATATTTTCTTCTGTAAATATATTTTCTATTATCTTAGTCTCTAAATTTTATAAAATGAAAGTGTTTACTCTATTCAATTGGTCCCATACAGCCAAAGCCTATGTTAACGATTTCTTCTTTTGATAATTCTATTTTGTATTTAACATTAAATGTAAATTAGTTTTTTAATTCTTCATTATATTTTTAGTGTTTGCTTTTTCATAAGTTAAGTTTGTAACTTCGTTAATTTTATCAATTATTAATTTATTAATTACTACTTGTTTATTATTATTGCTTAATGCACTATTAACTCTTTAATTTATAATTTCGAAATCGTACTGGTCTGGATTTCCAAGCACTACCTATAAAATATAAAGACCTTTGCATATGGTAGTCTGTTTAGAGAAAGATTGGATGGTTGCTGTTAATGTTCTCCGATGGCATGAATTATTTTGAAGGCTCCCGTTTGCAATCGTGCTGTTCCTGTATTTACTGTTACTAATCTCGAATTCGTGTAGTCTTATATTTGGACGTCCACCGTACAGGCTCCAAGAAATAGTCTAAAAAGATAAAAAGAGAAATTATGTTTTGATGTGGGACTTGTGGACGGTTTTTCTGGATTGGGTCTCTATTGTAGTTTTTCTGTTTTCCGCTGCAACTTTCTTCTTGTATCTTGGAACTTAACATATGGGCTGAAAAGTCAGTGCCGTTTTATAGTAAAACACAAAATTTTTGCAAAATTCAACTTTATTTATAAATATAGTTGCCTTCGAGGGCGATACACTGGTTGAAACGATTTTTCAATCTTTCGATACCAGTTTTGTAGTACGATTTCGGTTTAGACCCAAAATAGGAGGTCTGCGAACAGGAAATAGTTGCTGGGGGCCAAATCTGGAGAATATGGTGGGTGGGGAAGCAATTCGTAGCCAAATTCATTCAATTTTGCCTTCGTTTTCATCGACTTGTGACACAGTGCATTGTCTTGAGGAAAAATCACTTTCTTTTTCTTCAAATGCGGCCGTTTTTCTGCGATTTCGTCCCTCAAACGCTCCAACAACGCAATGTTCGTTGTTGATAGTCTGCCCCTTTAGAGATAGTCGATGAAAATTATTCCATGTGTATCCCAAAATACGGATGGCATTGTATTGTCATGGCATACTCTTCGTGGTCTACCTCGAAAAAGGAAAAACCATCAACGCGAGTATTACTGTGCATTATTGGAGCGAATGAAGGCCGAAATCACTGCAAAACGGCCTCACAAAATTTTTGGCTCATAGATGGCTCATCTATAAAAAATTCAGCTTACGCGAGGGAATCATCGACTCCACGGTGGAGTATTTTGCAGACCTCCCGGTAAATTACTTTTCGGACGGGATCAAGAAGTAGGAAAATCGCTAATATATGTGTATCAAACCAGTGTATATTGAATTAAAAAAAAAAAAAAAAAAAAAAAAAAAAAAAAAAGGTTTTTTCATTCCCAAGGTGGCTACTTTTCACCTCATCTAGTAAGCCAGTGGTTGGTGGTCTGTAAAAAGAGTAACTTTGGCAGAACCGTAGAGTTAGTTGCGGAGGCTATTAAGGGAATCGTATCTTTGGAACTAAAGGTTTGTTTTATTTTTTCGAACGCTTTTTGTGCGTCTTTATCAAGTTGAATCAATTTTTTACTCAATGGACTTTTGGACGTACGTCCGTCTTCCCCTCTCAAAATGGATGTTAGGGGTTTTGCCAGTTTGGCAGTTTGGTCCCTAATAAGCCGGCGGTAGTAACCGGACAGACCTAAAATGGATCGCAAATCCTTAACGGTTTTAGGCTGTGGGAAATTGAGAATGGCCTTAACTTTCTCTGGGTTGGTTTTCATACCATTGGACAAAATAATAAATCGAAAAGCAGTATTTTCAATATCGGATTCCTTTGACGGTATCTGGTGAAATCCGCTTTTTAGGTCGATGACCTAAATGAATTTTTCCTAATTGCGAGAGCACCTCATTAATTTCCGGTATGGGATACCAGTCAGCTATTGTAACGGAATTCAGTTTACGATATTCGATCACCAGTTTGTATTTTTTTTTCACTTGTGGAACTATTCAAACCGGTGAAAGGACATTGATCATGGATAGTATTTCGAATATACAGGGGAGTCTGTTATTGCCCGAATTTCACCTTTAACAACTGTTGTATAGGTGAGTTTCTTGTCGGGTTCGTCAAACAGCCTGGGGTATTGCTGTACGATTGTTGTTATTAGGGTTATTTGTCTGTCTGTCATATATTCTACCCGTATATTGATGTTATTTACTGATTGCGCGGCTAAATAATTAATACGAGTCTTGATAGTGTCTTTAATAAGCATAAAGTCGTGGCGTGTTTGTATTAATATTAAGTCCTCTAGACTGTCGTTTCCGAGAATTCCTTGAAATGACTTTAAATGAGCTAAAATAAAGAACCTAATTTTAACGTCTTTTAATTCGAATAGGTTGACAAGGGTATGGTGGGTAATTTCCACATTTTCGACCATTGAATTTTTCATGATTGAATTAAAAAATATTATTTTTTTGGAATGGGTTTCATGGGTTTCTTTTTTATTACATCCAGTATCAATTAGTATTCTCAATGTTTCACCCCTCTTCACTATATACTCAAAATATGGCAGCGAAGACCTCGCTAGCCAAAAAAATGGATATCTGTTCATTCAGGTATAGGTTCTGGATGTTGTTCCGGGTTCAGCTGATATATTTCGGCATAATGATTCAGAATTTGGTCTATTTGTTGCGTAAGATTGTATTGAGTAGGGTTTTGGACGATTTGCTGCGACTCCGGGTATTGAGCTAGAGTTTGTTCTTCTTGAGGATATTCTGAGTCAAGGATTTGACTGCTTTGCTCCACGTTGTCACTATTTGTTTTGATGTGGTAGTTTCTTTGCATCTTATTGGGGTGAATGTGAGGCTGATGCATATTTGCGGCCCTTTTGGGCGAAGGAGGCCAGTTCGCTTGTGGTACTTGCGGCCTATTTGCGTAATTCACCGCGTTACTTCTTATTGTTTATGTCTCCATTGGTTTACCTCTTGACTGCGTTCTTGGTGCTGGTTGCCGACTGTTGATGCCTTGAAACTGATTAGGGAATTGTTGTTGGTGATTATTGTAGAACTGTTGTCGTTGAAAATTGCTGTGGGGAGGTTCTTGTCGTTGAGTGATATTGAATGGGTCTGGTCTTTGGTTAGTCATACCCTGTTGTGGAAAATATGCTAATTGTGGGTAGGACGGAGTTCCATATACTTGGTTTTGTGGGTGTTGTTGTTTTCTATTAGTAATTGGTGGGGGTACCTGGTGATTTATTTTCCTATTTAAATTTGATTGTTCTGATTTTCTTACTTGAGGAACAGGTGTAATACTTAAGGTAAGTCTACGGGCTCTCTTATTTCTAAAAGTCTAGAAAGATCACCTATCAAGCCCCTGATAAATGTAACGAGGGCCTTGTTCTTATATGTTTGTATTAGAAGTGAAAGGCATTCGTTCCCGATATCCAAGCATGATATTTTATTTAAAATTAATGAAAGATGGGAATATACGACTTGATAAAACTCTTGAACGGAATAGTTACCCTGGACGAGCGACGACATTTGGTACTCTGGTGTACCGAGGTATCACATGTCTACATAATGTAGGGTTAGACAACTTAAGGGGGTATTGTATGATTCCAAAACGAGGTCAGCATTCCCAACGATTTTATTCCGTATTACGCTTAGGATACCGAAATACTTGGGTGACCCTATTAATAGTTCGTATATCTACAAAATACGATCCACACCTTTCTTCCAGGAGCTAAACTCTCCTGGTTGACCGGTAAATTCTTGCAAGCTACGAACTATATCAGGGATTTTATCTAGATAACCTAGATTTCCCCAATATTCTGGGTTGATTATTAGGTCGATACCACCGAACTGATCGAAATTTGGGTTTATTATTTCATTTACAATCTTCTTCCCTTCGGTTTGTAAGACATTAATAACGATAGATGGTATAAGAGAATACAGTTCAGGAGTTGTTTGTGCAGCTGGAGGATTTTGTGTAGTGGAAGAGGTAGGCCTGGAGTTTTGATTGGCCTGGCTTAACACAGAAGGTGTTAAGATTGGTTGTTCATTCGTCATTTTGTATGTATGTATTTGTTTGTATGTATGTATGTATATTTATATATATTTTTAATTCGATGTCGCACGAAAGAATTATTACTTTTAATATTAGATAGAAATATATTCTTAAATTTCTTTTTTAAAAAATTTCTTACCTATTGTAATTTTTCTTTTGAAATTGTGTCACTTTTGTTATAATTCTTAATCTATAAAATATTTCTATCTGTTCATTCTTAATTCAAAATATAAGTATTAAATTTTTTTCCAAAATTGTATTATTTTTCTTAATTTCTAAAAATTTAATATATATATTTTTTCTTAATTGCTATCTTATTCAACTAGAATTACAATGCTAGCAGGAGCATACCGAATTTTTTTTTTGTCCGACGATGACTCGGGATCCAGCGTTACGCACCTAATGCGTGTTCTGCTGGGGCGTTCTTAGGACCTTCACAGCGGCAAAGATACTATTGTTTTGATTTTGAGTTGTTCCAGGATCGGACCGTGATCGTGAGTTTGGCTCTGGTTTGTTTAGAGCTGCTGCGCTTTGAGCTTTTTTATAGCTCACTTTTGGCAGTCTTACGAGTAAAAGCACTCGCTTACAACTGCTATTTGAGCTGCTTAAGGTCACCAAGCAGTTATAACACGCACACGTGAGCTACTTTAGGTCGTTTTATAAACGCGATTTTAACAAGTATTTTTTTTTTTTTTTTTATTGAGCGAGTTTATTGTTTATTTTATTTTTAACCAACACTATTTGTCATGAAACCGGTCCCTGCTCGGGCGCCAATTAATTAAATTGCTTATTTAATTAAAAAAAAAAAAAATTTAATGAGTTCAAACTTAAGACTAACTTAATTCTAACAATGCTCAACCTTAAATAGACTATATAGCAATCCCGCTTCGTCCGGTGCATGGGAATCTTGTGTGCATTGCATTCCTTTGGTCAAATGCAATATGAGCACCAGACGTTGTGTCAGCATTACGTGCATGTGATGGTACCTGCGGTACGTGATGATCCGTGGAAACGAATGAAAAGGTGTAGCAAATTAGAATAAAATGTTTTGTTAATTTATTTTTTTAGCAGGAACCACCGGTTGAGAATCAAAAATTAGAGTGGGGAATAAAGATAGGGAGAAACTGAGATAGAAAACCAAGTCAGGGTCTAACAAAAGAAATTGAAGGAATGGAAGATTGAGAACGAATGTGAAGAAAAGAACAGAGTAAAAAAGTAAATTAAATTTAACGAAATGGAAAGTCAGCTAATCACTTTTCTTTGTGGACCGGATGTTGTTTAGTTGGTGTCCCGAGACTTTAGTGGCAATTTCGTTTAGATTTCGATTTTTCTGTTGTATAAGTATATTCTGCTTAAAAGATTAATTATCTATATTATAAAATATATTGTAAAGTCAAATTTAAGAGTTCCTTTTTTTAAAGAAACAACAAATAAATAAATAAATAAATAAAACAAAAAATCCGGTCAGGAGAATTTTTTTGAAGTGTTCGCCCGAACAAAAGAAAAAAAAACCAACAAAGTACAATAAAGCAAATCAAAAAGGAGTTAAAAGCACAAAACTCCTGCTTCATGGAAGTCTCCGTGGCGTTCTACACTACGCCCCCCATTGCTCGGCTCTAGCCCGTCGGATCAGGTTAGGTCTCATCTCAACTTACCCTTTTGTCTTCGTGCCAAAAACTATCAAAAAAGAAGGAAAATCAGATAGGTGTAGAGAAGGCTACTTTACTTTACTTTGACTAAATAGACGGAATTTAAAAAAGGAAGAGAAAAAGATGATAGAAAAAAAAGAAAAAGAAATAAAAAGATCTTTTTAAAGAGTGCCACAAGTTTTTTTTAATGCGAAAGAAAAGAAAGAGAGAAAGAATAATATTTTATGAATGCATTTCAGCACGCTTTCCCCAGATACGTCTAGTCAATTGGATATCTTTTGCCATAATTGCTACGCGTTTAGCATAAATGGCAGACAAATTTAAGTCTTCAAAAAGACACACTAAATAAGATTGAAGTGCTATTACAGTTCAACTTTAGAACGGTAAATTGATTCTGAAATCCTGTGCAATTTCACGAACTAAACGTTGGAAAGGCAGTTTATCTATACAATTGGCGCTCGTCTTCGAGCCTTTTTTTTATGACTATTAAAGATGCAATGAGTGGATATAACAACAAAAATAAGTTATGGGAAATTTCTTTGCAAAACAATATAACCAGCTGATTGCGGTTTTGGCAGTGAACAACTATCGCGAGGAATCGTTGACTACATTTACATGTTCCAAAAAAAAGCGAGGTAGCAACTTCAATCATTCCACATACAGATTCAGTAAAAACGAACTAGGACTTACTAATGTTGTCGCAGATGTACTATCGAGATCAAGAAGAAAATAAACTAGATTGCGATATATATATGTTCCTTACAAATTGATCGGAAGCTTCTGATGAGTACCTTTTTGCTAGTCAGAACGTAGATATCTTTTAAATTATGGTATATTGTATTATATATAGTGATGCAGATAATAATGCGCATCTTGTCATTGCGGAAAAAGAACGAAACTATATTTTTCAATTTTACCATGATGACCGTTGGTCATCACCATAGTAAGAACCTCCAGTAGATACTTTTGGCTTGGGATGCCATCCGATATAGCAGGGTACACTGCATTGGATGTCAAAGATCAAACGACCAAAGAAATAACATAAATGTCGAAGAGGGGAGAATGAAATATAGGTATGCTATTAATATACATGTATACCTATTATTTACATTATTTATTTCTATTATACTTTTTTGTATATTTACTACTTAATTTAAACTATTGCTAAATACATGTTATTTCTTATTTAAGGCACGACAGACATGAGTTTAATTAAACTTCAGAATTGTCGTAGTAGCAACGTAGGGCACTCTAAGGTAATTTGTTTATTTATACTGTTTTACCAATCTGAGTAATGAGAAATAAACTAGGCTTGGGTCTTGCTCAGTGCTTACTTTGCGACTATATACGATATATGTAAAAAACTGTATATAGAACTGTTCTTTTTCCTCTCTTCTTTTCCTTTGTATTAAAAAACACTTGCTATATTCTTAAACAATTTTTTTTTTTTTCAATAAAAAAATATTTACCCAAATCTGTCCAACGTGACCATATGGTCACATACGAAGTAAGCATGGTTTTTTATCTTTTAAACGGTCTCCGGGAAACGGTTCTGCATGTTTGCATTTATTCTTCTGACCTATGCTATTATCATTCTCTATTTGTGAAAGTGGTACGTTGCTAAATAATTAAAAAATTTGATTTTTTTTTTTATGGGAAAGTGAGAAATTTTCATAGACACTATAGGCTCGAAGCCTATAGTAGTGTGAGATTCTTACTCACTAAAAAACACCTTATGCAAACCACGACTGAGTTCACACTCAACAAGCAGTCCTTCTATCGCATTTTATTTTGTTTTTATAAGATATCCTGCAATTCCTGTGTACTTTAGAAAAATTACGCGCTGCTAATAACCGCGCTAGATCGAGAGGCTTAGACATTTTCAGACGGCGCAATAAATTTGTCTCATCGAGGATCTGTTGAACAGAAATATTCGTATGACCTTGTAATCGATTATTATGTTTTCACGCAAACAATTTAATTACGTTCTGAACGTTTTCGACTCCTAAGTCTCTGTGGATATCATCGTTTCTTATGTACCACGGCGCATTAACAATACCTCGAAGAACTTTTTTTTGGAATGTCTGTAATACATAAATGTTACTATTTTAAGTACAACCCCAAAGTTGTACACCATATAGCCAGATCGGTTTTAGCACTTGCTTGTATAATAGCAGTTTGTTCTCTAAGCTAAGCTTGGAATACTTTCCAATAGGCCAGTAAATATCTCTATATTTGATTTCAAGCTCTTCACGTTTTTTCTTGACGTGTGGTCTCCATTTTAGTTTAGCGTCGAGTGTCATACCGAGATATTTGGCCTCGTTCGCGTAAGGAATTCGTACTGCATTGATAAACACCGTTGGATTCTCAATTTTCTTGAGAGTGAAGTTGACGTTTGACAGATTTGCTTTCAATAAGCGCGATTCGCCAAGTCTTTGTCCAATTGTTAATCTGTGTAAGGGCACGTTGCAACTTGGCAGTTGCTTCTTCGACTGTTTTAGCCGTTGCCAAAATGGCAGTATCATCAGCAAATGTGGCTAGGACAGTGTCGTCTGTTTGCGGTTTATCGCGGGTAAAAAGCAAATATAGCAGAGGGTCAAGTACACTTCCTTGCGGCAGCCCCGCCTTTATTGTCTTAAAAGTGGAATATTCGTTTCCGAGTCTCACACGGAAGAGTCGGTCTTCCAGGTATGAACCTAAAATACAAGACAATTGCTGGGGTAGGGCTTGTCCGAGTTTATATTTTAGGCCTTCATGCCACACCTTGTCAAAGGCTTGCGAAACGTCAAGAAATGCTCTTGAACAGACTAACTTACACTCGATTACATCGGTTATTCGATACACTTGGTCAACTATAGAGTGTTGGCTTCTAAAGCCAAATTGATGATCAGGCAAGAGGGAATTTGTGTCGGTAATCGATTTAAGACTATTAAGAAGGATTCGCTCAAAAACTTTCGATGTAATCGGGAGAAGCGATATTGGTCTATATGACTTGACTTCAGTCAGCGGTTTACCGGGTTTCGGAACCATAATAACTTCGCTTACTTTCCACTGGTGCGTTACGTGCTCTAATCTAATGCTGGCATTTATAAGATAGAGCAGCTTTAGCAAACCTTTTTTCGGCAACGCTTTAAGTATCTCTCCGTTATTAAGTCATATCCCGGGGCTTTATTGGGCTTAAGCGTGTCTATAATTTGTCTAAGTTCCCTAGGTGTAGCCTTTTCTACTGGAAAGTTTGTCGTCACGCCTAGAGTATTGACATTCTCTGGAAGCACTTCTCCGTCGAATGGTTTAAACGTATGGTTCATCCTGGTTTCTACTTATTGGCGCCACGCGTATTTGGGGCTTTCGAACACTTTTTACGGCTCTCCATATGGAGTAGTTGGTATCCTTTGTCGCTGTGAGTCTTTCAAGGTAGTTATTAATACCTTGATTATTGAAGTCCTTGATCGATTTTTTCAACAAGTTGCAGAACCTAATGAAGGACGTTTTATCTTGTGGTGCCCGGGTTTCATGCCACTTTTTCCGCGCTCTTCGCTTTTTCCTTATCATTTCTCTGATCTCCGGTGGATATCTTATGCCGACTTTGGGATCTTTGTTCGATTCGCGGGGAGTGTTCTTCCAGGCCGATTGCTGTATGACTTCAACAAAACGTTGAACTTCTTTTTCAAGTTGATACGGCGTTCTAAGTGCTACTTTCAACTCAGTATTGTCAACAACGTCTATTCGGAAATCTTCCCATTGAGTTTTGTTGTTAGTTATTCTGGGTGGTCTTTGTTTCTTAACCAAGGATTCGCACAGTGAGAGGATAACTGGAGAATGATCGGAAGAAAGATCGAAGCCCTCTTCAACTTTGACGTAACTAGCGTTTACTCCTTTTCCTATAAAGAAGTCTATTAGATCGGGTGTTTTGGCGACATTCGAGGGCCAATTTGTCGACTTGCCTGTTGAGTTAAAATAGCAACCACATTCCATACCAGCCCTGTAAAGAGTTTTGCCTTTTTGAGAGATACATCTTGAGCCCCAAAAAGTGTGCTTCGCGTTAAAGTCGCCACCAATAATGAAGATTGGTCCAAGAGAGTTGAATAGGTCAATAAATTCTTGTTTTTATATTTTGCAACGCGATTGGCAATAGATTGAGGATATATTAAAAGAGTAATTTTTATTTTTAGCGCGCACCACGGTCATTTGAATTTGTCAAGTTCAATTATTGCTTCCAAAGTATGTTCAATGCAGTCTCTTATGAATAGAGATGACCCGCCTCTTGCGTTTCCCGATGGATGATGAGCGCGGTAGTCGCGGTAACCTTTTAGTTCCACGCCCGATTCTGTTTCCAGGTGAGTTTCAGAAATTAAACATATGTCAATTACTTTTTCCTGCATGAAAATATTTAGCTCATCAAGCATTTTCTGTAGCCCGTTGGCATTCCACGCAAGTATATTGACCTTTTTTGTCATAATTAGTTACAGAAATTGGCTTCGAACTTAAGAAGCCGTTCAACTATTATCTTATTTATTTTAGTCGGTTCTTCTAGTCTCTCGAGAATTACTGATAACACATTTGAGGCAGGATCCGGTGATGTACAGTTAGTCATATTAACTCGCGCCGCTATTTGCGCGTAAGTTTTTCCACTTTCAACTTGCGCATTGTTATTTTTGACGTTGTTGTTATTGATGATTTTAGCGTTTGTCACCATTACCAAATTGATAAAAAAAAAAACGGAATAACCAGCGTGTGGCGCTCTCATTGTTCTGATTTGAGTTCTGTTTTTTTTTTTTTTTTTTTGTTAAGTACATTTATTGTTGACATTCCCCCTCTAAGTTTTAGCATCATAGCTTGACATTTGAAAAAGTTACGTAGCCAAAAGTACATCCATTTCTGTGTGTATTGGCGATTTTTTACAATTTCAGAAATAGATTTAAATTTGGAACAACGAACTTATATTAAATTTAGCGTAAAAAACAAATTTAATGGTGCGCGAACGTTGGAAATGTTGGAAAAGTGTTTCGGCAACGATTCTCTAAAGAAAACAGTCGTTTACTAGTGGCACGAGCGGTTTAAAAGTGGTCGTGAGTCAATGAAGATGATGAACGCAGTGGCAGACCATCAACATCGAAAACCCATTGATGAAGTAAAAGAAGTAAAAGAAATATTGGTCAATAACCGCAAATTCAACATCAGAGAGATAGCGAAGGATTTGAACATTGCCTATGGATCCATCCAAGACATTTTGGTTAATGATTTGGGTTTCAGTCGTGTAGCAGCAAAGTTCGTGCCAAAACACTTCAATTTCATGCAAAAAAGAGACCGTGTTGACTTCGCAAAAGAGATGATTTGCGAGGCTGACGAGGCTGAGACGTGGGTTTATGAGAACAACACGCAATCTACACATCAGGCAAGAGAATGGCGTTCACCAAATGAGCCGAGACCAAGAAAACCACGTCGTTTTTAGTCAAAAAAACGTTGGTTGAGGTAGCTAACCAGGAAACCTAACGACTTTCTTAGGGAATCTAGAAAACTTTTTAATATACCGTTTAAAGACCTCTTAATTAAAATCAGGTTCTTTTGGCCAAAATATAAAATAGAATTCGTCACCTCCATTGTTGTATAAAATGGCTTCAACTGACCTTTAAGTCATATCTATGAATTTTAACTCTATTATTTCGCATGAACCTAGAAATAATGAAAAACTAGATATTAGTTTTCTTTCGGAAACAAGCCTCTGTCAGAGATATAAACTTTCCTTCGAAGGTTATAACATCTTAAGAATGAATCAGGACGAGGAACTGCAGTTCTGTTTAAGAAAAATATTTCAGTTCAAGCTGTACTTTTCCACTGCGAACTTTTTTCAGTAGGCTTAGGAGTGTTAACATTACATAATGCTAGCAACTCTGAGTTCCGCTTCCGTTTCTTGCAGTTCTGGTCAACGGCTACCAAGAAATCTCGATAGACTCTTTTATTAAATAAATCCCTTCGATGCTTCAGTTATCGGTGCGCGCCATCCTCATTGGGGGGATGGCCTTCAGAATAGCAATCGAAATTTATTTTACAACTTCCTCATTTATTGATTTCTTTTTATGCTCTTCAAATCTGAAAGATCATGCCACCCCAGATAAGTGTACCACTTTTGTAACCCCATCAAACCACTTTCGTATTTCCATTACTTTAAAAATACTAACTGGGAAGTGTTTAACTTAAGTCTTCAAAACAACATCTCCCTATTAAATGTTCCTTCTGACAGAAACATTATAAATCTTGAAATAGATGATTCTATTGTTGAATTTAATTCAAAAATTACAGAAGTTAGAGAATCTAACTCAGTCATTTGTGAACCTAGCATTTGGCTAAGACGATTAAAAAGAATTTTCCATAGGCATCTCAACCAAGTTAATTCGGAGTACCGGCAGCTCTCATCAAGAATCCAATGCCTAAGGAGTTAACAATGATCTGAATGATATTCCCCCCCCCCCCAAGCATTCAAAGATATAGACAAAATAACTGGAAGAAAATTCTTTGGTACCGATATTCCAAAAAAATACCCTTACCCATAACGGTCTTGATTTAGTTGATACCCAGTCTAAGATTAATGCATTTCAAGATTTCTTTTCAGCCCTGTATAAGGAAAAAGTTCCAAATTTTAATCGTAACAGTCTGCTTTGTGGTACAACAATTTTATTCATCAGAACACCCACAACCACGTTTTCAGCCACCATCTCTTCATATAATGCAGTTATGACACCTTTTACAAATCCTCAGAAGGTACAAATCATAAGATCAAATGTATTTTCTGGTATTGATGATATATTAAATTTTATTTTGCAAAAAGCTGCCACTCCCTCGATAATATTCTTGCGTCTTTATTTAATCACTGCATTAATAATTAATATTGTTCCCTCTGTATGGAAAATAGCTTAATTTCTTACCAATTGCAAAAAATAAATCCACGAGACAAACAAAAAGTTTTAGGGCCATATCATTACTCTTAAACTTGGGTAAGCTATTTAAAAATTTATAGTCGAACCGATCAACATATTCTGCGTAAATAAACACATAATACCAAATAATCAATTCGGATTTCAAAAAACGCTTCTTCTAGGTAATACAATTGTTCATAATTTAAAATCTAAGAAATGTACAATAATATTTGTGTAAACATTGATCTTGAAAAGGCATTTGATTCTTTGTGGCATAAGGGACTGATATAATACATGGGCTGAAAAGTCCAAAAGACGTTTCTAAGAGAGGGCACCACTTGAATTAAATCCATATCATTTTCAGTTAGTACCAAACTTCAAAAGATACGTGTATAAATTTGATAGCTGTCGGACGATTAGTTCTCGAGATATAGCGTTGTGAGTGATGCAACTTTTGTTATTGTGAAAAAAAAATGGATTCACAGCAATTTCGTGTGTTGATTTATCATTGCTTTTTGATGGAAAAAATGAAGCCGATGCAAAGAAATGGCTTGATAAGTGTTACTCGAACTCTGCACCAGTCGAACGAACCATTCGCAAGTGGATTGAAATATTTAAAAGTGGTCATACAAGCACCGAAGAAGATGCACGCAGTGGACGTCCAAAAGAGGCTGTTTCAGATGAAAACATTAAAAAACTCCACAAAATTATTACGAATGACCGTAAAGTGAAGTTGATCGAGATAGCTGAGGCTCTGAAGATATCAAAAGAGCGTGTTGGATATATCATACACGAATATTTAGACATGCGAAAGCTCTGTTCAAAGTGGGTGCCGCGTTTGCTCACAACAACAACAACGTGTTGATGATTCAGAGGAGTGTTTAAAGCTGTTCAACCGCAATAAAGCCGAATTTTTGCTTCGGTATGTGAAAATGGATGAAACTTGGCTTCATGACTTCACACCAGAGTCAAGTCGGCAGTCAGCTGAGTGGCGAGCAGGCGACGAACCTAGTCCAAAACGACCAAAAACTCAACAGTCGGCTGGCAAGGTTATGGCATCCGTATTTTGTGATACACATGGAATAATTTTCATCGACTATCTCCAAAAGGGGCAGACTATCAACAGCGACTATTTCATTGCGTTGTTGAAGCGTTTGAAGGACGAAATCGCAGAAAAACGGCCGCATTTGAAGAAAAAGAAGGTGCTGTTTCATTAAGACAATGCACCGTGTCACAAGTCGATGAAAACGATGAAAAAATTGAATAAATGATGGTCTTTTATGGAGCAGATGTATTCCATGCAACATGTGGTTACATCAGAAGTATTTCAAAACAAAGTTGTGCCAAAAAATAGTTCCAAAACAATAATAAAAAAAAAAAGAAGTGCTGAAAAGGAAAAAGAAGCTGATATGTTACCATCTGAATCAAAAACATGTCGAAAAATACAGCCTAAATGCATAAGGTATTCGACAA
Source organism: Volucella inanis (assembly GCA_907269105.1). NCBI lineage: Eukaryota > Metazoa > Arthropoda > Insecta > Diptera > Syrphidae > Volucella > Volucella inanis. The sequence goes on along the minus strand of OU026157.1, from coordinate 93,797,207 downwards.
ACGATTCATCAAGTGATTGTTCTGTAAGATTTATGGCTGATGACAAAAGTTCTGATGAATTAGTGTCAAAGTTCGATCCTGAACTTCGTGAATGCGTAAAATGCAATGTCTGTGATGAATCCTTCCCTGATGGTCTTTTATGGAGCAGATGTATTCCATGTAACATGTGGTTACATCAGAAGTGTTTCAAAACATTATATGTTTCTATGTAAATATTGTGAAAATTCATTTAGATAATTCAAACTTTACATGTATCTAAGAAAATAAATCTACAAAAAATAAAAATTCGGTGTTTGGTATTATGGAATATCCCATATAGTATCTCATTCTTGATAGTATGGAATATTCAATATCACACGCACATTTTGCTGAGCCTAAATATTTGACCTTTTTTGCGTAAAAAATCATAACGGAAATAAAGGTAAGTTTTCATTTTGTGGCACTTTTAGCGTAGGTACCTGAATACATATAAGTCTTTTTTAAATATTTGACGGCTGTTTGCTCTTATTTACTTTATTTCCATCCATGATTTTATGTTTGTGATATTGGTCTTCAAACACAAAATTTTTGAATTTTTTCTAATAAATTTTTAGAAAAATCACACAGTTTGTCTGACAGTGTGTAAGACAGTTTGTTTTACGTAGGTCAAGGAAGTTTTAATTTGTTTAATTTCTGATAAAGTGTCAATATCAGAGTTGATAGCGGAACTGAAGTAGACAAAATTTATATTCACCCCAAAAATTGTTGATAGTACGAATATATTCCACAGATAAACCAATTTTTGCTGCCCTTGTTTCAATTAATATCCAGCAGTGATAGTCCGCTTTGTTCTGCCAATGACATCAATATTATCAACGCTTACAGGCATTTGCTCAGATTTTTAGAAAATTTTGTTTCTGATATGATATTAAAAAGTCAAATGAGAGCTTATCATTTTTTCTGCAACCTTTTTGACATGAAAGGTCTCGGTGCGGCTGCTTTCTAAATTTACAGAACAGCAAGCATGCAAGAAGACAAAATAAATTGCAAATTCAAAAAAGTAACAAAAACAAATCAGATATTCAAAATTTAGCTTTGCAAATGGAAAAAACTTAATAGGTAGTGGCTCCTTCTTTATTTTGAGTTACTGCCGCAAGACGCTTAGGCATAGAGACCAGCGTGTCGCCTGGAATTTGCTCCCATTCATTTTGGAGGCTTTCCCAAAAAGAGGACAAGTTGCGACGCTTAGGTGTTCAATTGGGTTTAGGTCTGGGTATGGAGGTGGTCACTTCAATATTTCAACGTTATTTTAAGTAAAATACTGCTTAGCTACTTTGCTAGTATTCTTTAGAGCGTTATTTTGGTGAAAGATGTAACTTCCCAAGGACATTCTAGAAGCAGAATAAGCTTAATTTTCCCTGATAATGTTGACGTAAATTGGACCTGTCATTTTGGTATCGATTTTGACCAGTGTTTTAACGCCGCTAAAGGAGAAATATGCCCATACCATTACCGAACATTTTGCAGTTTTTCGTATGCACCATTGGCTCAGTCTTTCAGAGTTTCTGCACCAAACTCGCTTTCTTTTTTTTGGGATTCCATAGCTCAAATTTAGACTCATCGGACCAAATTATACTTTGCTAGAACGTTTGCGGCTTTAATATATGTATACTTTTTCGCAAAGGATAAACGTTTTCGGATGTTGACTGTACGAAGCATAGGCTTTTTCTTCGCAAAAAAATTTTGTAATCCACTTTCTTGCAGTCATCTTTGCACTGTTCTTGGTATTATGCTTAATTCAAAATCTTATTTAATACTCCTTGCAGAAGAAAAGGGATTTTTCCTGGCCATAATTTTGATTCGTCGGTTTTCGTTTTCTGTGGTCTTCCGCTTTCTTCCGCAAGAAGTCTTGAAACTGGCCACTGTCTCTCGTTGTTCAGTATTAAGACAGATCTTTTTTACAAAAGAAATTGACAATCCATATTTTTGTTCCTTCACCTCGGGTGCTAGCGGTTTCATACCAGAATAAACCAGAACTTAGAGTGGAAAATAGAATTTCCAATTTCGATTTAATGATTCTCTCTTATTTTTTATCAATAGTAAAAATCTCTTCTAAAAAACTATAAAATTCTTCACAATATTCCAGTCCGTGGTACACAAAATATAAAATGCACTTTATTTTGTCGTGTCTAAAAAACAACTGCTGCAGAATAACCACAACTGATAGGAAATAAACAAAAGTAATTAACGGTTAATTTTTATAATACGGTAAGCACATAGTTAGGTGACGTCAACACAAAAGAATTGAGCCATAAAAGCTTTTTGCTTTTAACTAACATGACTTTAAAAGCGAATAAGTTGCTTTTGCACTTTACTTTTTCCGACAGTTTATACTGAACCATAAGGAAAACGCAATAAAAACGTATTATTCGTATATGCACGTTTGGCGTGTTTTATCTCAAGCACACCGGATTAGATGTTTTAGTGAGCAAAAAGTTATTTGTCCTAATATTTGAACAGATGATTCATTCTCGTGAATCAAATGTGAATCCATCAATGCAAAAAATTAAAAAAAGTACAATATGATGGATAACCATCATCATTTTGTTCACGAGAATATTTTTTTTTTATCTAACAGTTGTACAAATTAAATAAATATAGCAGGGTTTGAAATCTAAAAAGAGGTATTTCCGAAACAAAAAAATGATAAAAGCATTTCGGAAACACTGAAAGAATATACAGTGAGTTACATATTAAATGAAACATAATAAAAGCAAACTAAGACAAAAGTCCAATGAATACGAGTACGTTAATAAACAAAATCCTATGCGCGTAGATGATCATATAACAACATACAGAATTGTTAAAATAAAATATATATGAAACAAAAATAAAATAAAAAAATGAAATCACAAAATTGTTGGCCGAGGGTTGGAAAAATTACATTGATCAAAAAATGTCCTTTAAGTGTTATTCAGAACATTCAGAACATTTAAGTGCTGAATAAATGCAGTATTTAAAGCAAAATACTATACATATGGACCTTAATAAAGTTTTGTTGTTTTCAGACGAAGTTGAAGGACTACATAATTTGAGAGTAGTTTCCTGTCCGTGAAGATGAACTCTAAATATGGGCTTGAATATGAGTAAAACATTATGTCAGTGCATATAAAAGACCAGTGCTAAGTTAATGCATTTGGTTCTCAAGAATAAATAGGGTTTACGAGTGGCTGACGCACTCGTATACACATATGTATATTGTAAAAGCAAATATATTTTACAATTTTTCACGAAATATTTAGAAAAATTTTCCAAATTGTAATTTTTTCCTTAGAAAACATTTACAAAAAAATGTTGAATTGTAGAAAAATATTAGGGTTTGACGACCTTAGATGTCTCACCACAGATTTCGATTGAAACATAAAAATTGCACTGTGTTAAGAGGTCATTCTTCTCTAAAATTGAATATAACATTTGATTTTTAGACAAAATCATAGTGTCATTTAACTTAATGCTGTATTGTAGGTAACTTCTCATCTCACATGGTTTTAATTAGCTAAAAACTAGAGATATCATACTTCCAAAATATTTCAAACGAATTTTTGCGTAAATGAATGATCTTATAAAGGGAGTAAACTTCACATTACGGGTAAAGGTTACAGCGTTAGCATTCAGCTTTAATCTATGGAAATGAGAATTTTTTATTTTATTTATTCGAAGGACCAGCGTAAATGAATTTAAACCGTCTGTAAAAGATAATGCCGGGGAACGAGCCCATCTGGCAGTTTACATGTTTGTATGTCTAGGAAACAGGATATCTAAACATTATATTCCATTTTAATAACTTGTATTTAGCAATCTTAAATTCATTTTATGCCTATTTAGTAAGAGAAATAGATTAGATGTTTGAAAAGATAAAGATGGGTCAAGTAATTCTTGTAGCGTTGGTATAAAATCTTGCAATAGGGACTTGACAACTTTGAATTTAATTTGTGAACGCTCTCTTTCACTAATCATCAAACTGTCACTGTCAATTTATTCAGCAAACTCAACATTTTCATCATGGTAAAGTACACTAACGATTAACGTCTGCAAATTACAAAATTTTTCTACTGATATTCGGAGTCGGTGACTTCAACTTTAAGAGCGTTAACTCCAATTTTTGGTCATAATTCTCGCCCTAGTAGACAGGCAATAACAAGTTTAGTGCAAAAATTTGAGTCTACATATTCGTTGTTTAATGTTGCCGTGTCAGTGAGACAAAGGGTTGGTCGAAGTGTCGAAAGAATTTCATCGCAAAATCATTCAGTGACGAAGCTCATTTTTGGCTCAATGGGTTCATCAATAAGCAAAATATGCGTTATTGGTCGAGTGAAAACCCACATGTGCTTCATGAGTCACCACTTACTGTCACGTTACTGTGAATGGTTAGCGTTATCGCGCCATGATCACTCATTATTTTTGGCCCGAATTGCAAGATATGGACTTGGACGACATGTGGTTTCAACAGGATGGTGCCACAAGCCACACAGCACACACTACAATCAATTTATTGAAGTGTAAGTATGGTGACCGTGTTATCTCAAGACATGAGCCAGTCGATTGGCCGCCTCGTTCGTGCGATTTAACGTAGCTTGACTATTTTCTGTAGATCTACGTTAAGTCATTGGTTTATGCCAACACGCCGACGACATTGGAAGAGGTCAGAGCCAACATTGAACGCGAAATAGCCGCTGTTTCGGCCGAAATGTGTGGCCGAGTCGTTGAAAATTGGGTCCAACGAATCGACCGCTGAAAACGTGCCCGCGGTGGCCATATGAACGAAGTCGAGTTTCATTCATAAATGTTTTGATTGTACTTCAAGACAATAAAAAAGTTTTTGGAATATCTCAAATGGTTTGCCTTTTATATAAAAAAAAGTTGTCAAGTCGTTATTAGAAAACCCTACATAACGTTATTGAAATGTTGTTATGTCAGCTAACAGGTTTGTAGCACGTGATGTAGAGTGCGGTCAACGTTACAGAAGGGACATATAGTTTATATAAATAACCTTTTGTTGAACAGTGCATGTCCAAGTCTTATTCGGCAGAGTTGAATTGATTGTAGTCGACTTAAAGATTCATTGTAGGAAACAGGACCCAGTGTAGGCTTATGTTTTTTTTTTTCAAAAAAAGAACAGGATTGGCTCCAGCGGTTATGTGCTTCTACCTCTAACTGGTTAATAACTTCGTTCCATAATATATTAGCAAAAGGAGGGACAATGTACACAAGCGGTAGCCGTAGAGCTTGGCCAGTTCCCGCATCTGCCATTTCGTTTCCAGGTATTTCCATGTGTCCAGGTGTCCATATCAAGTTGATCCTTGGAGAATTAGAAGAGATTATAGTCCGAATGAACTCGAAAGCGGGTGATTTGTCTCTATGATTTTGAATACTGTGGACAGCACTGATTAAATCGCTGCATATTGCAGGCTTGCACTTCGTTGTATTTGCAAAACGCTTCAATTAGCGCCATCATTTCTCCTACGAAAGAATTTTGGTTTGGTGTAGTGATTTGTTGAACCAAAATTCTATCATTTTGATGATCAAGCCTGTAAACACAATAGCCAGACAAAATTTTGTGGCAAGAGGCATCTGTGTACAAAACGCATTCGTAATTTCCTGTGGACAGCAATTCTGCAAACTTTTTCATGTATATCAGGAAATGCTTTTTCTCTGTTGCATTTAGGGAGGTATTTATAAGGTCAGATGGAATAAGCCATGGCAGTGTAAATGACTCGTTATTAACTGGTTCCGGAATAATAATTCCTCTAAATTTTAACTGGAGAATAGAGTTGAAAAGAGAACTTTTGATCTTGGAAGAGTCTGTGATGGCCCACCCATCTTTGCATATTTCGTGAACAGGATGTTTTGTATCAGTCAGGGCCTTAGCTCCCAATTTGACCTGCTCAATGATTTTCATGTCCTTTAAACGACGTGTATGTGTTTCTGCTAATAAGGAGTCGATAGGGGTAGATTGCAATGCTCCAGTCGCAATGCTCAAAATTGCGTTTATTTTGGTTTGTACTTCTTGGTAGCTTTTTTTTTTGTCCAGTGCGAGTACACCGATAGTCCGTGCTGGGTGACTCCTCTGATTAAAGTGTGGGAAATTTTCACTGCTGTATTTATGTGCGGACCTTGTTGTTTTTGAAAATTATTTTAAGAAGATTCTGGATTTTTGCTAATTTTTCTATGATCAACTTTGAGTCCGCATTCCATCTCCAGGATTTGCTGCATATCAGAACCAGGACTCTCATCTTTTATGACAGAGGAAGACTTTTATTACACAGCCTTACCGCGGTGTTTTGGCACTTGTGTTTCCTACATAACATATATGTAGTTCTTCAAATTTACTTGGTGGTAGAATGGCTCCTGCTTTTTGACACCAAATTTGAGCTTTGGAAACTGCTTGATTCAGAGCATCTATGACTGTTTCTGGTTTAAAATAGCTTTTATGTTTGTGTTATCCGGTTTTAAGTCAATAAGCAATGAATTCACATAAGCGTTATACAAGATTGTAGAAATCGGAGAGCCTTGAGGCACTCCATTTTCTACGCGCCTGGCTCGTGAGAGATATCCATTGACTTTCACAGTCATCATCAGACCCGACATGAATGAACAGATCACTCTTAACAGATGCTGATTAATGTGTCATTTTCTTAGTTGTTCTATTATTCCAAAACAAGTTACCCTTTCACCGAGTGGTTTTACCGAGTGGTTTCAATAGGCAATCTCAGTATGTACAGTGTGATCAAGCACACTGAGTAGAGTATGTGTGCCTCTATTAGCTCTAAACCCATGTTGGTCGCCATTAAGGTTTTTCTCTAACGTCCATTTGAGCCCGCTTCCAATTATTTTTTCAAATAGTTTTGACAGGATGGAAAGTAGAGATATTGGACGAAAACTATTGTAACTACGCGTTTGCCTTACGGACTAAACATAACTTTAATTGGTAAGTGCTTAATCATTTTGAATGATATTTTATCCGAACCTGGCGTTGAGCCTTTTGTACCTCTTAGCGACTGAATGAACTCTGTGAGCGATATAAGAGAAAAACTCGTTGGCAAGGTATGACCATTGGAAAAGGCGGGGTCACGTTGTAGAGCATATTTTTGTTCAAGGACCATAGGAGAGAAGTTAGCATCTGAGCTATATCCGGACCATTTATTTGCAAAAAGTTAGGCCATTTAAAAAGGGTCTGTAATGCAAATTTATTTATCGCTCTTACTTTGCTCCACAAGGAGCTGTAAAGGACTAAGAGACGACACGAACTGGGACCATGTTTCAGATTTCGCAGTGCGAACGGCACGTTTTGAAGTCGCTGCTATGCGTCTATATGACATTATGTTTTTATTGTTTGGATGCATTTTAACAGTGCTCCAAGCCTGCTCCTCTTTGTCATCACCAATTTTTTTATTTCCGAGTAAAACCAAATCGGTTGTAAACTTATTTTTTGTGAATGTGTCGCTGGAATTGATGTTGACGCAGCTGTTGACATTCTCTGCTTCTTTGTAAATATTTTCTGAAATTGGGATTGAAAAGGTTTTTTGTTTAGCAACATTTGTAAATAAGTCCCAGTTAGCCTTAGATTCAACAAACCTAGAGCGAAAAATTCCCATTACACAAAAGGATGCTGATGTTTCGATTAGTATCGGAAAATGATCACTGCCTAGTAGAGAATCATGTGTTTTCCAGTTGGTAACGGATGCAAGAATGGGTGACGCTAGAGTTAAGTCTATGGCTGTGTAAGTGTTTCTCGTTGAAAAATGGGAGAACCATTGTTCAAAAGAACGAGATCAGATTGTTGCAGTCAGTTAGCTACAACCAATCCTGCACTGTTGCTGTGGGGCGACCCCCAAAGGGAGTTGTTGGCATTAAAATCACCCAGCACAATGCTGTGCGATAGGTGATTTCCTTCTAAGCTAAGATACGACACAAAAGATAAGATAAGATAAGATAAGATAAGACACAAAATCATATGATTGTCTGTATATTTCGTATTGTTATAGATTCTGGCAACCGATTTTAAGTATGGCTGTCCCATCCTTATTGTGGGTATGTTGCTTGTTATTAAAGTAGGCCCAGTAGTCTTTATATTTTTTGAGAACATTTTCTACAAGAACTTTAGTTTCCTGTAGCGCAATGATTGAGCGAGAGTAAATTTTGATAAGCATATCTAAGTACGGAAGGTTGTTAAAGAATCCTTGGATGTTATATTTAGATTTGTTCTACAGCTTTGCCTATCCATTATAATATTAGAGAAGGGTTTTTCTGCAGTAAACTTGTTAAGTAATAAGCTGTGTGGCAGTAGTTTTAATCGAATTGCATGAGTGAATGTTAGAGTGAACCGTCTGCCCACCCGACCCGGATGAGGACTGATTCGATAAAAGTAAGAATGTAAGAGTGTGAGCACTTTTAAGTGCATCATTTGAACTATTTAGAATTTTGTTAGTTGAAAAATTAATACCTTTTTCCGTGAAGTTATAAGCTGAGCTTCTGATGCAAGTTTCTTGGGAAGTCATAGCCGATGATGTGTTAGTTATTGTTATGTCGCTCTTACAGTCTATGTTATGAGAACGCTGTTTGTTTGTAGGCTTGTTTTTTGATATGTTTTCTTTGATGATATCTAAAATACTAGTGATTTTTTTAGTTCCTTTGAGTAAACTTTCGGAGCATACAGGTGTCCAGATTTTGTGTACTCCTCCCTGGCTTCTTTAATCGTAATCTTTAATCTTATCTTTTAAGAAAGTAGGGCAACTGCAATCATTCGATGAATGTTCATCAGTTTGACAGTTTACACAATACTTCCTTTTGCATTCGTCTTGATGAGGTGAGGCATCTGCACACGTTGGACCAACTTTGGTATTTTCCTTGCAGTGATTATTTGTGTGTCCAATCCGTTGGCATATCCTACAAGACATTAGATTGCGATAGTATGGGTCCACGTTCAATATTTGCCATCCAAGTTCGACTTCAGTAGGTGGCTCAGAAGCATCGAATGTAAAAATCGCAGCCCCCGTAGCGTTGTGAGCTGCTCCATCAATTTGAATAGTTTTATAACTTCAATCACATTAAAAGAGGGTCCAAAATGTTTGCTTCCTCCAAAGATTTGATGTAATGAACGTATATTCGGACTTGACAAGATTTAAGCGACCAATGGTACTATATTTTCACAGGTAATATATATGTCCAAGGAATTTACACTTAACAAACCTCTCCGCAATCTCTTTGTTATTTACTTATATCATCTTTATATTGGGAGCTAATTGCGTGGTTGGCCAATGATTTCGTGAAGTTGTTGTTCCACGTATAGTTCTTCTTCTTTTTGCTTCATTATTGATTTGCATTGGGTCATCTGGATTAAGTGTCCCAAACCGGTTTCCTGTTTCTGCCGCCATAGCGGCGAGCGCTATTAACTAAACCTTATGCAAAGGTGACTTTGTTTTTCTTTTTTATTATTATTATTATTATAAATTTTTTTTTATAGATTTTGAATTGAGTTAGTTGGATTCTATTTATTTACGTTTAATGTGGCTTAAGACAAGCATGGGGGAGAGCCAGAAGTGAAAGATCACTGAAGACAACTCGCTAACCGGCGGCGTTGAGAATTAGGTAATACCGCGCTTGATAATATGTGTGCCACGATTAAGAGATCGCTTCGTACTGGAAATGAGAATTATGAGGGGTTATTAACATATTTTATTCAGGAGTTAAGTTTTTTTTAGACTAGGTCGATAAACTTGAGCACAATTTAGATTTTCGATTTATTCCCACCAACAGGATAACGTTCCACTTGAAACTTTAATGTATCTAGATTAGCTTTTACGCTATTCACAATTTCTAAAATGGCTCTATTTGTGTAAGTTAAATGGAAAAAATTACCAAACTTTCTAAGCTTCCAAAAAGGTCAAGTTTTAACGATTTTTTCAAACCAAAATTTTAGGTAATTATTAGGATTTAGATTCGAGTACATCCCATTTGCAGCGTTTAGGTTTCAAAAATTATTTTATTTTGTTGATGCTAGTCTAGCACATGACTAAACATTAACTATTATCCTGTTATGAATGCTTTAGAAAATCTATATAGGCAAAGAGAAAATATTGATTTAGTGAATTTGAGTGTTTGTGAATCTTCGGAATCACCTTATGATGCCGTGCTTAAAATAGCCAAATTTTGTTTGATAAATAAGAACTGAGCAATTGTTTAAACTAATTAAATAAATGGCTTCAAAAATAGCTAGTAGCATAAAAGCATAATGAATAGTTATCGAAAAAGCTAAATCAACACAAATCCTGTTATAAAGCTGAAGTTTCCCGTTTCCGTTGTGTTGTTACCAAGTAATGTATAGGTAGGTACTTTGATAAAGGTTACAATGATTATTACGATGCAAATGTTGTTGTTTTACACGTAATGTTCATTGTGCACTCACTTAAGACGCCCCGTTGCCACACAAGGCTCATTCCGTCCGAGTGAGTGCCTCACCACGTGCGCTACCTCCTCTCTTTTACTTCCCTACTCTTCTTTAATTTTTGAAACCAAAACCAATAATTATAATTGAAACTCGCAACATACAATCGCATCAAGTAACAAATGTACAAATCAGCTTCAATCCCCACACAAAACCTACATGAAATTAACTGATAACCAGCTTGTAAAAATACATGGGACTGGTATGTTGTACGTAATAAAGCCAATTATTTAAAATTAACTTAAATCCTTTAGTCCGTATACTACTTTATATGTCCCGGATTTGAATAAAAACTTAACTTCATTTAGTAAGTTAGAAGTCTACAATTGCAAAATTGTGCTCCAGCATAACAGAGTGTTATTATGTATATAATCCTGATGAACGCCTGCCGTTCGTAGCGAAAAAAGGAAAAAGGACTATATACCTCGCTGAATTCTGACAAAGTGATTCTGAACGTGGAACAGATGGAACCACTCTCAACTTGGCACATTTGAACATTTCTGCATTAAAACTACTGTTGTCAATGCGGATGGTTCAAAGACTGCTAGATAAGTTTGGTAGTGACATTTATAAATGTTTACGGGCAAAAGAAACAAGAAAGTCTTTTATAACCATTTCGAAAAAAAAATAAAAAATCAACTACCGGAGTGTAGTTGGAAATAAAAATAATAGCAATAGGAACCGACATCAGCACTGAATACAAGAATAAAAACTTTGAAGAATTATTGGGGCAACAACAAGATATAAGTCACAAGCTCACTGTGCAATACACCCCGAAACAAAATGGAATTGCAGAAATAGGTAATAGGACATCGGTGGAGATGGCAAGTTGCCAGTACAAAAGAATTTGTATAATTTTATATGAACGAAACTCACTTTTACTTCTGCTTTCATCAGAAATCATTGCCAAAGTACAACAAAGACCAAACACCAGAAGAGCTATAGACCAAAAGGATTCGCTCTATTCACCATTTTTAAGAAATATGAACAATCTGTTTTGCGTTCAACAAAACGGAAAGCTTTGGCAAATTTGAAGCAAAGGAAGAAAAGCAAGTCCTGAATGGATGGTAAACGAAGTAACAGACTTTGGAAATCAGGAGCTCAAATAGTCATAAACAGCAGAGTCAGTTTACACAAGAAATGTACTCAGGTAAAAGGAAAAATGATAAGGTAGAGACCTCTACTTTGACTTGGACGCATCTATAAAAGACAATAATTCGCTACTTGAATCACAAAAAATGATAATTAACGATAAGCTTTTAGATACGGAAGACAAAAAAAGGGATCCACGGAATGTGCAATAAGCAGTGGATTGAGGCAATGAAAGCAAGAGACCAGTTAGCAATAATGTGATAGAGTGCAAATTGGAATGCACAACAAAATATCAACCGGGCGGAATAATTAAACGCAGGAAGGCCCGTCTAGTGACAAAGGGCAATGATCAAATCTCGATTACACAGACACGTGGCTTAGGTTAGGTAATAAAGGATGTGCTAGTCCCTAAGCGACAAACATACGAGTACATGAAGACATATTGTGATTTTCTGTTGATGTTATTATGGTTGATCCTACCAAGATTGTGTTGGCTGAAAATCAGATAAAGCTTATGAGATATATCAGTTTTCCTTCTCTGATGTCCTCAAGTTCTCCAAAAAGTCTATACTCCAGGTGTTTTATACGGGGTATTTGGAGGTTAGGGGTAGTCGCACAGCAAGTGTGTAATTGTCTCTAAAACCTTGATCAAAATGTTACCGGTGGCGCTCCCATTGTTCCGATTTTGTTTTGTTTGTTAAGTTGGTACATCTGTTGTTGACATTCACTCTAAATCTTAGCGTCATAGCTTGCCATTTGTAAAAGTTACGTAGCCAAGTGTACATCTATCTCTGTGTGTGTTGGCGATTTTTTACAATTTTAGAAATGAATTTAAATTTGAAACAACGAGTTTGTATTAAATTTTGCGTAAAAAACAGATTTAATGGTGCGCGAACGATGGAAATGTTGGAAAAGTGTTTCATTAACCAGTTTCATGAGCGGTTCAAAAATGGTCGCGAGTCAATCGAAGATAATGAACGCAGTGGCAGACCATCGACATCAAAAACCAACTAAAATATTGATGAAGTAGAAGAAATGTTGGTTAATAACCGCAAATTAACCACCAAAGGAGGACTTGAACATTGCCTTCGGATACGTCAAGGCATTTTGGGTAATGATTTGGGTTTCCGTCGTGTAGCAGCAAAGTTGGTGCCAAAAGACCTCAATTTCATGATTGAGAGATGATTGACGAGACTGAATCCGATCCCACATTCATCAAAACTATGGGTTTATGAGTACGACACGCAATTCAGACATCAGGTAAGTGAACGGTATTCACCAAATGAGCCGCGTTTCAGCAGCCAAGAGGAAGTAAAGGAAAAATCACAGAAAGCACTGGTTGACATACTGAAATCCGAATATAAAAAATGTTTCGAGAATTGGATCAGTGTGTTGCAGTCGATGGGGATTACTTTAAAGGGGACAATAGGGATTTGGGTGAATAAACTTGTATTTTTAATTTTCTGAATAAATTCCGGGACCTTTTTGATCAAGGTGGTATGCCTTTTTCTTTTCTACAACTTTTGCATAAAAGCGACAGCCCGGTGTGGGCCAAGGCCTTGCTTCTCGCACTCATTTGTGTTTCTCACTTTGTGAATTCTTACTCTCCTGAGCAGTTCCTACTGTTAATTGCCGGTTCCGAACGGCTCTTCTCAGAAGCTTTTTCATAGGCTTTTTGGAGGTTTGTAACTGCCCGCCGAAAGGGTGATGACGATTTTAAAAAATTTGCTATTTTGCTCTTACCGGGATTCGAACCCAGGAAGTTGGCGTGACTTTTGCATTAATCTTGAGAAAAGGCTCCTGCTGGTCATCCGGCCTATATGACAGTGGCCAGATAAGATACCTGTAGAGATACGGATGTATTCTTTGTTGAGGTCGACAAAAATTCTGCCGCTGTCTGGCTTTGGCCAAAGGCAACGTGAGATGACATAGTCACTTCTCGACATCCATGCTTTGGTGGATCGTTCTATGGCTGTAAATCCTTTTTGCTTTGCATGGTTTCAATTGGTATATTTATGTCGTTTTGGGTGTTATTTCTGTGCAGAGGCACACTCTCTCTTGCTAGCTCATCCGCTTTTTCTTCCCTTTCACTTTTGTAGGTCGAAGTACCCAGGAAATATCCACTCGGTGAGATTCGCAGACTACGCTTAGAGTCTAATTTTCTATTTTATTAAGGCTTATTGCAAGCATACGAGTATTTTTAAAACTAACAGTTTTAGTTAAAACCAAAGGGTGGGAGTGGTTATAGAGGCATAATATCGCTAACTACACGAAGCATTCTCAACATTGGCTCCAGATGTCCGTAGTTCGTTCTGTGAAAATTGTGCCGGAAAAGTTTAGATAGCAGCGAAGTAAAGTAGGAAGGCGCTCAAGAAAATTCTTTGTCTAAATCTTCTTGCAGTGGTAGGCTGTCTAAGGAAGATATTGTATATCTAGAGATTTTCAACTTCATTTTTTAGATTCTAGTGCAAATAAAGTGCTTGGTACAAATCCTGTTAGGGTGGTGGTTATGGATCTACGTTTAAGAAATCCGGGTTCGATTTGGAAGACAATAGATTTAAAATGGAAAAGCAATTTGTCATAAATAACGCTTTCAAAAAGCTTAAGTATGCAGGAAAGCAAAGTAATTGGTCGAAAGTTGGAGATATCGTCCTTTTGACCTTTTCTTGTATGGGAATAATAAAAGACCTTTTCCGGGTTGTGAGGGAAATAATTCCTGAGTGATAGAAAGGTGAAAGAGAGCTGTAAGAGGTTGGACTAGGTGCATCTCACATTTCTTTAAAAATATAGGGGAAAGGTCATCAGGAATAATCATCTTTGAGGTTTATTATTTTTTCTTTAACTTGCTCTAAATTTATAGTGTGGTCCAGTCGGTTTGAATATTTGTCATAAAGAGTTTGGCAAGGTATGAAGAAATTTATTTGGACAGACTGGTAGTAGAAGAAATCAGCGTGAGAACACGATTTTAAGTAAGTATATCAGAGCATATTTCTCTTGATACGAAGAGATCGCAGCTCTTTATTATACCAGGGTGGTGAAAATGAAGGATTATTTTTGAGTAAAAAAAGGTACTGATTGGGAGATACATTTAAAAATTTCGGTATAAAAGGATGCAAGAGCATGGTTGACTGTAAGCTTAAGATTATCGTAGAGAAATTTGAAATTGGCCAGACTGAGGAGGTTGTTCAGTTTGGCGTAGTTAGCCCTATGAAAATTAAAGCTGTCAGAATACATAGAGGAAACGGAGTTAAGACCATTGTCATACGACAACGTTAGAGAAAGGGGAGGGTGTTAACTATCCAACTTAAAGAGAAGATGTCTACTTTCTTAAATGACGCTCTCTATCAGTGAAAAAGACTAAGTCGAGTTTTCTGCCAATGTTATTTGTAACCCCACTTAGTTGATACCGACCAGAGTCAGTAAGGCAATCAGTTAAAAAATTTTCTTTATCAGAGGTGGGCTTTGTTGCAGTGAAGAAGGACTGGTCAGTCTGAGTCCATAGAAGCTTAGGTATAGTAAAGTCACCTAAAAAATAACAACTTTGTTTAGATCAGCAGCATTATATATACAATCGTTTGCATCAATAGCTAACTGGTAACCTTTAATTTTTTTAAGATTTACGAATAAAGCAGCAACAAATACTCGTATATAGGTTGCGCTTGCAAATAAGAATCCTAGTACAAACGAGCAGTGAACGACTTTCTAAAGGGTGTAGACTCGAGACGAAAGTGAACGACATAGTACTTATAGCTAGAAGTACACCGCGACCATACAAATTTTACTCTTTAGCTAGACCATCGTCACAGTGTAGATCGAAGTCATGGGAAAATAAATCAATATATTTAATATTAGGGATGAGATTGGCTTCTGTCGGAGGGCAGGATCTGCGGATTAAGATGTATAGCAGAAATCTTAGTTCGTAACCCTCTTACACGGACAGACATTTGAGAGGCTTCAGCATAGAATTGAGTGGTAGTTTTTAAAAGTAGATCGTGTTCTCTGAAGGTGTAGTATACATTTGGAACTTACGTGTGAGGCAAAAAAAAAAAGAGATCATTCGTCCCATCTAATTGCTCATGAAAACGTATGAAAGGTTGCAACAGATCATTATGATTAGTAAGGACGTCTTCTTGGAGAATAGAAACCATTGAATTAGTTTTCTTTATACCATCGATACAGACAGAGTCTGACTTATTAGATGGGCGAGATATAAACAAGCATTATCATATAATCTGCGGTCAGAGAGAACATACCGGCCATCCTCGCCTGAATCGATAAGGTGCTTGGTTAACTTTGCCTTTGGAGGAAGTATGGAGTTTAAAAAAGTCAATGGTGGGGTATTAGGGTGGGAGCGGATAAAGTTAAGGTAAACCGTTTTTGTTTGAGTAGAATAAGGAGATGTTGTTGAGTTTATTGAAGGACTGGGAGGAAAATCAAGAATAAAAGATACACGTTTGGGAATTGGGTTGAACGGGGTGAAAGAACTTTTGTATATAAGCGACTGACAGTATGAAGTGAAGAAGGAGTGAAGAAAGGAAATTTCCCAACTTTAAAACTTATTTGTTTTGGATTTTTTTTTTTGTTAGAGTTAGGCTTAGAATTTGACATAGAGTTAGACTTAATGTAAACATGGTTTAGTTTTCTAGGTTTAGTGGGTTTTTAATTATTGTTATTTTTTTTACATTTAGATTTAGTTGTTACATTTAAAATAAGTTTTAGTAGTAATAACAATTTTATTAAAGACGATAGCTATGTATTTTAAAATGGACTGTTTATTTTATTTCCAAACATGCGCCCGCTGCGCCGGTGGAAGAATTTCGTCGCTGGCGTCCTCAATCATGGTCCTTACTGTACAAGTTTTACACCATTGCAGTAAGAGTATGTTATACTTCTCTGGATATAAGAGTTGTGTGTTGTGTGAGTTTGAGTATATTGATTATCTTCATGTAAATAAGACAAGATCGTTTAAGTTAATAATATAGAACATCACATGTAGGTGACAAGGACGACTACCCGAAAATATGGGCAACAAAGGGAGATGAAATATGTGTAATTTGCTTTGTTTTGCAAAAGTGCAATAGTTTGGATCAATTCGCGTTGCGAGTTGCCAGTTCGTTTTTTTTGTTTGTGTTTAATTTTCCTGTTTTTTAGTTGCGGTTGTAGTAAGTATATTTTACTAAAATATCTGTTTTTCTGTTATTAGATTTCGTCTAGAATTGTGTACACCGGCGCGAGTACACAATCGCCCATATAATATGTATTTTTGTGTGTATACGAGGTGTGTTCAAAAATTAAGTAATAAGAAATATTTATTTATTCATCAATATTAATGTTGTCTCCTTCAAAGCAATCCTTCTTAGATATAATACACATGTGCCAACGCAACGCCTTTTTCTATCCTCGAATATTTTCTCATTAGCACTTTTTGATTTGGCTTGAGCTCTTCCAACGATGCGCTTTTTTTCAATCTTAGTTCTCCTGGGTGCTTCCATTGGGACGATTTGGCTTTGATTTCGAAGTCATAACCATATACTCATGATTCATAACCAGTTATGTCCCTTTTGAGCAAGTCAGGATCGTCATTGACGTCTTTCAAGAGCTCTCGAGCGATGATCATGGGACGGTTCTTCTGATCAAAATTAAGAGGTTTCGAAACAAACTTCTTTGACACACGTCTCGTGTCCAGGACATCCGAAAAAATTTTATGACACAAGCCAACGTCCTCAGCAACTTTACTTATGGTAATTCGACGATTTTCTAAAACAATTTCTTCACAGCTTCGACGTTATCATCTTTTGTTGATATGCTAGGGCGTCCAAACCGAGGTTCGTCATTGGCATCTTAACTGCCATCTTGGAAGAGCTTATACCACCTATAAATATTTGTTTACTTAGAGCAGACTCACTGTATGCCACTGCCAACATTTCAAGTGTTTTAAAGGATATATATACCCGTAAATACATCGTATGTTTTGTTTTTGCGAAAGTGATACGCTTGTGTAAGTACAAAAAAAAAAGAGAAAAAAATATGGGAAAATCCTAAAGAAAAAAAAAAAAAAAAAAATCAACAAAATTATTTTCCTAACAAATTCGGTGCAATTTGTGGTGTTATTTTATATAATAACTGTACTCCGCGTACACATTCTTGGTTGTGCAGTGCGATGATGTGCAATAAAATTTTCGCGAACGGTTTGTTGTTTTAATGATAGCCGAATTGTCTATCAAAGTGTGCATTAAGTATAGAATCCGCCTTCAATTTAATTGTTGTTGCAATTTGGAAAAACTAAACAATTCATCTAATGTAAGCTTTTTTTAATTTTTATTTATCTATTTTTTCATTTTAGCGATAAAATTAGTTTAAGATTTATTTATTATTCATTACAATATATTATTGGATCTATAACTTCGTTTTTTTTCGTATAATTAGTGCGGTTTTCTAAGAGATGGCGTATCTTGTATTATTCTATTGTTATTATTTTATTGGAACATGCGTTGGAAAGCTACTGCTATTGTACGTCATTTCAGTATATGTCATTCATTTGAAGCGTGAACAACAATAATTTTTTTTCACTCAAATATGTCGAAATTTGTGCCTGAAAAAGTGTTTTTGAAGAACTCCCCTTCTTCATTACTTTAATATGAAGAAAACTGCTGCCGAACGTCATCGTATTTTGGTGGAAGTTTATGGTGAACATGCGCTAGCTGAGCGAACGTGCCAAAAGTGCTTTGCACGATTTAAAAGTGGTGATTTTGGCTTGGAAGACGATGAATGTCCTGGGCAGCCAAAAAAGTTTGAAGATGAAGAACTGGAAGCATTACTCCATGAAGATTGTTGCCAAACACAAGAAGAGCTCGCAGAATCTTTGGGTGTCACTCTAGCAGCCATTTCAAAACGTTTAAAAGTAGCTGGGTATATTTAAAAGCAAGGAAATTGGGTTCCACATGAACTCAAGCCGAGAGACGTCGAAAGAAGGTTTTGCATGTCCGAAATGCTGCTGGAACGCCACAAAAGGAAGTCATTTTTGCATCGGATTGTTACTGGTGATGAAAAATGGATCCATTACGACAAGCCCAAGTGCAAAAAATCATATGTTAAACCAGGCCAACCAGCTAAATCAACGGCAAAGCCGAATATCCATGGCGAGAAGATAATGCTCTGTATTTGGTGGGATCAGATGGGTATGCTGTATTATGAGCTGCTAAAACTGGGTAAAACCATCAATGGACAACGCTACTGAACACAATTAATCCGTTTGAAGAGAGCAGTAGCCGAAAAACGCCCTGAATATGCGACCAGACACGAGACAATAATTTTCCATCATGACAACGCTCGGCCCCACGTTTCTATTCCGGTTAAGAACTATTTAGAAAACAGTGGATGGGAAGTCTTACCTCACCCGACTTATAGCCCAGACCTTTCCCCTTCTGACTACCATTTGTTCCGGTCGATGCAGAACGCCCTCACTGAAATACGTTTCACATTAGAGCAGAATATCAAAAATTGGGTTGATTCATTCTTGGCTGCCAAGCCGGCGCAGTTCTTTTGGGATTTGTGGATCCAAATTGCCAGAAAGACGGGAAAAAGTCATTGCTTCAAATGGGCAATACTTTGAATAATACTATTGAACATGTTTTTCTTAAAAAGAAGTTCAAATTTTGAAAAAAAAACCGCACGAATTGTTGCTTTAAAAGTTGCTCAAATCAATAATAAAACGACACCTATTTTTGTAATAGCTCAGTCTAACAACATTATATAAGTATATTTGTCTCACTCTCTTCAACTTCCTTTTTTATGTTTTTATTTAATTAAAACCTCGCTTTAACAGAAGAATAATCATAACGTTATAATTACAATTTTATAAAAACTCGTTTATTAACGAAAACTAAAATTTAGAGGGAGACCCAGAGGATGAGCCTACTTTTTGTTTTTCAATAATGTGAAAAAGCTCACTAATCTAATCTCGTAAATTTTTTGTGTGTTTTTGTTATAAATACTTGAAAGTATTTAATATTTTGCCGCAATTTGTGGACGTAACTTTTTCACACAACAAATATTTTCTCAATTTCACCTTTCCCTACAATTTTTCTTAGCTTATTTTGTCCATTGTTATCTTCTTCGAAACAAACGATTTATAGCAAAGGAATGGCGCTAGGTGATTTCAACGCCAGGAACATCTTTGGTGAAACTAAGCCTGCCCAACATCTGGCAACGCACTTAGGCTTATTGACTTTGGGGTGACACCCAATTTTTCTGAAACATGCGCACGGTTTTCTCGTCTTCTTGAGCGAGATCACCACCTTGTACCAGTGCGCACTTCCCAAGAACCACAATTAACTAGAACTACTTTTTCTGCAGCATCAAGTGCCGAAGATTAGTAGCAACCCTAACAGCTTGCCATCAGAGACCCTTAATTGTTGTGCTGGGCTTCATGTGACTACCACCAAAATATCACTTATTTGATTAGGAATGCCGGCGAGTATACATATGTAGCTAAACACGGTGCATAGAAAGCTACTATAGAACGAAGGACGACGGAAGCTCATGATCAAAAGAGACGGAAAGAAATCGGCTTTTCCAGAAGAAGAAAAAAAGCTCGAGAAGAGTGCGATCAAAGATATTGAGAGTAAGGTAAAAAGGAATACTATATATCAAAGGATCAAGAGAATATGGAAAATTTTCTTCTGCAGACAGACTTCTCAACTTTGACGATGATAGTCAAAACTACCGTTCACCTGACCAAAACGAAGTAAGGATAGCAATATCTAAGCTGAAATCCAACAAAGTTGAGGGATCTAATGGTTTGCCGGCCGAAGTATTCAAAGATGCTAGAAATGGCTTTTTGGGGTGCACACATTACTATAGCTCATTTCTCAAATCTTGTCAGAAAAGTAAATGCCTGATGAATAAAATCTCAGCATCAGCACAATCTTGGATATTCAGTCCTGTTTTCGTTAACGAGCTTTGAAGGATAGCTGAGACATATGCAACGTGTTGAAACCAATGCTCCGCAGAGTCTTCGAATCTGTACCGAATGGACAATGCAGTCGAGCCATGTTCTTTATTTATTTTCAATTTATAAAACAGTGGCAGTGCCCAGTTGCTGTCACTTTTCATAGATATCAACTGTACTTATTTTACCTCCCCGTGGTAATCACCGGGTACTGGTCTGCCTATCCGGACGTGACTTGCTGAACTTATAAGCGCGATTGTTGAACACAAAGAAAATAGTAACACTATAATGCTCTGTCGGAAAGATTGAGTGAACGAATCTCAGAAATCTTAAATGAGCCCCTCAGAAAGAGAACGTACGGCGAATGAATTCACTAGACTGAATCAATTTGAAAGATACCTTACTTGAGCTACTTCGACATATTTGTATCTAAGGTCAGAGAGGACTAGTCAGGGTCCTGAAACAGAAATGGTGGCGAATGAACCCTTTTTATTCCAACGATAGCTCTCACATCCCCTAAGTGGGTTACTAACACCGGAAGATCCGGCCGCTTTCGTCCAAGGGGTCCAACAAAGGGCCTGGCCCTACAAGTTGGAGGTGGTACGCCGGAGTAACTGGCCGACTTTGCAAAACATATATAGTTGCGAAGTAACAACAAGCCTCGTATACGAATGAATTTATTCTTGACGAACCATGCAAACGAAACAAGAACAACGAATTTCGGATCTGTACGTGGAATGTTAGGATCCTTACCAGACCGGGTGCAGCCGAACAGATAGCAGAGGCGCTGCACTGCTATAAAGCAGAACTAACCGCCATCCAAGAACTGCGATGGAATGGGCCAGACAAAAAGATGATGAAAAATTGGGATATTTATTATGGCGACTGCTATCGGCAACAAAAACAGCGCTTATTTGGATGTGGATTCGTCGTTGGAGGCAAACTAAGGCAAGAAGTTCTGAGTTTCAATTATGTGAACGAGCGCCTCACGACAATTCGCATCAAGGCTAAATTCAGTTCCACGAGCTCTTAGAGATGACATGACAACTTTGACATTAAAATTGTCTTAGGTGATAAGTAAGTACTGTCATAAAGTGCAGTCTACACGTTACCATCTCCGATAAGGGATTGACCACATTGCGATCGACGCAAGGTACTCCTCCAGTATTATTGATGTCCGAACATTCCCAGGGGCCAACATTGAATCGGACCACTACCTTGTTGTAGCCAAAGTACGGCTTCGGATATCCCAACCGCCAAGACAAGTTTGTACTGTGAGGAAGTTTGACTTTGGACGGCTAAAATCGCAAGAGATCACCTAATCCTTCTCCGATCGAATCTCTCTCAATCTCTCAAGAGCTTCATCATCAGAGACTCCGCCTTTGAGGTGCTTGGTTTCACTCAAACAGCACAACGAAACCTCTGGTTCGACGACGAGTGCCGGAAAGTATATGCAGCGAAATAAGAGACATACAAAGCAGCGCTGCAAGGAAGGGCCAGAGCTGCCAAGGAGCAAGGACAAGAAGAGACACCGACTTCTCAGAAAAAAAAGGAAGAAAAAGAGAGATGTTACAGTAGGAATGAGGTTCGGAAGTTTTACCAAAAGGTAAAAAGAACCTGCCAGGGCTATAGAGCCCGAACCGAAGTAGAATCGCAGTCGATTCTGAAGATATGAAAGAACTACTTCTGCAGACTGTTAACGGCGATCACGAATTAAATCCCGCTGTCAGGCAGAATGAACCATTCAACTTGGACGATGAAGATCAACAATTCCGTATACCCGACCTTGATGAAGTGAAGATAGCCATATCTAAGCTTAAGTCCAACAAAGCCGCTGGAGCAGATGGCCTAACCGCCGAGCTATTTAAAACCGGATTCGTTGTATGCCCGATGAATGGAACCTCAGCATTGCTTGCCCGATCCTTAAGAAAGGAGAAGCTGTGAACTGCGCCAACTAACGAGGTATTAGTCTTCTAAACATCGCTTACAAGATCTTATCTGTCGTATTGTGTGAACGCCTGAAGTATTTCGTCAACAACCTAATTGGTCCCTATCAGTGCGGCTTCAGGCCAAAAAAGTCCACCATCAATCAAATATTTACAATACGGGAGATCTTGGTGAAAACCCAGGAAGTCCAAATCGATACCCACCACCTTTCATCAATTTTAAGACCGCCTATGACAGCATTTACAGAGACAAGCTATACAGAGCCATGTCTGCTCCACCAAGGTCGGTAAAAATCTCACCGAGACCTTCGATGACAAAAAAGGATTTAGACAAGGCGATGCGCTGTCATGTGACTTCTTCAACATCGTTCTTGAAGATAAAAAACTTAAACGCTAACATCAGAGACAACAAATCAGGAAATACATTAAACTCCGGAAACATTTTTTGACTCGTGATTTTACAGCAGGAATCCAGAATGCTTCCCTTATTAAGTGCTCCGTTAAAGAATTTCGACAATGTTGGTGATCCAGGTGTTTTAGGCGTGGCATTTAGTTAACGATATTGGATGCCTATGACTTTCCGGAAGTTTGGCAAGAGAAATCTTTCCCCCAACACCAAGGATGTTGTCATCTGGAGCAAGCATTGGAGTTACATATGTCAACCAGCTTCTCTTCGAAAAGGTTTTGAATTTCTTTAAGTGAGTTATTTCGGTATTAAATGATAGATGCTGCTGAAACCGCATGATTTTTGCCTTAGCATTGGATATGCTCTCGTGTTTGCTTCTTTCTGTCCCACCGAAGACAATAAGTGTTTATTTGTTGTTAACGATTAAAACAGGAGAACCTCTCAATAAAGTTTTCTTCATAAACCATATTTCGAGAGACATGTGTCATGGTAATTCCCATATCTTTGAAAAGATAAGATGGAAGCTGGTCATGCATTAACCAGGTTGGACCCTCAAACCAAAGCCGACAGCTAGACTCTTGTTGTCACAAATTTGTTATCGATCTTGTTGTTGCTGCACACTAAGTTTAGGGTTACTCGGTATACGATCACCGAGATATGAGGATAGTGGGATTTCTTCTGTCTCCATTTTAGGGATTATGCAATATGCATATTTTACTGTCTTTATTTGCTCTTGTCTTAAGTGGCGTGACTCGACCTCTGGCTGTTAGTAAACGGGTTGTGTAAGATTCCTCATTTTTAACATTTTCACTGCTGCGTAGCCTTCTCCCGAGGCATCACAAATTTCAAGTAGCTGAGTTGGTAAACTCTGGGTTTCTTGGATACTGCGCGGGATTCTAATGGCACTAAGTTGAGGAAAGGTTTTAAATATTTTCTCAGCCCAGTCGTACCTGAGTATCCACAACTCTTACATGCGTATACGGAGGAGTATGATAACTGGTAGTATCCAACCTATGGGATCGTAAAAGAATGCAGCCATAAACAATAGACCTCTTTTAGTGTATGTTAATTGGTCTTCATTCGGGATACCGATAAGGAATGTTTCTTCTACTGGATTGTAGTTAATACCCCGGATTTTCATATCTTGGTCTTTGAAGACGGCGAGTTTGTTTATGGTGCACAGTATTTAACGAAAACTCACCCAATGGTTGTGTTTTGTTGGGACGCCAGAGGATCCGAAATTTGAGGTATCAGGGACTGTTCAACATTTGTTGCATGCCGCTGGTGTAGGCCAATTTGTATAACTATTCTGGTGGATAATGTTGAAGATATGACATTGCAATTTCGTGCCTGGGTGGACGAGCTGGTTTAAAATAATCTCGTTGCTTGATGGCGTGCCGACTTAAATCCGTTCCTTAAATTCATTGTGGCAGGATACTATCGGATTATATTGATATATTGGATTAATAAGCGTTTCCGGTCTCATCTCGCTGCCTTTTATAAGGTACTGGGGACATGTGATTTGACGCGAGACCTATGAACTCTCGACTTCACCGATGTCTTCCTGGTAACCGTCAGGTCCTAGAAATTTAGTAGGTTCTCCTTGAACTCTGAGTGTTGGAGTTAGTTTTCCATTTTTTTTTTTTTTTCGTTTCCTGGGTCTCCACACACGATCCACCAACCAAGTTAGGTATTTCGAAGTAACACCCCTTTTCCAGACCTGTTCTGTTCAAATAAAACACTTCTTTGTTACTTTTACTCCTGCTTTATTGCGTTGGAGAGTAACATGTACTCTGGTTTGCGCTATGGAATCTTTTTTAGACATTCTCTGATTAAATCGAAGGTTATCATGCTGATCTAGACGATGCTGATATTCTATGAACAGGAAATTTTCTATTTCCGCTAAGATTAGAGGTCTGGCCTTACAGTTTAAAAAATCGTCCATTCTGCCTCGTGGGACAGGATCAAAGCCTAGTTTTAGTTCCAATTTAACTGGATGCCTTGGAAAATCAAATGTTTTGCCTAATGTTGTACAGACCTTTGGATAGTTGTCTCAAGTTAAATCAAGGTCAGTAATTGTTTCAAATGCTTTTCCAGTTAGCTTCGAATTGAGTAGAACGAAGCGATCGATGTTGAACGTTCATCTCCTTTCTGCTAGTGAATCGAACTGCTTTTTAAATTCACGGTACTTCGTGATATCACCACTATATTTTCCTAAGTTGATTTCTGGAATTTTGATACCACTTCCTTCGGACCACGTCCCTGAGACATATGAAGAGTTCCCTCACTCTAGCGTGAGTTTGGCTATCACGTGTAGAAGTGGTTTGTTTGGGTTTTTGCTGTTTTGTTAAATAAATTGGGGCAGCTGTGGCTGCATTGGGAGATTGATGTTGTATACGCGACTGAAAATTCCTCCCGCGGGATCTTGTAATACATACCCAACTCCTTGGACGTATGCAAATATCTGCTGAGGCATGCCATAATTTTGGGCAGCTTGTTGTGCCAGTCCCTGGATGGATGGATGAACGACGTTGCTCGTGGATACCACCAGCAAATTCACTATTGAGTCAGTAAATATCGAAGTTGCTTATGAAAAAATATCGTGAATTTTCATAAGCAAACCACTGGACTCAAAAATATTTATTTCCCTCTTTGTCCCATTTTCCCAAAAACTTAACACTTGCTCAGGCACAACTCAGTAACAGTTGTTGACTATTAAATAATGAAAAAATAGCGAAAAGATATTGGGAAACAAATTTTATTTTAATCTTGCACAAATAAAGGTTGAAGCTCAACTAAATATATACATGTTTGTGAGCTAACTAATACAATAGTGAAACATTGATGATGCTGCTAGTGTTCCTCCCTCTTGTTAAGCTATGTTCCCATTCCACTATTAACAAAGAATTTGTAAATATGTTTCAAGTTTTAGGTGTCATATGATAGTTTGCGACTTTCCATTAATAAATGTTGATTTTTTTCAATCGCACGAGCAAATTTTTCAAATTTTTCAGAAAAGTGTTGAACAATTTTGAAATCAGAATTAATGTATGATGCACCAAATAACACAGAAAATTATCTTAAGCGAAGTGACTGAATTCAAAGAGAGCATTCCAGATATGATAAGACTTGTACGAGTATATCATTATAATATTCAGGGGGGAATAATGCCGCCTGTAATAAAAGTTCGACTAAAGTGTCAGAAATACCATTTCTTTCTAGAGAATAGGCGCAAGTTTGAACTTTGGGTTCCAGAGAAAGGGGCATTATTTGCTAATTTTTCGAAGACAATAGCCTTCGGCGAGCTATATTTATGAGAGTAGATACAAGTAACATATATGAGGAGATGGAAATGTAGTCAAACAGCGGCGTTTTGATATCAATGATGATCGAAAATTTATCGCAAAATCCGCATGTTAACACATAGTCTTAAAACGAATTCGATGACTTTGATTTAGAGAACATGTTGTTTCGACAGCTAGTTTAACATGGCAAATTGGGTGCCACAGGAAAAGTTTTTATCTCACGTTTTGATGACACAAATTAGATTTACGATTTAACGATAAAGGATGCCAATAATCCTTAGACGTTCAAGTTTTCGAAAGCCAACATTCGTCCAATTTTAGCCGAGACGCAAGTAAAAACATGCGAGTATTTTTTAAAAATTAAAAAAAATATATATATTCAGTGCTGAATGAAATTCAGAGGGGGATATTTGAGTGTTATTGTATTTCATCTATGGTATGTATGTTTAATGATGTAGTCCAAATATTATATTGAATTTTTTTTGGAACTGTTATATATGTATATTATATATGTATATGATAAGAACGAAATTATGTAATCACAACGACAAAAATTCAAATCCAAAAATTTCAAAGTTAAGAGGCGAAAAATGGGAACGAAACGCTGAAAAACCGACTGCGCTAATTACGAGACCAGACGACACAGCAAAAGATGAGTTTTCACACTGGGCCTTTATTTTTCTCAACTTAATTAATAAAGAAAAATGAATGTACATAAATGTATGCATCAGCAGAGTTGCACGATGGAGAATTTTCATTTTGTTAGGTCCTAATAACTATGTTTTTTTTTTCAAAAATATTTCTCTAAACCGGAGCGCTTTCACGAAAAGGTCAACCTATATCAAAAGAGCGTGTTGGATATATCATACACGAATATTTGGACATGCGAAAGCTTTGTTCAAAGTGGGTGCCGCGTTTGCTCACAGTCGACCAAAAACAACAACGTGTTGATGATTCAGAGGAGTGTTTAAAGGTGTTCTACCGCAATAAAGCCGAATTTTTGCGTCGGTATGTGACAATGGATGAAACTTGGCTCCATCACTTCACACCAGAGTCAAGTCGGCAATCAGCTGAGTGGCGAGCAGACGACGAAACTCGTCCAAAACAACCAAAAACTCAACAGTCGGCTGGCAAGGTTATAGCATCCGTATTTTAGGATACACATGGAATAATTTTCATCGACTATCTCCAAAAGGGGCAGACTATCAACAGCGACTATTACATTTTGTTGGAGCGTTTGAAGGACGAAATCGCAGAAAACGGTCGCATTTGAAGAAAAAGAAAGTGCCGTTTCATCAACACAATGCACCGTGTCACAAGTCGATGATACCGATGGCAAAATTGAATTCGGCTACGAATTGCTTCCCCACCCAACGTATTCTACAGATTCCTGTTCGCAGGCTTTAAAAGAATGCTTGCCGGAAAGAGATTTAAGACCGATGAAGAAGTAATCGCCGAAACAGAGGCCTATTTTGAAGCTAAGCCGAAATCGTACTACAAAACTGGTATCGAAAGATTGAAAAATCGTTTCAATCAGTGTATCACTCTCGAAGGCAACTATATTGATAAATAAAGTTGAATTTTGCAAAAATTTTGTGTTTTACTATAAAATGGACTTTTCAGCCCATGTGTTATGTATTGGTTTAATGTCCATAGCTTAAAAAAATAAATCTTAAGTGTCTCGATTTTGAAGAAAAATCTAGCTGAAAGACGATAGTTCGGAAGATTAAGACAAGTGTAACTTGTTTTAGAGTTGAAAATCTTGGAACTTAAATAAATAAATATATAAGTGGCGCGACAGCCCGGTGTGGGCCAAGGCCTAGCTTCTCGCACTCATTTGTGTTTCTCACTTTGTGAAATTTTACACTCCTGAGCAATTCCTTCTTTTATTGCCGGTTCCGAATAAGTCTCCTGAGAAGCTTTTTTGTAGGCAGAAGAAATTGACTTTCGGAGGTTTGCCATTGCCTGTCGAAAAGGTGATGACGAATTTGAAAAATTTGCTGTTGTGCTCTTACCGGGATTCGAAGCCAGGTAGGTTGCGTGACAGCCAGTGAGTCAACCATCACGCCATCATCACCACCTTCGAACTTACATTTTCAAAAACAAAGCCCTTACACAAAATTGCTCTGAAGTAACCAAATATAAATAAACATGTGGTACGAAATTCCGGGTGAACCTAGTTTCTCACTGTGTCATTTATTTTATAATTTTGTGTACAGTTAGATTCTTTTGCCGATTCTGTCGGGAAAGTGAGAGATTTATTTTACAGGCAGTAGATTTCACTTTACGGGGCCTACCATGCTGAAAATGTGGTGTCTTTGTAAGCACAAATCACCTTTTCTACTGTCGGATCAGTTGTAAGGAGTGTAGTCAGCCACGGAGGCATCCATGATGCAGGAGTAGATGGCAGTGGCACGCTCGACGTTGTTCGACTCTAGCTCGTCGGGTTGGGATGGTTCTTGCCACTACCCCGTGCACCTCTACTCACTTTGCCAAAAAAAAAAAAAAAATAATAGTTCAAAAGAAACAAGGATAGCCTGGAGAAAGTTACGTTATTTCACGTTGGCTAAACGGACTGACTTCAAAGAAAGGAGGAGAGAAAGATGAAAGAAAGAAAGAAAGAAAGAAGGAAAAAGGAAGATCACATCTCTGTGCTATCACCACTGTGCAAGCTCGGGACGTTCGCGCTTAAACTAACTAATCCTATCTTAGCTTAAGTACCGAGTTTAAAAGATTGATTTAAAACTAAACCTACAACTAACTTAACCCTATATACCCTATACCGAATAATATGTCCCAGGATCATACAGCGATGACATCTCGCTACGACCTGAATTAAGCCGGATGTTGTTGGCTGAGGATGGCCAACCCACCCTTACCGCACTTAAAAGCAACCAATTGCTACCATTCTGGCCAAAACTGTGAATGGTAGCCCCTAAGCGAAGGGCTCCCTCCCAGTCGCCACCTGTAAGAAAAAGTAATAAAAAACTTTAAATAAAAAATAAAATTCGAAAAAAAATGTACTTTATACACTCTAGACAACATAATAAAAAAATTAATTCTAACACTTAACTAAATTGAAAAAGCTCAGAAAAGAAAATCTAGTCCTTATCCTAAACTACATATACATACTATCATATATTTTTTTTTTTTTTTTTTTTCACTTTTGTTGTATTTGGTGTTGTCTCGCGGAGCACCTCTTGTAGGCGATGTAGCCTGGAGGCCGAAGGTTCCACCACAAATTTCACCAACCGGCTTACTTGGGCCTTCTCTTGCGTGAGGGTAAAACGACGGTATCACATTTATGAATAGGTGTAATGGGATAATTTTTTTGAGTTTTTTTTTTTTATTTCTTTTTTTGTTTAGATTGAAAGCAAAGCCCACAAAGGCTATTGACCTATCTTCTTAGTCTCGTTCTCTTAAAAAAAATTAATCCCAATTTTTTCTTCCTATTTTGCTTTCTACCTCCTTTGCTTCATATCATCTATGATTACACTATGATCTCTTTCTCAAAAAAAAGGTTCCTGCCTAAAATAAATCTCTCATCACGCTACATAACCATCATATAAACATTTATATCTAAAGTATATTATTCCCACGCGATTTGTAACCTTTAGCAAGCCTTTCCACCTCTTTCACCAGATATCGGACTTCACCATAGGAACAAGAACACAGGATGGGAGTGAGCTTACAAAGAAAGTGGAATGAACGAACTCAAAAATAGGGTGATGATTGATATGATCAGGTTCTGTGGTGGGTTGGAAAGAGAGATTAGTATGACCAATTGAGTTATTGGGATGGAAAGATGTGTTTAAAAGAAGGGGTCAATCCATTCAGCCCATGTGTCAGTTTGTTTTTGACAGATAGAAAAGTTACATGGCATACATGGTATAGTGAGTCTGCTCTAAGTCAGCTCTTCCAAGATGGCTGAGAAGATGCCAATTACGAACCTCGCTTTGGATGTCCCAGCCCAACAACAAAAGATGATAACGTCAAAACTGTGAAGAAAATTGTTTAAGATTATCCTCGAATTATCATAAGTAAAGTTAATGAGAATGTTGACACATTTTTTGACCATGAGACGTGTGTCAGCGAAGTTTGATCAGAAGAACAGTCGCATGAGCATCGCTCAGGAGCTCTTGAATGTCGTCAATGATGATCCTGACTTGCTCAAAAGGGTCATAGCTGGTGGTGTCAAATAACTGATCCTATTCCTTAAACTAAACAGGCCTATCAAAGGATGGAGATTTGCAACGATTGAGGAAATAAAAACGGCAACGCTGGAAGATCTCAATGCTATAGCAAAAAGTGCTTATGAGCAGTGTTTCGAGGATTGGAAAAAGCGTTGGCACAAATGTATTGTATCTGAGAGAGATTACTTGGAAGTAGACAATATTAACGTTGATGAATAAATAAATATTTTTTTATTAAAATATAAAGTCACCTTACATTTTGAACATGCCTCGTATTGAATATGTATAGTACACCACATGAAGTGCAATACTTACCTTAATTTGAGCTTTAATGCCAATGTATTAATTGCTTTAACTGTGTTTGCTTCCTCGAATTTTTGTTCTCATCTAATGGAAAACAGAGACATCAAAAAAGTGTTTGCATAATAAAAATATGTTTTATAAATTGTTTTTTGTTGCCGCTAGAATAAATTTAAACCTATTGTAAACGAAATATCGCAAATGAATAAACCATTGTGGACCCGCATAGCGAAAATTTTCGTGACGGATAAAAATATTCGTCTAAGATTATGACCATTCAATTAAAACAATGTTTAAAGGCGTATTAAAAGGGCCTTATTTTCATTTATTCAACTGTTTCAGTGAATTCGCACCTTTATTGAGTTTTAAAACAGTTTACTTTCTAGTGTGCTTCAATTGAGTTTGCCTAAAGCTTTATTTTTGGAAGCCATGGTGACTTAATGCCTGCAGGCTTATACAGATATGCTGTCAAAGTTTTCATTGATGAGGGTTAATTGACAGCAACGAATTTATCACAAGGCAGAAGCAATAAACTTTGTTGGTGCAGGTGGCCTTTTGGCCAACAATGACTTATTGATTGTATTGAAAAATGAAAAATAATGAAACAAACTTTCTTATTTGATGCTATTGTAATACGTGTGTGCTGAATATCTGCCAATTTTTTATTTATTTATTTATTATTATTATTTTTTTTTTTTTTTTGATTTTCTTAAGATGTACTATATCAATATACATACATATCAGCAAACGTATATTGTATTAACGTATACTTTAGAAATGCTTTACCCATTAAGTGGCTTTGACGCAATGACTTTGACTTCTTTATATTCAATACTGACAAATTGTTATTCGGTAATAAATGCAAGGATTAAAACAAGCTGAAATCTAATCGTTCTTCCCCATCAATGAAGTGTTTTTCTTGTATTATTAAAATGTCGGTGCTATGTAATCTAAAACAAGGGGTTTAGGTACTGCTGCTCGTATGATAATGTTCTCTGCTGTCCGTCCAGCGAATTAAGGGTAAATAGTTCATCCCGAACTTACCACCGATTTTGAAGAAACCGAACTACCAAGAAGTGGTTATATATTATTTGCAATTAAGCTTAATCTTTAAAAGGATTCAACACTGTTGAGCAATTATAGTATAGTATGTGTTGAAACAACTTTATCTTTATGTTTGGCTCGTGTTTTTTTAAATAATTTCTTGCATTCCGACTTATTCAAATATTTCCATTCATTATGTTCATATAAAAAACAATTAGCATATGTTATCACTTATAAGAGTACATACGAGTATACTGGTAATGCACATATTAATATCTTGAATGATTTCAGAGTACTTACTGTTGATAGACTTTCTCGGATAATGGAAAAAAAAATATTGCCCCTCAATTTTAATGTCCTTTGATCTTAACCAAGTGAATTATTTTTTGTCTGAATAAGAAACTAATATCTGTTTATAATAATTGAATTAAAAGCTAATTTTAATTCTTCTAAAGGATCATAAACTTATTCTTTATAAGATTAAATTGGAACCGTTGAATCTTGACATGCACTTTCGCTGTATGGGTTCAAAAAGATGTAAAGATTGTTTTTTTTTTCTGTCGGAATACAGACAAATAAAGGATGATTCATCGTAAGATTTGATTTATAATGAAAACTAAAAGACATAAATTTGAAGCGAACTTAAAATTTTTACCACCAACTTAAAACACAATTCATGGCATCTACTTTTTAAAAATGATGTTATGTAAATTATGGGCACGACTACTTCTGAGGTGGTCCATTTCGAAGGTCCAATTTTGAGCGACTCGTTCGAGCATAGCGATTGGTATCTCGCGGATAACACGAGTAATGTTGGCTTCCAAAGCGTCAATCGTAGCTGGCTTATTCCTGAAGACTTGAGACTTTACATATCCTCAAAGAAAATAGTCAAAGGTGTGATATCGCACGATCTAGGCGGCCAATTTACAGTAGCAAAACGTAAAATTAAGTGCTCACCAAAATGATTTCTCAACAAGTCCATTGTTTCACGCGTCGTATGGCTTGCAGCGCCATCTTGTTGAAACAGGAGCTCACCGAGACCATGTGCTTAAATTTCAGGAAGCACATAGTCCGTTCACATTGCCCGATAACAGTTACCATTGACGGTAACATTCTGATTTGCTCATTTTTGAAGAAATATGGACTAAAGACTCCACCAGCACATAAACCACACCATACCGTTGTTTTGAATAGACGTAATGGTAGCTCTTGGTACTCTCCCCGTTGGTCATCAGCGAAAGTATCGTAATTTTGTTTATTAACATATCCATTGAGCAAGAAATGGGCTTCATCACTGAACAAAATTTCACGATAAAACACCGGATTTTCATTGAGTTTTTCCAGAGCTCATTCGCTGAAATTCAAGTCGCCCGGCTTCAATTCTTGCACAAGTTGCATTTTGTACTCTTTTAGGACGAGATCCTCACGTAAAATACGCCAAGTTGTCGAATACGACAAGCCAAGCTGCTGAGAACGACGACGAATCGTGTGTATTCGTCGTCGTCTTAAAAACCGCACCACCTAATGAGTTCTCAAAAAATGCCTAATTACATCAGATCGTAAGGGTTTTTCCCATACTAATGAAAGGTATTCCCCATAGCAGAGTTCGGCCTCGTATTCATAGCAGAAAAAATCAGTTTGTATTGAGTTGTGACGGTGACAAGTAAAAAAAAGTGAAATGTCTGGTAAATATCATCATCAAGTTCAAATCTTGACTTTAGTCGAAAAAGAGCTTGGCTATCGTGAGATTGCGGTTAAAATAGGATGATGTCATTGAACTATCGTACGGCTGATGAAGAAAAAAGAAAATTTGGATTCACTGGAAAGGAAAAAAGGACAGAAGACGGACAATGTCTTACAACGAATTAGCATGAAAAATCGCTTTAAAAGTGCTGTCCGTATAAAAGCAGAGCTGAGTGAATTTCACCAAGTTGATCTAAGCGCCGAAACCATACGCCAACGGCTACGGGAGATAAGTTTATATGGAAGACGACCAGCGAAAAAACCTCTCCTAACCACAAAAATGAAAAAAGCTCACTTGACGTGGGCAAAAAAGTACGAAAATTGGACGCAGGATGATTGGTGATGTGTGATATAGTCCGATGAAAGTTAATTTAATTTGTTGTGTGCCGACAATTTGTCATACATACGACGGTCAGTAGGTGAAAGGTTCAAGGACGAGTGCATAGTCAAAACAGTGAAGTTTCCTCAAAGCCAGATGGTTTGGGGATGTTTTTCTTTTTACGTTTTGGGCCCTTTGCACTTTGTTAATGGAACTATGAATGCTCAAAAGTATGGAGAAGTAGTAAGGGAGTTTTTGGTACCAGCAATTGAACAGCATCATTCGTATACTGACAAGTGCATTTTTCAAGATGATTCTGCACCTTGTTACCGCGCCAAATCCGTAACTTCAACTTCAACATCAACTTCTAGATGTCTACTTTATAAATAATAAAGTAAATAATTAAAATAAAATAACAGACAAGTAACTAGAGTCTTTTAATAATTTTCAGCTCAAGACAACGTTTGATGAGCTCGGAGTTATCAGACTAGACTGGCCAGCTAATTCGCCCGATTTAAACCCAATCGAACACTAGTGGAATGTAATGAAACGTAAGGTGGCTGAACATAAACTAGAGAGTAAAAAAAAGCCAAATGAAGTTCTGGAACATGTATGGAATACTGAAATTTGAAGGGATATTACTGAAGTTCTAGTAAACTCGATGCCTTCTAGCGGTTATAACCGCCAAAGGAGGAGCAACTCGGTATTGATAATTTTTTGGTAAAAGTGGCATATCTAAACATCTTATATACACATACATAAAAAATGTATCGTTTGATTTTGTTAACCAATGACTGTATTAAAATATTTTAAAAAAATGAGAAAATTAACTGGTTTTTCTTTCTTTCATAATTCTTTTTCAAACATTCAATAAACAGATGGAAATTAGATAGAAATACTTATAAACTACTGCGGAGTACTCAACAAAAATTTCATTTCATTATAAAAATTAATATCATAGTTATTAACAATTTTTCAATCATTTTGATATGGTGCGGTTTTTATGACCGCAAGTGTACAAGTAAGAGTGATAATAATACGTGAGTAGGCCGAACGTTCGTCGAGGTAGAGCTCCACAGTGTTGTCATCACTTTCACAGCAAAGGTCGCTTGACGTTGCATGGCTTATTCCCAGCACACTTAAGTGCTAAATAAAAGCGAAGAGCCCAGTAAGCAGACTGCAGTCTTTTCCAATTTTTTTTTTTATTGTTAGGAGGGGGTAGCACGATGACTACACACTATGCTGGAGACAATGTGAGACATTGACCCATAAAACCTAACCTCTGCAGAGAAAAATCGTCCTTGTCTCACCCCAAGGAACCACCGTAAGGTATAACATTGTCGGGTAGGGAAGCAGCTTCAAGCTAGAAATCAAGAGGTTGTTTATCCAAGTACTCGTTTGTTATATTGTTGACCTATAGGTACCACTCAAATGAGCATTTCTACCACTTTTCAGCCAAATCGGAGGGATGTCGTTCAGAACGTCGGTCGATCCTTCATGGAATGAACCCTATTCGATCGAAAAGTATAGGTATGTCTTCTTGTGGCTGCATTCGTTTTGTATAAGCGAGTATGTAACGGTGTAGTGTACTATAGGTGTATGCCTGGGTGGAATATGGATGAGAGTATGGATCTGTTTTATGGATATAAGAATGCGAGTATGTATATGGTGTGAGCACGCACATGTGCATGTATGAAAACGTTAATATGTTTAAGAGTGCATTATATATATGTAATACTCTGTGCTTTTTAGTATACACAGTTATGTAGAGGCATTTCAGTGTGAAAGTATGAGAGGTGAGTGCGAAAACTTGCGTTATTTTGTAACTGAATGTGGCTGAGGGTGCTATGGGTTTATGTACGTGTGTGTTGTGTATGTTGACGTGTGTACGGATGTTCGTTTTGGTGGAGTTTTGTAGGTAAGTTTTAACGTTTGTGTTATTTTTCTGTGTTAAAGCATGTATCGGTTGTCACTAAATGGTTCTACGGCTGCATGTTCTTTCCCGGAGCGGCGTTCGTTCGTCTTGACTTTTAGGAGTTGGTGCTTTTTAGAGTATTCCTCGAAGAATTTCTCCTTGTAACTGGAATCCTGGGTACCACTGCAAAATTGTCAAAGAGGGGACTTATATCATGTGGATATGATTGGAAACAGCGATGTCCCATCAGCAATTTTATTATGTAATAATTAACTTCTCCATATCTGCAGTTTATCCAAGTTTCGATAGTCTGAACAAGGCAAAAAGTCTGTCGGCTTTTTGGCGAGCATTTTCAGCTGTGTTGTTGTTGTTATTCCATTGCGTCGGTTTCATTATGCGTGAACCGCTCCTCTTTTCTGTTCTTTATTAGCCTTCTCTGCTGCTTTTCTGCAAGTATATCAATTGAAAGCGTTCTTGCGATAACGCATGTCGCCTCGTTCGGTCTTGTGTGGAATGCGCTTAACACCCTGACTGCACAAAGTCTGTTCATTGCTTTGATTTTCCTAAGCTTTTACCCAAATTTGCGATCCTTAAAGCACTACTGATGTAACTACTTTAACTCGGAGAAGTCTCCTGCAATATCTGCGCCCTCCTACTCCAGCAACTTAGACAGTTATTCCATCTGCAGTTAGGTTCATATAATACACAACTGTCAATGGAAGGCAGACCTAATGAAGGCTTAGATCTTAAGGCGAGATTTCCCGTGATCCCTTTGTGACTTGCGACCCAGACAAGGCTTAGTAAATTTAGTCATCTAACTACAAAAAAATAAATTAAATAAACAAATAAAACAACAACGGTGTGGTGTATAAAATTGATTCTGACATTATTTTGTAGATACGTTCATGTCATGGAATAGCATATCAATCAAATGGCCGCCTAGGCTTCGCTGGCAGTGCTTCAAGCGGTCGATCCAATTTTTGATGACTCGGTTCCATACGTGCTGCAATAGCGTGTCAAATGTTAGACTCGATCTTGTCCAAAGTGCTTGGCTTATTAGCGTAAGCTAAGGACTCGACGTAGCCCCAGAGTAAAGAATCGACTGGTATCAAAGCGTGTACATCGACGTTGTCCAGCTCTGAACACAGAAAGAAATAAAGTCGGATAAAATCGCTCTATACCTGAAACCATTGATGGTAATGTTGTCTACTTTCTCATTTCGAAAGAAATAAGGTCCGATGATACCGCCATACTATTAACTGCACCAAGCCAAACAGTCATCTGGCTTCAACTCTTGCATCAGCAAAATCTTATAAGGATGCAGGCCCAAATCCGAAATAGACCGGGTTGACTCTCTTTGTCGATGCCCGTTTCAGCTAATTGGTCTTCTTCAATACTGGCCGCTACGGGGGCTATGTTTTCTTTATTTCGCACCAATCTCTATCTTGATGCTTTAAGATCACGCTCAAACTTTTCCACGGTGTGACGAATTGCCTGCACACTGAAGCATGACAACTACCGACCTCACGACGAATTTCACGTTGCGTACTTACAACTGAGCCGGAATTCCGATAATATTTATTTTTAAATTTTCGCACGTTCGGCAAGCGTAAAACGTGGCATGATGAAATGACAAACCATACTGAATGACAGTTATATGTCATTGATAACTCTGACAGCAGCTGAAACATAACAATTGGAAAAACTATCTTTGCCCTCTAGTTATTCTTTGGCCGAAAGAAGGTTCACCTAGGCGTTAAGTGCATATATGTTTAAGTGCTGCCGCTACAGGTGCAAATCCTTCGGCTCCTCCAAAAACTAATCTGCGGTGTATTCTTATCAGACTTCATTCCTTTACTGGATCAGATTTTGGCCAAAGCCCCAACATCTCTTCTAGATCACATGGATACAACAAAAGTCAATGTTACAAGTTATCTTTGTTTATCTTTCAACTAAAATCATTTTTTTTATATCAAAAACCAATCTCCTGTACTTTTGTTTAAATATATTTTCCGTACCGTCTGAAACAACACCTACAATTATGTATGTATATAAGGAAATACGAAGTGCTGATGGAGGTTTTGTGCAAATGATATTTGTACTCTTTTTAGACCAATATCAAAATGGGATTCTAAGGCTTTCGCATTGTTTCTTGATTTTCAATTGAGGTCATTTCGCATTCCTTTTTATATGTATTTCCAAAACCAGTTATCGAGTAATGAAAGCGTTATATGTGATAGGTTAGCCTCATGTTTTCAACCAAATTATTTCGGAGGTATTCGTTTAATCACCCAGGAAATTAGATGTAGTGAAACCATTAAACTAATTAAGATGGTATAACCTTAACTGTTAATGAATTTTAACTTAAAATATCTTTGTTGAAATCTAATTTTAAGTAAGTTCCGGATAAGTTTTTTCTTACTT
The DNA here is from genome assembly GCA_907269105.1 of Volucella inanis. Taxonomy (NCBI): domain Eukaryota; kingdom Metazoa; phylum Arthropoda; class Insecta; order Diptera; family Syrphidae; genus Volucella; species Volucella inanis. The sequence goes on along the minus strand of OU026157.1, from coordinate 93,759,087 downwards.
TACTATTTACCGCCTATATGCGAGTATTAAAAAACTAAAATATTGTTCATGGGCTCAGTACACCATTGTGGTCCTTGTGCTCTAGTACCCAAATATTTCGGACATTAATATACTTTGACTGCTTATAGCCATTCGCTTGGAGAATCATGTATATGCCAAATCGATAAACTCTTGATTGTTAAGTTTTTGCATACATAAATAATGAAGACCTAAGCCTATTCCTTGTAGAGGTCCTTGAGAAGATTTTCAAATAAAATAGCATTACTCTGTAATTTATGTAAATCATGAAAAATTGTTTCAGCAATTTGTGGGAAAATTCAAGTTAATATCTTAATACGATTTGAGCCCACACAATGTGGTTACCAGTAGAGAAGTGGATTCATTGTTTCCATATATGCCACAAAAACGTTGTTCATATCGTTAAATTTAGTTGAAAGAACCTCAATAACGGTTTCCTCCCGTTTGTACTTTTTCAAAGTGGTAAAAAGCTAAGAGAACACTACAATTTACACTCTTTATGTAGTGGAATTTGGAACAACCCAAATACGGTGTGTCCTGTATTCTTACATAAAACGCAAGAGAGTTGACTTTTTTCTGACGCTCCGTATTTATCTAGGGCGCATTCCTCGATAATGTGGTTCTTTACGCACTTCACGCATCGAGGCTGCATTTCGCAGTTCGACGCGGCGTGCCCGAACCTTTGGCAGCGAACACATTGTAAAATGTTTTCACTCCTCTTTTTTCCCAGTGTACATCCTAATAGTCTAGGACTCTTATACTCCTTAGACCGTCCAGTTTGCTGTTGGGACTGAGATGGACCAGGAAAAACGGTAGTTTCCGCTTCTCTCTTTTGGCTTAACTCCTTCCCTTTCAGCAGTGCAAGTAGCTCCTCCGGATCAGTCGACGGTTCTAACCCCCTTTGCAGCTTGTCCCCCTTCAGGGTGTAGGACAAGCACTCCGTTGTCGTATCCTTTAGTTAACTTTTTATTTTTTTGTAGCGCTTCACTGTATTATGGTACAGTGGATCGCGTGCCTATCTACGCTAAATCTCTTTATAAAAAAATTAGAGCCTATGGCCGACTTACATAGTTCTATTTTATCCTTTAAATCCACTTTGTTTCTGATGCTGCTTCTCTTGTTGTTGCTGTTGTGATTTTTGTTGTTGTTGTTTTTGCTTTTGTTGTGTCTTTGCTTGTATAGGGTTTTCTAATAACGACTTGAAACCTTTTTTTTAAATAAAAGGCAAAATATTTGAGATATTTCAAAAACTTTATTATTAGCTTGAAGTACAATCAAAACATTTATGAATGGAACTCGACTCCATTAATATGGCCACCGCGGGCACGTTTGCAGCGGTCGATTCGTTGGACCCAATTTTCAACGACTCGGCCAAACATTTCGGCCGAAACGGCCGCTATTTCGCCTTCAATGTTGGCTCTGAGCTCTTCCAACGTCGTCTGGCATAAACCAATGACTTAACGTAGCCCCACAGAAAATAGTCATATGATGTTAAATCGCACGAACAAGCTGGCCAATCGACTGGCCCATGTCTTAAGATAACACGCTCACCATACTTACTCTTCAATAAATCGATTGTAGCGTGTGCTATGTGGCTTGTGGCACCATACTGTTGAAACCACATGTCGTCCAAGTCCATATCTTCCAATTCGAGGCAAAAATAATCGGTGATCATGTCACGATAACGCTGACCATTCACAGTAACGTGACGATCGTTATCGTCGACGAAAAAATATGGCCCAATAACGCCGCTGGCATGCAAACCGCACCAAACAGTTATTTTTGTGGATGAAGTGATGATTTATGAAGCACATGTGGGTTTTCACCCGACCAATAACGCATATTTTGCTTATTGAAGAAACCATTGAGACAAAAATGAGCTTCGTTACTGAAGATGATTTTTCGATGAAATTCATCATCTTGGCGCATCTCCTCCAGAACCCAATCGGAGAACGTAGCGCGTAAGTGTACTTTACCATGATAAAAATGTTAAGTTTAGTGAATAAATTGACAGTGACAGCTTGATAATTAGTGAAAGAGTGCGTTCACAAATTAAATTCAAAGTTGTCAAGTCCCTATTGGAAAACCCTATATACTTCTTGGCACTTGTGCTGTTTTTTGTTGTGTAGTGGCTGGTTTTTCTGTTCAGCCTGTTTGTGGGCTGTTGGTGACAGCTCAGGAGTTGTTGTTGTTGCTCCTTCCGCCTTCTTCGAACTTGCTTGGCTTTAACAAACAATACCTTTTCTTGCAGCTCTTTAATGCTGCTATTTAATACGTGGACCTCTTCTTCTTCATCCTCTGACTCTGTAGCCGCCAGCGATTGGAAGACATTCTTACCATCCATATAGTGTCCTTCCCTTCTCCACTATCAGACACGTATATATATATCTAACTCATCGTCCGATCGCACACACTTTCGTATTAAGTAACACAAATTATTATTTGTTTGATTCTACAATACTTTTAAAAATGAAAAGTCTATCCAACTTTTCGGGAATCGAACCCAGGACCCCTGCTTTACCGAGCGGACACCAGTTTCTTATTGTTCTTTTATTAAGTTAACCTTTATTTATTTTTTTCTACTTTATTAGAACCCAATACACGTTTGTTCTCCACGGAAATCTAGAACGACTGAGAAGACGACGCCGCAAATATACTCGTGAGCAATTGCTTGTTGTCAATAATGCTTTATTTGTGGACACGTTGAAATACTACAATACCATGCAATTATCACTTACTAATCACTCAGTGATAGTGTTAATCTGTGTCATCTCCCGAAGTCGGATGAGAGTTCGAGAGTTTCTAAGCCCCAACATAGTGCCATACAAACAAATTACATCTTGGTGTGCAAAGCAGTTTAATAATAGAGGAACGAAGGGAGGAAGGTGGTAAGTATTGAGTTGCTTTACCCGGATAAGTACGTCAATGGTAAACTTACATATGATATACGAGGGCGGTCCTAGAAGTCCCGGCCTGACAAAGACATGGCGGTAGTTGTTTAAAAATATAACTGCATTGGAAAGTACGAAGTCTATAAAGCATATGTTTCAAGTTTGAAAACGCCACGTTGTTTAGTATTTGTTTGTCAGTCATTAATAGTGAACAATGAAAATCAGGAATTATAACTTGAAAAATCAAAAGTGACCTTCGTTTGACCTTGAAAGTGGGTGTCACCATCTTATTTCCCCTTCAGAACCTTGTGACTTTTGTCTGAAACATTTTTCGCGATATCGCTTATTTTTCATGTAATTTGGATGTCTCAAGTTAAGAAACTCACCCTGTATAACTGTAATGGTTTTAAAGTCGTGTTAAAACTTACTACAGGGTTGTTTTGTATTCTGTTACTCTTTATAAGGCGAAACACTGACTTTCGTGTTGGCATTGAAGCCCATCATTTCTTCGATAGAGGTCCAGAGAGACTGGCAAGTTTTTCGTAAAGATTCTCAAATTTTGTTTGTAAGCGATTGAAGAACTTTAGATATTTCCAACGTTTGAGGTATTTGTATTTTAACCAAAAAAGGTAAATATGCAATAAAACTTTCTTTATAAAGCATAAGTTTTTCGAAATCTCTATATATTCTCTGGTTTCTTTCCAGATCGTAGTCAAACAAGTATTCAGTATGGCGTCTGCCTATTCAAAGTCAATGTTTATTGTAAAAATGTGGTAATTGCTTTGCTCGTAGCTGGTCGGAATTTATACATATAATATTATAACATTATTCACCAAAGCCTAAGATAAGATCTAAATATACTGTCAAGAACTTCGTAGTGAAAGATTGTCGCTGTAAGCACTAGACATGCTATCTTTCATACAGTTGTTGGAGTTTTAACTGTTTTTTATTAAACTTGATAAGGCATAACAACTGAAAAACCTTTTTCCATCGAAAATTACGCAGATTATTTGTGAAAATAGGGTCTTTTTCCTTTCTCAACATTCCCTGAGTACTTAAATGCCTATTGTAAGCATTTACCTTTTACCAATGTCTGATATGACTCTAGGTCGTCAACCTCAAACGTATAATTTAACTAATTACTATGTGTTCCAATTTCTACCCAGTGTTACCGTATGTGATAAGATGTAGCTGACTAGGTTAAATTTAATTCGATTTTTGTTTTTCTTTCTAAAAACTTAAGGGTTAACTATAATAGACTTTGCTGAGCTTAAACCATAGTGGAATTTTGCTCGGTTTCGTCGAGTTTCGTTAACTTTAGTGGGACATTCATTGAACTAAAATTTGATAACTGATACAAATAAAATAAAAAAGATACATTGCGATGGCCGAGGAATTTTTTATTTTCTATTTCATTTATTTTTATGAAGATAATTACCCCTTCCATTGAAAGATGCAATATTTTTGGCATATTTAATTTTTTCAATTTGACAGATTATTAAGTTTGCTGAAGTTCATTATGGGAAAATTGAACGATTGACAGAAGTTGAGTGGGCCTTTTTTTTGGTTTTGACATAAGATCAATCCCATTGAAATCTATTATGGTAGGATTTTAAGTTCTTTAAGGGGATTAATATCATAATTCACCCTTTCTTTCAATAGAGAGGTTGGATCTGTAGGAAAATAGAGAACACAATTATTTATTTAAATATAAAATAAATTAATAAATTTAAATGTAGTTTTGCAAGATTATTGTAATCATATCTAATCATGTTACAAAATTACGTACATAGTCATACTCGGTTGCTAACCTACTATACCAAAGTATTAGTTTTCTGTTAATTTATGGTTTTGTTAGATCCCAACTTCCACTTTTACACAAAACCACTGTTGGGTAAGGTAATTATTTTTATAAAATTAAATTGAACTGAATTAATTGAATTTAAGAATTTAATCAAAAAGAGAAAAAAATTAAGAAGCTGTTAACTGTTCTGACATTTACTGGTTTTTACGAGCCAAATAAAGCCAAAGTAACCAAACAAATTGTAAATTTAAAGCTATCGGATACACTGAGTGATAATAAGATATTTCTTAGATTTCTCGTGAAAATTCGTAAAAAAATATGTTGCGTTGTAGAAAGCATTTTTTATAAAATAAGCACTGCCATTGAACTTTGTTTCAATTTCTCAACAGGTTTAATTAAGTTTGTTTTTTGTTTGTTTTGTTTTAGTAATTACTTACTAGAATTACATTTTGATTTAATTAAGTGCTAATTTGACTAATTAATTTTATCGCATGCTTACTATTTCTGTGATCTCGTTTTTTTTCATATAACAATTATACAGTGGTTTGTGTATAATATCCCAATTAGTCAATCCCACGGCGGTCTTAAGAATTTGGCATCGCTCAGGCCACATTATGGCGTATTTTGTGTAAGGATCTCGGTTTACACCCATAAAAGATCAAGCTGACTCAAGAATTGAAGCGGATGGACTATTTGAAGCGACGTACGTTCTTCGATTGGGTTCTATAGAAGATGCGCCGAGATGATGAATTTCATCGCAAAATCATCTTCAGTGACGAAGCTCATTTTTGGCTCAATGGGCTCGTCAATAAGCAAAATATGCCTTATTGGTTGGGTGAAAACCCAAATGTGCTTCATGAATCACCACTTCATTCACAAAAAATAACTGTTTGGTGCGGTTTGCATGCCGGCGGCGTTATTGGGCCATATTTTTTCGTCGACGATAACGATCGTCACGTTACTGTGAATGGTCAGCGCTATCGCGCAATGATCACCGATTATTTTTGGCCCAAATTGGAAGATATGGACTTGGACGTCATGTGGCTTCAACAGGGTGGTGCCACAAGACACACAGCACACGTAACAATCGATTTATTGAAGAGTAAGTATGGTGAGCGTGTTATCTTAAGACATGGGCCAGTCGATTGGCCACCTCGTTCGTGCGATTTAACGCCGCTTGACTATTTTCTGTGGGGCTACGTTAAGTCATTGGTTTATGTCAACATGCCGAAGACGTTGGAAGAGCTCAGAGCCAATATTGAACTCGAAATAGCGGTCGTTTCGGCCGAAATGTGTGGCCGAGTCGTTGAAAATTGGGTCCAACGAATCGACCGCTGCAAACGTGCCCGCGGTGGCCATATGAACGAAGTCGATTTCCATTCATAAATGTTTCGATTGTACTTCAAGCCAATAATAAAGTTTTTGAAATATCTCAAATGGTTTGCCTTTTATTTAAAAAAAAAGTTGTCAAGTCGTTATTAGAAAACCCTGTAGTTTCAGTTTCGACGATTCTTGTTCAGCAACTTTCGAATCGACAATTGATTATAAAATGAAAACCTAATTTTAAAAAGGAGGGAAAGGAAAAGTTGATTGTAAATTATATCAAGGGTCAATTGAAACTTCTTAATAGATATTTAGATAATTTTATTCAGACTCATACTAAGCTTGTTGCAGCTACAGGTTCCATTAAAACTCATGAAGTTAAGTTGCCCGTTATTCAGCTTCTTACATTCTCTGATTGCATTCTGGACAGACAACACCCGTTGGACGGTATATTGAGATCTTCGCTGCAGAAAATAATTTAACCCACATTGTGAATGAGCCCACACGAATAAATGACGTTGATAGTCATAACGAGCAAAAACTGAAGCAAAAAATATTGCAATGTTCCAAAGGCAGTAAAAATTTTTGGTCATTCCTCAAAAACATTAGAGATTCTGCCTCATCCTCCATCATAACGCTCATTTACAATGACACTCCAGCTGTCAGCTCTTTGGACAAGGCCAATCTGCTTGCTGCACACTTTGCAGCTAGCTCAACACTCCCAGATTGTGCTTTGTCCCCGCGTACACTTGAGGGCGTCGAATCTACAATGGGACGAGTCCACTTTCACAATTGTGTAGTAGCAAGAGTACTCAAAGATCTTAACATGCATATATCCGCTGTTCCAGATGGTATATTGCCCCTTCTTCTGAAGAGGTGTTCTTCCACGCTGACAAAACCACTGCGTAAGCTTTTTCATCAATCCTACTCTTTAGGACTCTTTCCGAGCAGATGGTAAACAGCATTTGTTCAACCTTAAAAAAATGTGAATCTTCTTCTCTCTCCTCCTACAGACCCATTGCACTTACATTCCTTCTTTCCAATGTCATGGAAACCTTGATAAACTGTCAGCTCATGAAATATCTCGGAACACGAAAACTTCTCAATGACCGGCAATATGCTTTTCGTAGCAACAGGTCCACTGGTGATTTGATGGTATGTCTCACCGAAAAGTAGAACCAAAGATACATCAATCTGGCGAAAGCAAAATAGTTGCACTTGATATTTCTAAGGCATTTGACAGAGTTTGGCATCAGGCCCTTTTGTCGAAAATGCGTGCTTTTGGGATCGATGACTCTCTTTGCTACTTCTAATCCAGTATATTCTTTTGCTGATGACAGTTCTCTTTGATTTTCATATTCGTTTCCGGACTCAGGCCTCTGCTCATCGGTTGTTGAACGGGAACGGCAGCCTTTGATAAGCTCATTTAATTCCGATATTAACAGCATAACCAATTGGGGAACTATCAACCGAGTGGAATTTAATGCTTTCAAAGCTCGCTGTCATTAAAGCAAAATTCAAATACCCAGCCATTATCCATGAATGGCACTTGTATCGTCGAAACCGATAAACTTTCCATTCTCGGTATGTGTGTATAGTAAGTGACAACTTACGTTGGAATGACCACATATTCGATGTCGCCAAAAATGCTGCGAAATATCAAGCGATGTAAGAAATAGTTTACCTCCTCTGATTTTACCACAATATATATGGCAATATATATATATATCTGCACCTGCTAGATAGGATTCAAAACCGTGCGATAAAACTCATTGCTCCATTGAAATCGCCAGTAGCATTCCTCGCATTCAAACTTTCAACCGTAACACCCGTTTCGCTATGAATGCTCATCAGTATACATTTAAGCCCATTTTCGGACGTACTCTTAAATATCGTGATTCTTTCCTAAGCCGTACAACTGGCTTATGGTTTGCCCTGCCGACTTTTGTGTTTCCTGGTCGTTATAATTTACAAACATTTAAAAACAATACACATCGGTACCTGTCTTTTCTTTCTCCTTAAATTTCCTTCGCCCGTGCTGTGTACAAACATTTTAAGTTTAAAAAAAACCTCTTTAAAAAAAAAATAAAAAAAATAGTTGACTCTTACTAAGAGATTTTATTTTCTCAACCAACCCACAAGGTATCTTCTACTAAAGAATAAGAAAACTTCTAGATACAACACGTGAATGCGTGTATGCACTACAAACCTTTAAAAAGATTTCAGTTAGTTCATGGGATGTTATCGTGATTCATATTTTAGTAAAATGTTTAGATTCTTATTCACGTCTATTATAAGAAGAATGGCTAGCTAAATTAGACACACTTCCGACTTTTGGAGAGTTTTATTCATTTTTAGATACTCTTATCTACATCCAATTCAAGACAGTTACGAGATCTTTAAAACAACCTTCAAGTTTCGTTGCCACGACCCATTCTCCATGCGCTGCTTGTTCCCACCAACATTTTCTCTACCAATGTCGTTCATTTAAAAATCAGAATGAAATTATGAAACGCCATAAAATTTGTTTAAATTGTTTGATAACTGATGTTTCTCATCAAAATAGCGTTGTTAGAAATGCAAGCATTGTCATCATACCATCTTGTATTTTAAATCAGTGGTAGGTGTCTCCACTTACTTACTTACTTACTTACTCCACATATATGTTCCAACGATGTCTTGTACTGATAATCCATCCGAACAGGTTGTAAGTGCATGTAGTACATCAGGTTGTCCTACATTTCAACAAAGTTACTTAAACCTGTCTATTTTCAACAGCCATTTTACAATTTATGACATCGAGTGACGAATTTCCAATTCGTGCTTTAATAGATCAAGGATCTCCGATTTCATTTATTAACGAGAATACAGTTGAAAAATTTTTACTGCGGAGACACAACTTTAATTTACCAGTTGGTGGTATAAATGCAAATTCAATACGTTTTCTAGCACAGGGATAGTTATCATGACATTGCAATCATATATTCAACCAATTTTTCATGACCTTGTCAAATAGCAATTCTGGAGACAATAATAGCTTCTCTACCTGAAAAAAATATTTCCTTAAGTCATGTTTCCTTTCAAGATTACAAATTGACCATCTAGAGGTTTTTCAAAATTGGTCCAAAAAATATGCTGCTAGGTGCAGATCTATATGGTATATTTCTTATGGTACTGTTAAAAAAGAAAACGGTTTATTGCTACAAAATATAGAATTCGGTTGGATAATCTCTGGAATCGCAAACGATTCGCTTAGGTCACAAAACATTTATTCTAATGTAAGATTTTTGCTCTCTCTCTCTCACTCTCCATAGGAGATTTTGAGAATTAGAGGAATTTACTGAAAGATTTGGTTCACTTGAAGAAAAGGTTTGTGAAGATTATTTCGTCAAAACTTAGACACGTGAGCCTTCTGGACGATATATAGTTTCTTCGCCTTTTAAAGCATATTCTCTTTGTAATACATGAGCCGTTTCTAAAAGAGGGCACCACTTGAGTTAAATCCATTCCAACCTTCAAAAGATACGTGTATAAATTTGACAGCTGTCGGATTATTAGTTCTCGAGATATAGCGTTGTGAGTGAAGCAATTTTTGTTATTGTGAAAAAAAAAATTGATTCAAAGCAATTTCGTGTGTTGATTTATCATTGCTTTTTGATGGGAAAAAAATGCAGCCGATGCAAAGAAATGGCTTGATAAGTGTTACCTGGACTCTGCACTAGCCGAACGAACCATTCGCAAGTGGATTTAAAAGTGGTCATACAAGCACCGAAGATTATGCACGCAGTGGACGTCCAAAGAGGCTGTTTCAGATGAAAACATCAAAAAAGTCCACAAAATGATTACGAATGACCGTAAAGTGAAGTTTATCGAGATAGCTGAGGCTCTGAAGATATCAAAAGAGCGTGTTGGTTATATCATACACGAATATTTGGACATGCGAAATCTCTGTTCAAAGTGGGTGCCGCGTTTGCTCACAGTCGACCAAAAACAATAACGTGTGGATGATTCAGAGGAGTGTTTTAAGCTGTTCAACCGCAATTAAGCCGAATTTTTGCGTCGGTATGTGACAATGGATGAAACTTGGCTGCATCACTTCACACCAGGGTCAAGTCGGCAGTAAGCTGAGTGGCGAGCAGTCGTCCGAAACGACCAAAAAACAGTCGGCTGGCAAGGTTATGGCATCCGTATTTTGGGATACACATGGAATAATTGCGACTATGACATTGCGTTGTTTGAGCGTTTGAAGGAAAAGAGATTTAAGACCGATGAAGAAGTAATCGCCGAACACAATTAATCCATTTGAAGAGAGCAGTAGCCGAAAAATGCGACCAGACACGAGGCAATAATTTTCCATCATGACAGTGGATGGGAAGTCTTACTCCACCGCTTTATAGCCCAGACCTTGCCCTTTCTGACTACCATTTGTTCTGGTCGATGCAGAACGCCCTCACTGAAATACGGTTCACAACAGAGCATAATATAAAAAATTGGCTTGATTCATTCTTGGCTGCCAAGCCGGGGGATTTTTTTTTTTTTTTGATGGGATCCACAAATTTCCAGAAAGATGAGAAAAGGTCATACCTTCAGATGGGCAATACTTTGAATAATACTATTGTACATGTTTTTCTTAAATAAACGTTCAAATTTTGAAAAAAAAAAAACCGCACAAATTAAATTACATACCCCTTATATTGATAAATAAAGTTGAATTTTGAAAAAAAATTTGTGTTTTACTAAAAACGGACTTTTCAGCCCATGTGTTGATTTAGTTCCTAACTATGGAGATTCATTACCAAATGCCCTAATTCGACTAAGTCAACTTGAAAAAAAAATTTTTCAAAGCACCCTCAATTAAGGGTTGATTATGTTATAGTTAGACTGAGTATCAGGTTCTTGTCCTCGTGGAATTTTTTTCATATTTGCGAAATGCAAGTACTGGAAAGCTTTATTTTTTACCACATCATGCGGTGTTGAAATAAAGTAGCATCACAAGAAAATTACGCGTCGTTCTAATGCTTATGCTTATGCTTGCTTATTTCCTGGTACCGCACTTCAAAATGATTTATCTTCCATATTACTGCGATTGCGCACACATACAATATAATGCATCAACACATATTGTGCAGGCGTTCGGTAAACGAGACCATCAGCATTTTTAAACTTTAAACGATCACATATGGTACAACCTGCGCACAATTTTTGTCAATACGAACTTTGCGTCAGTTGGTAGAGGACGCAAAGATCGCCTTTCTAAAAGCATCTATAGTTTTATAAAATGACACTTATGTAGATGATATAATTTCTGAAATTACGGGAGGTGCTTCCTGCTGATGCTCTTCACTTCAAATCCCAACGAATTATTGAGGTAAATTCCTATAAATGATCAGGAACAAATTAAAGAATTACGATTTGATGAAGATTGCACAATTAAGGCATTGGGTATAGTTTGGTTTCTAGCATCAGATTTTTTTGGATTTCGTGTGAAATTATCCAAGGACAGTTGTCCCAGTAAACACGCTCTTTTATCCGACATAGAGAAATTATTTGACTAGTTAGGCTATAATCTTGATTCAAAAAACCTGGTTAGCAGATATTTTTTGGGATGAACATCTCCCGCCGCATTGGGTCCATCTTCGAAATAATCTTCATAAAATAGAGTAGATTCGCATTCCATGATAAGTAAATACTTTTCGTTCAGATTCACTCTCCAAAATTGAAACACACGGACATTGTGATAATTTTACTGTTGCTTTCGCAACAGTGGTTTATTGTCGTGTTAATTTTCGGAATGGAAAAATAAAAATTTCACTTTCAGCTGCCAAAACTATAGTGAAATCTCTTCAACAAGTTTCATTGACTAGATTAGAGTTTTGTGTTTTACTTGCAAAACTTTTGTATAACATTAAGAAAACCTTTCATATTCCGATTTCAAAAACGTTTGCTTGGTGTGATTCTTCAATTGTTTTGAACTGGAAACGGGGTGTCCCTAATCGGTGGCAAGTATTTGTTGCAAACCGTGTGAGTGAAATTCAGACGTATACAGATATTGAGAGCCTGTAAGGTTTGAAAAATCCCGCGGAACCCCCCCCCCCCCCCTTTCTCCATCCGGAATGTATAAGCTCTTTAAACCTAAAGTCAACCTTCTCAACCTTCTCAATTCAATAAATGTGTAGAGACAGATCTAGAAGCTAAACCAGTAATATGTCTTCAAACTAGCATAGTCCGTATTCGCACATTCTTATACTTGTTTTATCGTTTCTCTTCCATAAAGCTATTCAAAATTGTGACAGCCAACTGTATCCGTTTTATTAATACTCTTCCAAGAAAAAAACATAAAACCAAGGAAAATTTAATGCTAAAAACTGGATTGTCAAACAATCGCAATAGCTTTATCTTGAAGGAGGTAAGAAAGTTAAAATATCCACAAAGATAACTTCACTTGCGCCGTTTTTGGATAAGGATGATGTCCTACGGGTTGGGGGAAGATTAAGATTTGCTGAAAACTTGCCATTTGAATCAAGGAACGAGATATTATTATCAAACATGTGCTCTTTAACCTTTCCTTTAATTGCAGACGCAAATGAACGGACTTTACATGGAGGAACAAACATGATGATAACATTTTACGCCAATCCTATTGGGTATTGAATGTTCGCAATTTAGCTCGCAAGCAAATGCATAATTGTATGCGCTGCTTAAGAGGTTTAAAGTTTTAAAGGTTTAAAGGATATTTTTGCGTTTTATCTTCCTTTGCATAAAAGCAATACTTTTGGAGCCAGTTTCGGAGCTATCAAGTGAAGTATTTTTAGCCGCGCTTCGGCGGTTTGTATTTTGAATGATCTCTGCAGCAATTGCTGTTCCAATTTTATTGGTGCGAATCGTTTATTAAAAGATCATTTAAAATCAATTTTACATGATAAAGCTTTAACTTTTGAAGAACTATAAACATTGCTATCCCAAATCGATTTTGTCTTATTTGTCTTGTCTTGTCTTAAATAGGCCAATACGCGGTATATCAGATAATGCTAACGACTATAATGTTGTGACTTCAGCGTACTTCCTAATTGGGGAGCCAACTAATACTAAACCGAGTTTATTGGATGTAGAAATATCTCTCTTGCATCGGTAGCGGCTAGTTCAACAATTTCAATAATACTTCTGGAACCGATGGACATCTGAATACTTATGCAGACTACAACAGCGCCCAAAATGGAATTCGGTGAAGAGGAATTTTGAAGTAGTGTACAAGTAGTGATCGTATGGAAAGAAAGATACCCTTCCATCAACGAGGCACATCCTGGAACCGACGGAAACGTTAGAGTAGTCAGCGTAAAAATGCAGAATACAGTTATAAAAATACCTTTTGTGAAATTCTATATGCTCCCACAAAACATTTCCGTAAAACCTAAAATGAACTAATAACAATCAAGTTAGACCGCTATATTTTTGTTCATTGTAATTACTAATACATATCCCACTAACTAGTGAGTCTGGGACGCTATAACCTCAGTTAAGGACAGATGATTTGGTGTGGCGGAATGTTGGATACCAAACAATTAATAAATTTAAATGTAATTTTTCTTGTTTGCAACATTGTAATTCCAGAGGTATTGCAAGATTATTGTAGTCAAACTCTTTCTCGGGTGATAGCCCGCTATACTGATTTTCTGATGTTTTATGGTTTTGTAAGATCCTAAATTCCACTTGCACACCAACCAAAAATAAATTGGTTTGGGTTAAATGAAGTTTATAGTTTATTTTTACAAAAAATTTAAGAATCTGTTAACGGTTCTCACACATGATTTCTCTTATAAAATAAACATTATGTTTCAGAGTGACTGATATTCAGGGTGGTCGAAATACAAGTTTCTTTTTAAAGCCCAGTATGCACTTAAATTGGAGAGAAATCGTTCAAAAAATTTTTTCGGTGCCGCTAATCTTCCACGTTGTTCGAATTGCTAAGGAGAAGCGACTCAACTATGACTGACACATCGCACTCTGCAGTACAAAGCGTCCCAAGTTCGGAAGGTCGGTAGGGAGTGGCAATATGAGGAATGGTGCTCGGCAGCACCAACAATTTTGATGGCTTGTTGAAGAAGGGGTAGCTCGTTCGTTGAATTCCTAGTAGAAGATAGCTTCATATAAAGCAAAGTTAGTCCACCATACTTACTCTTCAATTAATCGATTGTAGCGTGTGCTGTGTGGCTTGTGGCAGCATCCTGTTGAAACCACATGTCGTCCAAGTCCATATCTTCCAATTCGGGCCAAAAATAATCGGAGATTATGGCGCGATAACGCTGACTATTCACAGTAACGTTACGATCGTTATCGTCGACGAAAAAATATGACCCAATAACGCCGCCGGCATGCAATGTGAATGAAGTGGTGATTCATGAAGCACATGTGGGTTTTCACCCGATTAATAACGCATATTTTGCTATTTGACGAACCCATTGAGCCAAAAATGAGCTTCGTCACTGAATATGATTTTGCGACTCTGAATATCTGTAGAAAATAATTATAATTTGCAGACGTTGCTCGATAGTGTACTTCACCATGATGAAAATGTTGAGTTTACTGAATAAATTGACAGTGACAGTTTGATGATTAGTGAAAGAGTGCGTTCACAAATTAAATTCAAAGTTGTCAAGTTCCTATTGGAAAACCCTATATATGCAAATAAAGTATGTTAAGGTTTTTTTTTAGGTAGGTTATAAATTTTAGTTGTATTTTTTTTATAAAAGAGAGCCATTTTCTAAATTTCTGCCATAAAAAATTTTTTTTCTTAATTTTTATTTTAATAACTATAAGAATATAAATACTGCAAAAAACGTCGAAAGATATAATATTTAAGTATCAGGTTTAACTTAGAGTGCCCACATGGGGCCATAAGCTAATTTTCAAGAATTGTTTTGTCAAGCATTGTTTTTTGTTTGAATAAAAATGGATTTAAAATTAAATGAAATAAATTGTATACTGACTAGAAGTTCAGAGGACCAAGGTTCAAGTCCATGAATTCTTGAACATTCGTGTTTTTTTTTTTTTTTTTTTTTTTCTGTAATTCAAATTCTGTACATTAACGTTGCAGTGAAAGGAATGCTGAAAGTGAAAGGCATTCAGGCGATGGATACCGGCCAGCCAGGGGCCCCGTTAAGGTAGCCTTTCCGAGATAATCCGAAATGCTGTCGTAGAATAACGATCACTCATTATCAGAGGAGAAGGAAGACGAGGCAGCTGAGCTATACATATTGGGTCTATAACTTCGTGCGGTTTGCTAAGCGATGGAGTAACTTGTATTATACCATTGGAACATGCGTTGTAAAGCTACTGTCGTTGTACGTCATTTCAGTATATGTCATTCATTTGAAGCGTAAACAAAAATAATTTTTTTTCACTCAAATATGTCGAATTTTGTGCCTAAAAAAGTGTTTTTTTTGGAGAGTTCTTCTTCATTACGTTAATATGAAGAAAACTGCTGCCGAAAGTCATTGTATTTTGGTGGAAGCTTATGGTGAACATGCGCTAGCTGAGCGAACGTGCCAAAAGTGGTTTGCACGATTTAAAAGTGGTGATTTTGGCTTGGAAGACGATGAACGTCCTGGGCAGCCAAAAAAGTTTGAAGATGAAGAACTGGAAGCATTACTCTATGAAGATTGTTGCCAAACACAAGAAGAGCTCTCAGAATCCTTGGGTATCACTTAAGCAGCCATTTCAAAACGTTTAAAAGCAGCTGGATATATTCAAAAGCAAGGAAATTGGGTTCCACATGAACTCAAGCCGAGAGACGTCGAAAGGCGCTTTTGCATGTCCGAAATGCTGCTGGAACGCCATAAAAGGAAGTCATTTTTGCATCGGATTGTTACTGGTGATGAAAAATGGATCCATTACGACAACTCCAAGTGCAAGAAATCATATGTGAAACCCGACCAACCAGTCAAATCAACGGCAAAACCGAATATCCATGGCGCGAAGGTAATACTCTGTATTTGGTGGGATCAGATGGGTGTGCTCTATTATAAGCTGCTAAAGCCGGGTGAAACCATCAATGGACAACACTACCGAACACAAATAATCCGCTTGAAGAGATCAGTAGCCGAAAAACGCCCGGAATATGCGACCAGACACGAGGCAATAATTTTACATCATCCAACAGTGAATGGGAAGTCTTACCCCATCCGCCTTTTAGCCCAGACCTTGCCCCTTCTGACTACCATTTTTTTCGGTCGATGCAGAACGCCCTCACTGAAATACGGTTCACATCAGAGCAGAATATCAAAAATTGGCTTGATTCATTCTTGGCTGCCAAGCCGGCGCAGTTTTTTTGGGATGAGATCCACAAATTGCCAGAAAGATGGGAAAAAGTCTCAGCCTCAGATGCGCAATACTTTGAATAATACTATTGTACATGTTTTTCTTAAATAAATGTTCAAATTTTGAAGAAAAAAAACCGGACGAATTAAATTACATACCCAATATAAATTTGTTAAATAGCTAAATTATAAGTTACACCAATGTAAAAGACAAGAACAAGAGCTGAATAAGCAACAACAATAAAAACAGCAGAGCCAAAATAATAAACAGCCATAACACCAACAGAAACTACAGCAGCAGCAGCAGCTGTAGTAAGAATTTTGACGTGAAATGTGTGATAACATCGAGTAGTATAATAAGATTTGCACCGATGTAGGAAAAGCAAAGACCGAGTAATTCATTTATACCTTGTAGTGTGAGATATTACAGACAATGCTGTTAGAAGGCATCGACCCAATAATAAAAACGGAGGAGTTCCAAGTGGAACTGAAGATGTTTGAGAATGACGCGACGACCTGGAATTTAAAAAAGAGTTGATCGTGAACTATACCGTATGCCTTGCCGGAGGAACGGATAAGCAGCGTGTAACTCCAGTATGCAATTTAGATGCGATAAATGCGGTATGGACCACAAAAATGAACAATGTCTTTTAGGTAACAATGGGGTA
This sequence comes from Volucella inanis, assembly GCA_907269105.1. Classification (NCBI taxonomy): domain Eukaryota; kingdom Metazoa; phylum Arthropoda; class Insecta; order Diptera; family Syrphidae; genus Volucella; species Volucella inanis. Next base: position 93,742,070 of record OU026157.1, on the reverse strand, counting down.
GTAGATAGAACTCAGCTCATCCAACGATACATCCCGCCAATTTCAGGGGTGCCCTAGGTTCCGACTCACGTTTTTTAATTTTGTGGCACCCAGGGTATCGTTTGCTCAAATGGTATATGGATCTGGTAAGCCTACAATGACAACAAAAATAAACTAAAAGCAGCTGAAAAACCTCCGGAAGCAGATCGGGATTTGATAGAAATTCTTCTGCCGCTGCACGGAAAAACCTTTGTTAAATGGGCAAGCAGTTAAAATTAAAATTAATTCGACCCTGTTTGACAGGTCTGGCGTGCCTATATAATGATTGCTAATTTGAATAAGGTTAATCAAAAGATCCCTGCGTTGAGGTTAACTTACTAGTCAGGATCGAAAGAAGAACCAATCTTAACTTGTAACTTATTATTACGTGAAAGCTTATATGTGCTTTTTGTAAGGCAAACAAAGCAAACTAAGGAGATGGCCGTGCTGTAGTGGTATATGCATAGACTCCGCAAGCAGAGGGTCGCGGGTTCGAATCTCAAGCGATGCAATTTTCTGAAAAAGTCTTTTCATAGAGTTTGTATGTAGTTATATGATAATCCCGTCGACGTCAAATCTGACATGAAGGCATAACACTGATGTTGGAGTGGTTGCTGGCTGGGCTAAAATATAACGAACTAACAACTAGCACGTACTAAGACCCACTCATTGAGGATGCACTGGCTCCAGTTTGACAACAACCTTTGGGAAAAATATCGAAACCTAATACATCTGTGTTTTTAACTACTACACCACCCGCCCGCGCCCTGGAGAAAAGCCAGTAAAAGGGTATTCATACTCCTTTGGTGCGCGCGCGGGATTATAAAAAAAAAACACTAAACTTAACCAAAATCAAAAAATTGGGTACAGAGGCTACCCCATGTATATAGAAGAGGCCGGCTTGATTGTACTGGAGGTGGGGTTGGTATGTTCCATTTATTACCAAACTAGAATTACTTTTTCATTTCTAGTGTAAGTAAACCTGAAGAAAATTTAAATTTTCTGGCTGAAGATCTTAACAATGTTGGTATGGGGAAATAATCCATCCATTAAAAGTGGTAACCTCTTGCACAACTGGTTGCGTCAAAATATGATTGAGTACAAAGTTGAGTTTTACGGGGTGGATATCCCGTCCTTCCCATCAGCCAGTTCCATTTTGGACTTAGCACTGATAGATACCAGAATACAACTAAAGAGGTAGTGGACTGGCTTCCAAATCGGAAGGTTCGGTGTTCGAATCCCAGCCTCGCCCGAAAGATATTAGTTTTTTTCAATTAACAAAAATCAAGTAAGATGAGTAGTTGACTAGAAATCAACACCAAGCCAACTTCCACTAATAATTAGTCTTCTTGGAGTTAGCCCAAACATCCTTCTTTCTCTCTCCATTTCATTTTCCAAAAAAACTTAACATGTTGAGGCATTATAAGTGTATTCATACCCATCTGAGTGTTAAGGTCTTTAAAAAAAACCGGAATTGTTTGCCAGCGATCGAGTACGATAGTGACCACGAAAAACTCGACGCCACAATTTGGATCCCAAACGAACAAATGAAGCTACAAATAGAAATTTGAAATAGATTGACCGACATTTATTAGAAATGGACAACGTTATTAAATAAATAATGGTGATGACAAAAACAAATTAGAAATTAGGACCTTAAATAATTAACAAAAAAATAAATAAATAAATAACAAAAAATCTGTAGGTCTATATTGGGGAGGCAAAATCCGGGCTATTAAATCCAGTAGTCCGAATATGTTCGCGCAGATAAATAAATTATTCAGGAGAAAAGATCACAATGACATTCAGTGTGCCCAAATTCCACAAACGATAGAAAACAGACAGACATTACTGACGATTGTTATAAGTCCAGAAAAAGCAGACGATGGTGATGGTATTTTTGAATTCGAAGTAAATGAGCGTACGTCACCGTCGCCGATGGATGGGCTACTGCTAATTTGTTCGTGCAGTAAATGTGAGCACTGAAAAACAAAAAAATTATCTGGAACAGACGGAATCCCAAACGTCGTATTGAGACCCCTGCCCCTGGAACTGTGGAAATTTTTACTACACTATTTCACAATGTGCTGAATAACGCTTACTGGAAAATAGCAGTAGTTCACTCTATCCCAAAAGCGGATAAAGTTAAAACCAATCCTGCAAATCTTCGGTCAATTAATTTACTTCCGACCATTAACAAGATATTTGAGAAATTGGTGATTGAAACGGGTGCTGCCTGGTTAGCTTCGCGAATCACTTCGATACCGTATGGCTAGAAAGGCTTTTCTATTGTATAAGTTGACCAGAATAGGTACTCTGAAACCCTTCTATACTCGTATATGACTTACAACATGCTTATTCTAAAGAAATTCGTCGTCAAATGTGGTAACGTAATTTCATCAAGGAGCGGTTATTTTCCCGATATATTTAACATACCATATACACGAATAATCTAGTGGGTTCCTTCAATCACGCTATAGCGAACGCAGAAAATTTAGGAGCATATAGATCAAGTCCAAAAATATAGTTTATCGAAAGTCTTTTAAGCGTAACTTCATATTAGGGGTATTGCAATGATTATAAATTAAAAATCAATTTTCAAAAATTGGAAACTTTTATTTAGAATTCTATTGAGATGTATTTCTTGGAATTCCAGAAAACACTGGGAAATTTTGGCGGTCATTGAACAACATATATTTGTTTATATAGATAGTGTTCGACCAGATAGCGAAAAAGAAAAAAATTTGGATTAATTGCCTTACAACTGATGTTACGCACTCTGGTCGGCAGCTGGAACCAAAAAAAAAGATTCATATAGAAAAGAAGGCTTATTAACAAAGTTAAAAAAAAATGGCTGAGTGGGTTCCGGTTTAGAAAAAGAAAGAGAGATGACGTCTAAACGTGAAAAAGAAATCTAGAGGAAATACATTCTTCAACTGAACAGATATTAAAGGGTTAGTGCAGAGTAGCGACGGTATTTCGGTAATATACCACCGTCACTGCGGTGTGAGCGAAAAGCGGCTCATCTACGACAGGTATGACGTCAATGGTCAGGAGCTCTTTAGCTCATTTTTGTCTACCATATACATAAGTATGAATTAATAAAAGTAGTAAATACACAGATAAAAGTAATAAAAATTAATTGAAAAGTAAAGTTAAGTTAAGTGAAGTTTAATAATGGTTTTGAACTAACGTCATAGTAAAAGAGTTGATTTTGAGTCTTAAAAAAATATCCAAATACCTCGTACGAAATATATTTACCCTAATTTGACCTGAAAAATTCCTTCACTGACTTAAAAAAAATAATTTTGCATAAAAGAAGTCTTTATTATTGTTTTGTACTTTCCTGCCACTATTATGAAGGCTTTCTATTATTCACTCACCTACATAAATGTAAACAAAAGATTTAAAGTATGAATATAGATCCCGAACTGCTACGAAGTGGTAAAAGTTCATCCATTCTTCTTTGCCGTACTTTCGCTGCCGAAACTTCGGTTCGGTCTTAAAATCATATAGTGCGCATTGATACTATTTTTATGTATCATGCTACAATATTTTTATACTTTTGCTATCGTACTTCATCTTTAGCATTTTTTCGGCTTCCTCATCGATTTACCTTACCCTGAAGCATGAATGACCCATAATTTATAGGCGGTGGAAAGAACCTAAGCTCAGAATAAAAGGAAAGAAAATATTTTTTCACAAACACTCGTATTTGCAGTTGCTAAGAGTTTTTGAGTTTCAATAACGCTAGGTTTAACATATAGGGAATAACATATTTGGTAAAGGGTATTGAAGATTGGCGGTTTTTTGTGTGTTAATCCTGTTGAAGAAAATTTGAAAGTCAAATTTAAATGCGTATACACAGGATCTTCCTTTCAGTCTTAGAACTACTTTTACATTGCTATTCTTTCCTTGAGAGATTGGTTAAATTTGTGAATCTTATAACCATTCTGCAATCTATTTATTTTTTATTTTGTTCGCATTTTTAATTCACCGGTTATTCCCGCTGTGCATTTAACTTTCATTTTTACGTGCATATCGCATTTTTAGAGTAAAATCTTTCGGAACTGAATCTACAATTTTTTTCAAATCGATGAAGATGGTATTCAGATCTTTTGTAACGAATATTCCCTCAATATTCGTAAATAGTGAATCGCACATTAAGTTGTACTGTATCTTACAAACATTGACTACCACGAAGTTAAATAATAGTCCGTTGTTGGGAGTCTAGACAAGAACTCTTTCTAGAACTCTTACTGATCGTCATTAGATTAACTAGTCGTTAGTTGGCTTTCTCGTGTCGCCTTTGCTTTTGTACACTTTATTTGATTTTAGTTTCTTTGTTACTTTTAAGTTGATATTTTTAAATTTCATTAATCTCGTAATAAAATAATTTTTTAATTGAAACGTATGCGTTTAATATTTTGTATTCTCGAAGAAAAATAAACAAGAAAATACAGTACACGTATTACCCCGGTGGTTATTAACATACAGCAGTGAAAACTAAATACACCTTCTGATCAGTTGAAGAGAAACATTTATATTCAAACTTAAGGAATGAGGCATTATAGCATTATAGGACTTTAATTGTATTAATTGCATACGGGCCATCAATTATTTTTTTTTTATGCTATGAGTTCTAGCGTACATATATATGTTATGTGTTGATTTTTACTTTGTTGACTAGATCAAATATGAACTTGCAGGACATTTGAGCAGTTTGATTAATTACTTGATTATACATATACATTTGAGTTTCACTTATTTTACTGCTCAAAAAATAAAAAAATAATAATAATTTAAAGAGGTAATTGTAGAGACCTTTACTATAAGTGAAAACTAACCGATTTGCAACAAATATTAAAAATATGCACTCTCAGTTATTATTGGAACGGTATACATCTTCTATCTGAGACGGCAAATAATATTTCAATTCAGTTTTGGCTGCAAAATTAAAAGTTTAACATTTCATTTTATTTTGTTTAAACTAAACTCGAAAACAGAAATCAGTGAAGGTTTTTCTTGAAGCTTTTCCTTCGAACTTAATTTTTAACTTTGATATATTGTAATATTTTGTAAGTTTTATTTAATTTTCAGTAGTAAAGTAACACACCAAGTCTCTGTAAATTGTGTAGTACTTACAAAACATGTATAACAAAATTGTGCTACATAAAATAAAAAATTATTTTTCTGGAAAAAATCCTGAGGTTCGACATTCTCTCTAAAAGAATACGTTTCTTCTAAAATTACGCCTTTTTTCAACACATAAGTCCAGCTTATTTAATTTTTCAAACAAAAATCACTTAAAACGAGATGCTCCGAAAGCTTTATTTGAATAAATAGTTTATTCCTTTAAATTAAATGAACTGAATGAATGGACGACTTTCATTGTTGTTGTATTTACTCGTACGTGTATTACTCAGGTATTAAACTTTCACCTTCTATATGGGCAACCAAGAAATATTCTAGGAAATATGTATATTTTGGTAGTGTAACAATTTTAGAAATAGAAGTTAAAAATATATACACAAACACTCTAAGTGATAGAGTGTAGGAAAAGGATGTATTAAGAAGCAAGGCGTTAATAAAATCAATATGGACTCATTAAAAGATATTACGCAATATAGTTGAAGGAAAAAGTTGGTATATTGACATATTCTTTGCTGATGTAAGAATCTTTATTTAAATTATTTGCTTTACGTATTTCATCTCAAACTTTCATTTCATTTTACTTGGTTTTTAAAAACTTGTATGCTCAAGAATTTTGAACAATAAAGTCCTTTCTTTCCTTCCCGAATTTTCAGTATTTGGAAATATGTTATACTTTTTAGAAATCATATAGGAAATAATGGCAATATTAAAATTATTCAAAATTTAAAATAACACCGCCAATCTGATAGAAAAACTGTCAATTTGACAGATTTATGTGACCCATCTTGTGGAGGTTTAATATCATTATAATGAAAGATTTGATATTAATTAAACGAATATTAGTTTCGTAAGAGCTATAGATGTTTTTAAACTATAAGAGACATGAACATATTTCGGATTAACAATTTTAATTCACTATGAACAATGATTTATAATATTTTATTTTAAAATAACCTTAACAATGATTTTATCTGCTCTTTCGGCCGAATGCACGAGAAGGAAACCGAACTTCTTTTTTTAAATGTTTTTATTTAAATTTTTAAACAAAAACTGGCACTAATACACTTACCCAAACTTTTGTTTTATATTTTAATTTGCTTTCCGTAGTGCCCGACAACGCCTCTGACCTTAGCAACGTCGTTAAAATACTTTCCTTTCTATTCAGAGTAATAAAAAGAAGTTGTAGGGGGTAAGTCGCGTAAATAGGATTGATGTGGAAAGGGGCTATGCCAATTTTCGTCAAAAAGTGGAACATAGATAGGACTGTGTAAAAGAGGTGTTATCCCGGTGGAGAAACCAGTCGCCCGACTACTACACATCTCGCATTTGTAAACTTGGCTCAAGTTGTAATGATGAGCTTCCCAATCGTATGGTTCGGGGTACAATACCCAGCTACGCCCAACATTTTTTTTTTTTTTTTTTTCAGGCAACTGAATTCTTTTAAGATGAGTGTGTGCCTATAATAAATACAATAACAGGTCCAATTACACTAATAAATTAGTCTCCCCATTAAATGCTGCATGCCACCCATGCATGGGGCGAATCATTATTCCCCTTTCTGTCTCATTTTCCCTAATAGCTTAACACGTGCTTAAGCATTTTAAGTGTAGTAATGTCTACTTGAGTGTTAAGTTTTTTTAAAAAAAAATAATAAAACGACTTCTCTCATATTAGAAAAGAAATTAGTATTGACGTTTGATTTCACTTGACGTTTTTTTTTTTTTGAACATTCCGCTGGCTTAATTATTGTTTCGCTTCAGGATCGTAACTGTGGTAATTCGTAAAAATGTAATAATTCGTAACCTGTGATTTTAAAGTAAATTTGCATCATTTCGGAACTCTCTTTTCTTTTCCACGCGACTTTGTTTTTTTTTTTCAACAAGCCAAGCTGAAGCATCCCCTCCAATGACACTTGGATAACTGACTCGAGAATGATTGCTCTATACACTCACAGCGGCAAAACTAGGTACTACAAAAAGTCAGTTCATCACATCATTTCGGTTTCTTTTGGTCCAATTTTTGGCATTTTTTCGAGCATTTGGGGCATTATCTCCCTTACAATAAGCCTGATATTGGTTTCTAAGGCCTGAGCTGTTTGAAGCAAGATGTCATTACGTAGTCGAAGAAATAACAACAGATCATTGCCCAGCAACATCCGACATTGACTTCGACGCTAGCTTCGGGCTCAGGTTTTTTTTTTCTCATAAGGACCAATGATGCTACCAAACCATTGGTTTCTATTGGATTTGCCTCTTACTAAAAACCTCAACTTCGCTTGATCGCAAACACATTGAGCTAAAAACGAGCCTTAACAATATTTTTCGAAAAAAACAATTGTGCAACGTTCTTCAAACTCGTAAGATGTTTTTTTTTCTTCTTCTTCTTATTTACCTCTTCAATTTCCAGTTTCGTCAAGTTGCATTTTCCGGTTTGTTTTTCTTCTGAAAAAATATTGCAACCAAATAATAAACAAAATAAGTGTAAAAAAAATACAAATAATAATAGCGGCCTACATTTATACCCTCACTGATCTACGTAACTAACATGTCAAAATCTTGTGGTCAGATTTCAGTGATGATTTCGTGCCTTGTAATAATTTGTGTGGTAATTAGTCAAAGTAAATGCGCTATTGCTTACTTAAAAAATTATTCAAACCATTTTTTCTTTTTATCGTGGCGAAAGAAAAAATATTTCACTATTATATATGTAATATAATGACTCCGTGAACTCCCTTCGATCTGACCTAGAAATTTACCTCCAAAATACCAATGTTGATCTACTCCATCTTGATTTAACTCGCAAAATCATGATATCAGTAATAACAATTAAATTAAATTCGTATTGCTGGGAATTAAATTAATTACATACCTCAACCTCAGGCTACGTCCACTTACAACACCTCAATGCTGACCGAGATGCTTGAATTTGTATATTCTTCTTCTTCGTCTTTACCTTAACACCAATTGGAAACTGAGTGCAAATTGCTATCTGCCCCTCAGTAATTATGAATACACTTAAAGTGCCTGAGTACGTGTTTACTTTTTTAGAAAAATGGGAAAAAGGGAGAAAGAAAGATTTTTGCGCTCAGTGGTTATTTCGCTCCGTGGGTGACATCCAACGTTAAATGGATTTAAATTGACTTGATGTTGTATTTAGGCAACCATTCATCTCACAAAATTTTAGTTGCCTGAGTAAAAATCTTTCGGTCACGACTGGTATTGAAACCCTACCTCTGGTGCATTGACCACCCACCATCCACTGCTCCTACTGTCATACGCTTTGGAATATCGTGGACCCTTTCTAAATGAAATCAACAACTAAAAAACCTAATTCTTCCAATATTAAAAAATCTGACGATTTTCCTGACTTTGTGAAGCTGATCAAACTTAGGTGACTAATTTTTTCCATGAACAGTTTGGCTAAGGCATTAATCCCGCTTACAGGACTCAAAAATTTCCTTGTTCAAGTTAGCATCCGCAAAATCTGTAAATGGTTCTTCATCAATTTATCTGATAATGACATTCACATCAACAATATGCCAATTTGCAAAATGTGTCCTAACACAATAATAAAATTAAATCTCATAACAAAGAAACCTCTAATTCTAACCTAAACTTGTATTTGAAGATAGAAACATTCTGTATTTTCTCTCCATAGGTTCAGTATCGTCATTCTGTTCTATCTCGAACCCCAAAATGTTAGGTACCCCCCTCTAATATATCGAAAATTTGCAACCGCTTATCTTTTAATCCTACTTCCCATTCGATAAGGCAATCACTACCTCCTTGTCCCCCTCCAACGTCTTACTCTAACTTTACACGCACTCATATTTTAAATCCCTCACAATAACACAAAACGTACTAGACCACAATCTACCTACTTGGTACTTCCTCCTAAAGTGAAAGTTACTAAGCATCCATTTACTTCTGGATACGATGATCTCATTTAAGAGAACATAAAATGTATTAAAACGTCCGCCTATATCTTTCGTACTTGAATGATAAGCCCGATTCCATCTGCATTAATTTAATATCATTCCCGACAATGTCGCAAACCACCTCTCATCTTTCGCGACCCATGTAAGCTCTAAACGTTCAAACGGACTCCTTTAAAGAGCCCGCTCAAACTTTAAAAACCATTTTTCCTAACTGTGCTCAAAACACTCTGCTTTTCTTATTTTCTTTCATTCCCAAATGTCCACGTCAGAGGTCTTCGAATAAAAGCCTCTACCGTATAATAAGAACTCCCAACTTAGCCCTTACGACATTTTGACTCTTACGGAAAACAATCTACTGCCTAACATTAAAGATACCAAACTATTTACTGAAGACTTTGATCTTCACTGTGCCGATAATTAGGTCAAAGAGGATATTTTTTCCCGCCTTGATTCAAAACTTTTTAGAAAAAATTTCCTTATCAGACTCGTACTTTGAATTTGTCTGTACGCTAGTTCCTATTTTGAAGCGTTATCTTTAAATATGTTGTTGTCATATTCGTCCCTCCCAATTAAGTTATTGTTACCATTAAGTTGTCAATGCAGGGCTTATTCGATAGTGCAGATTCCAATAATATTGTTATTTTTTAGGAGACTTCAGCTTGCTAAAGCTTATTAATACTTTTTTACGGTAATTCATGCCATCTCCGAAAAAGAAGTCCTTTTTACCGATTGACTTACTTCGGACTTTATCAGTAACCACCTTCTCTCTAAGTTAGATAGCTACCACCCATCTTTTTCCCTAGTTTTTTAAAGTGACAATGGTATAAGAACTATTTCTCATGAACACTTTTACAGTTTCAATTATCATAGAGCAAACTAAATAATCTTCTTATTAATGCTAATTTTAGTTTCCTCTTTGGTAATCTTAGACTTACAAAAGATGCTATATCACTCTTTTGGGCCGAGATTTTTAACTGTGTCTCACAATGTGTACCATGCTTACCAAATGAGTGCCCTTCAGATCCACCACTATAGTATAACAAAAAGTTATGCTCTCTTTGAAATATAGTAAAAGAAACAAACAACCAAAACAGAATATTTAATCTCGCTCCATTATGGATTTCTTCAACTATCGCTCTGCTTATATTGGCTATTCTGAACTCTGCTAATCTGTCTACTTTAAATACTTGAACCAAATGCGTCACACTCTCATTTCTGATCCCAGACGATTCTGTAAATTTATAAACACCAAACAAAACCCTAATAATTACCCATCGTCCCTAAATTGTTTGGACAAACTATCAATGATCCTCAAGTGATTGTAAATCTTTTTGTAGATATATAACATTGAGACAAGTAAACAAACAAGTTTAAGATCTCAAGGACGACTACTCCACTGCTTGTTTATTTAACTCAACCTCTCACAGGTCTCTTCCAGCTTTCTACATCCTAGGGAACTTTTATCATAATCTGGAAGAATTCCTACATAATTCCCCTTCATAAAAAAGGCTGCAATGATGAAATTTCTATTTATGACCCTATGACTCAATATTTTTTCATTGCAAGTCTATCTTTTCCCCAAACCAGCACAGATTTCTGAAAGGTCGGTATCTTCGTAGTCTTAGTTCCTATGGTAGCTGAAGTTGAAGGCCCAGACTATTTCCATATTATCGGTTCACAGGATCAAGGGGCCGTGTACGAATATATATATATATATATATATATATATATATATTTTTTTTTTATTGTTATAGTTTCCACATAGAACGATACAACGTCATGCTATCGTATTATATTCTTTCGGTACAGGTTACCCCATTTGGAAACTCAGGAGATGTGGTCTGATCTGATGAACCAGTTGAACTGGAAAAAAACTGATCAAGGTAACTGTTACGAGTTTAAAGAAAACGGGTGACTGGTAGGGTGTGGAAAGATAGGAATTTTGAAAAGGAAAGGAAGAATTAGTTGACAGGAGTCAGCCAAACAGTTCGGTAATCCGGTGAAAAAAAGTTCATAGTGGAAAAAAGAAAAAGAAAAAAACAAGTACAACGAGTAAATGATCTAGCGGGTGAAGAAGTGTAGAAGAGAAGTGTACTAGGTGGACAGAAAAGTAACCTCCTTGACCGCTACAATGCGCTGCTACTGCAAAAAGGCTTATGGTGCCTTGAAGTCCGTTAATATTTAGATAGGCATGTAAAATTTCTGTGCGATACTGTCTTTATTTTTGTTTTGACTGCGGATTATTGTTGACTGGTTTGGCATCATGTTGAGTATGGACAAAAACGATTTTCGTTCTCTCATAAAACATTATTTTTTGAGAGGCAAAACGGCGAAGGAAACAAAAGAAAAGTTGGATAAATATTATGGCGCTTATGCTCCGTCAGATTACACCGTCAAATATTGGTTTCAAAAGTTTCGTGATGGCCGCAATTCCACTACCGATGAAGTCCACAGCGGCAGGCCCTCCGATGTGGTCAATGTCAAAAAAATACATAAAATAGTGTTGGCTGACCGGAAAATAAAGGTGCGCGAGCTAGTAGATACCACAAAGAATAGTACTGAGCGCACACGCTATATTTTGGGCAATATTCTGCATATGAAAAAGTTATCCTGCCGCTGGGTGCCGCGCATGCTCACTCTTGAACAAACACACGAGCGCGAGAGCACTTCGAAATAGTGTTTGGACTTGCTGATGCGGAATCGAGTGGACTTTTGGCGTCAATTGGTAATTGTTGAACACCAGAGAACAGAATGAGTGCCCGGCAATCGACTGAAGCCGGCACGAGTGCTCCGAAGCAGCCGAGGAAGGCTCGATGGGCCGAAAAGGCTATGGCGTCGGTTTTCTGGGATTTTCATGGAAAACTCTTCGTGGACTACCTTGAAAAAGGAAAAACCATCAACAGCAAGTATTACTGTGCATTATTGGGGCGAAATCGCAGAAAAACGGCCTCAAGTGAAGTGAAAAAAAATTTTGTTTTTGCAAGACAGTGCACCGGCGCACAAGAGCATCGCAATCATGGCTAAAATCAATTACTTACGGCTCTAATTGCTGTCGCATCCACCGTATTCGCCCGATTTTGCTCCCTCGGAAGGGGACTATATTGAATAAAATAAAAAAAGATTTTAAAAAAAAAAATTTTTATATCCAAGGAGGTTACTTTTCAGCCCAGCTAGTAAATTACCTTTCGGAAGATTTTATAAAAAAAAAGAATAGAAAGCTTGCCGGGTAAAAAATTTCTGAGTGTGAAATGAATGAATGTGTTTGTTGGGTAAGCATGGTCAAAATCGAAGAAGTGGCTTAAGATCAAGAGTTTGATCGTACCTCAAGGAAAGTAGATAAGTTACCATACATACTTTTTTCATTCATTTATTATGTAAAACGCACTATCTTTCGGGCCAAATTGTTTTTGTTTCCATTTTGAGTTGAAAATAATTTATGTATTTCTAATTGAAAGACCCCAAGATTTTCGTTGGCTTTTCCTCTCTATGCATCGCGAAGAACAGAGGAATTGAGTTCGATCCCGGATTTTACGTTTGATTAAACCCATTGTTATTTTTCTATGTTAAGTAATGTAATATTATGTATATTTGTTTTCTTTAAATTAAATTGCTAGTTAAAGGTTGTTGAAGAAGGGACAAATAATAAAAAAAAAATCCAAGCTTATTCCTCTTTAATACCCGTGTACTATAAACAGGACAAATTTCACTACTTCATTCAGACCGAACATTCTTTTTGCGACTACACAATTCTGTTCCAGTGTACTACATACAGTACACAATATTTTCCATGGTCTGGAAATCTATATTAATAACTTTTAAGAATATGGCACTTTAATGAGCACCACTAAACTCTTCTCTTTCTGGCAGCATCCTTTTTTTCAGGTGAAAAGCATATGGTTTCTTAACAATAGGTGTTGGAAGTGTGGACGAAAGTGCTGCAGGCATTGGACGAAATGAAAAAAATTAATATTGCTTATGAATAATCAGAACAATAATAGTATTTTGTAAGTTCTATGCAGCGTAAGATTCAATGCAAAAGATTGTTTGTTTCAATTTAACATTGTATTGATTAGTTGCCTTAAAATTAATATGTTCTTTATGAATTGCATAAGGTCTTGTCGTTATATTCTCCCACATTCATTTTGTACTTTCAGAAGTATATTCGGCCTTTGTGAAGTGATTTTGTTTGTACTTTGTGTACTCCCAATCACCTAAAATTTGCATTATGTTATCGACATATTGGACATCCTAAATGAACACCTTGAGATTTCATCTTGAGAATTCATCCTTCATCTGCAAGCTTAAGCAATGAATATGCTGAAGATTTAAATCACAAGAAAGGTAGTAGTCATTTTGAAGCAGCTAAACAGGTAAGTGGATTTTATGGGCTTCGATCTCGTGGAGGTAGTTTCATGCAAAGATGTATAGCTCGAACGCTTAGAACGCGTGTTGCGCATGGAAAGATGGACTCTGGTGATGGCCGTACTGCTACAAATAGTTTAGCGCAGATGTCCGGAATGAAATGGTCCCAACAATTTTTTTCTTTTGTAGAACCTCATCTTTCGGAACGTTCTTATTAACAGAAAACTTTTCGTACCTCGATTACTTTGAACAGTACATTGACGACCAAATTTATTGGTACATCGCTGGAAAAAGTAACCAAACGGTAATAGAAAGAACTGATCGAAGAATAACTTTAACTCATGAAGAGTGTAAAATATATTGTGGTATCACAATGCTAATGTCCTGTTCCGATGATAGCAGAAGGTTCATAAAACGGTTGCTTATAACAACAATGTAACTAACCAACAAAGAAAACAAGACAAGTTGTGGAAGGTACGGCCTATGATTGATTCTGTGTTGTGTCTGTGTGTCAAGCAAGTAGGGACTCAAAAGATCTCAATCGATGAAATAATAATACCTTTTCCAAGATCATGTGGCATGAAACAATTTTGATCGAATAAGCCCAATTCTTGCTAATTTAGGTGAAATGGTATTGTACGTAATTTTCTTACACACTAGGTATTAACTAATTTCGACCAGACTTTGTCTTCGTTTGGACTGGAAGAGAGTGTAGTACTCACATTGACTGAAAAATTGTTCCCCGGACATATTCTTTATTTTGACAGACATTTTTTACACTAAAATTGGCAACCGAATTGCGGAATAGAGGATTTAGTTGTGCTGGCACATTAAGGAAAAATGTTATAGTTTTCTTCGTAGTCTGAAAGAAGAATAAGCGAGTGACTATTCACTTAAGACTAAAAGACTTAAGGAGACTAAGAGGAGAGGACTAAGCTCCCTAGATTTGCTAGTAAATGAGGCTTGATAATAAACCAGTTTTGATGCTGTCCACTGTCCATGCGGCCGCTACTACTGATTAATGTTCTCGTTGGTGTATGAAATATAAAAAGTATGTTCAAGTGGACAAACTCGAGGTTATAAATATGTACAACCAAAATATGGGAGGCGTTGATTTAGCTGATAAGATGTTGTCTATTTGCTCTGCTAGAACAAGAATAAAGAAATAGACCAGTCTATTTATTTCACATAAGTTCGACTTGGCGGTTGTTAATGCCTGGATTCAATTCAAAAATAACGAAATAAAAAAAAAGACTCTTTTAAAGAGCGTTAAATAGGTACGCTTTTTTCTTTTTAAATTAGACTTATTGAAAATATTTACAATAATCAGCATACGATAAGGCAAACTGAGGACAATAGTTCAAATGATTTTCGCAGAAGACCCCTATAGTAACAATACCGTCAAAGGTTCTAGGTAACATGATCCTGCACACTTGCCTGAGAACGTTCAAGTCCAACAGAGATTCCGTAAAGCTAATTGCAATAAAAAGACAACTGTGGTATGCTCTGGATAGGTATTATTTTTAGCCCATACTCCAAAACCAATAATATGCATTTTAACTTTACATACTCAAATGTAAACTAGACATGTGTAACATCTGTTTGTTAGCATTATTTAGATTTTTGTTTTGCTTTTTGTCAACATTTTTCAATAAATATTGAAAAAAAAGTATATATCGTACATAGGTACATAAAAATTATATGAAGATCATATTAATTTTACGAGTACATCAAAGTAAAAAGTAAAAGTAAAAGTAAAAAAGTACATGAAGTACATGATATAAAAAAATATGTGTGAAATATTATTGTAATAAGGCCCCAAAGTACTCTAAAACTACAAAAAAACTAATATGTATATGTACTCAGCATTGTCATAGAAGTAATTTTTTGTTGTCCTATTGTATTTCGCCAGAAATCATAAAAAACTACATTTTTGATACCGGTCTAGAGCACTGTGGTGATTTTGTACTTTTAAAAGAACATTGGTTCTAAAATGATTACAACCTGAAAAAAACCTAGGTCTTAGGAGGTTAAAAGTAATTGTAAATTAAGATCTAAAAGCTAATTAAAGATTATAACATTTGTTGAAATCATTTTGTCAATATTTTCTTTCTTTCGTTTTTCTTTTTATTTCATTATTATTATTATTTATTTATTTCAAAAAGTAAGGTGACTTTTGAAATTTTGTGGGCAACGTACGATTACATTCGATTATCGATTTTATTTTTGCTGTGTTGGTACACAAGTCCCGAACCTATGTTTACTGTTTTTGACAGATAGAAAAGTTAGACGTGTTTTGGCATGCTCGGCGATTTTCAATTATTATAAAAATTGAGCAAAAAATTGGCATACAATTTTGTGTACAAAATGGAATCAAGTTGATACGTGGCATACGGTGAATCTGCTCTAAGTAAAAAAATGTTTACAACTGAAACAAGCTCTTGCAAGATTGCCAAGAAGATACCAATTGAAAGAATTAAAGAACAGTCGCATGAGCATAGCTCCAGAGCTCTTGAATGACGTCAATGGTGATCCTAACTCGCTCAAAAGGATCATAACTGGTGACGAATCATATGTGTATGATTATGACGTCCAAACTAAAGCCCAATTGTTCCAATAGAAGCACTCAGGAGAGCCAAGACCGAATGAAATACGGTATCACTGGAAGAGGTCAGGTTTATACTAAAAGGAGCTTTTGAGAAGTGCTTCGAGTATTGAGAAAAGTCTTTGGGCAACTGCGTTATATCTAAGGGGGATAACTTTGAAGGGGACAACATTAATATTAATTATTATGTGATGGCGTAAGATTAAAGCGATTTGTTTGGATTACTTTTTTAAATAATTTTTATTAACACAGAAATGGCCGGAACAAACTCTTCGCTTTTAGTGTTCGCTAATTCATGACAATCAAATATATGACAACTCACTCCCGCACATCTGCTACTCCATTCATACTCACATTCATACATCAACATTGACATCAACACGCTCTCGTTAGCTCGCTCAGCCTCTTACAATTAAAAAAATATTTTTTTGTAAAAATATAAAGTAACCTTACTTTTTGAACACACTTCCTGGTTTGCAACCTCTTATAGTTGAACAATTAAATCGACTGAATGCTTGTTCTTTCTCTAACAAGTTTAAAATTTGTGATGTTAACCACTTGGTAATTATGGTAGTCTATATTGTACCTCTTAAAGAGGCGAAATTTGATAATGAATATTGAACATACATAACTTTTTCCTGTTTAAAAACTACTACCAACTTTATGTTGGTTTAATATCTTTAAAATATACCATATATACTCGTAAAATAGGTTCAAACGTGAAATGTAATCATTTAGTTACGGATAAGTAAATCTTAACTTCCAAAAAAGAAAAAGATAGAAGTTGGGCTGTTGAAAGCTTTGACGTTGACGTCAACAACTTATAATAGAAAATAAAGAAATAACGCTTTACTTGAGGAATATTTTCAAAGTAAAAATTTTCCTACAGAATTATTGTAGATTCAAGCTTCTAAAATGCAATATGTTTGTAATCCGAATTTCTTCTTCTTCTTAGTTATTCCTACATCCGGAGTGAACTTAGGCCTCAAACGAAAAGCACTATATTTCGCCAGCTGTTTCTAGTGCCGTACTCAATCTTGGTTAAGCTCCTCATCCACATGCCTGTACCAGCTTAGATGCGGTATTCCGCTGCTGCGGCGTCCCTCGGATTAAGATTCAAAGAGCCTTTGATGGAGCATCGAGAATTCTCCATAGTCATCCTGCTCAACCTTCTGATTTTTGCAAGTATATCGAAATTAAAAATAACCCTAAATGGCTCATTGCTATGCATGTTGTCATATTAGTTTCGATCTTAAGCTTCTGGATCTATTCCAAGATTTGTTGTATTGTGAATACTTGATTCCTGATTCTGGTCTGAAACCGCTCTGATATGGAACAACCAGATTGTTCATAAATGGTTTCATACTCTCCCACAATACGGCAGAAAAGACCATATATGAGATATTTAGATATATAAATCCTCTTCGGAGACGCTTTCCTCTGAGCATACCTTGTAGATAAATCGGCTCATCTCCTGTGTCTCCAATCAACACTTGGGGTCTGAAATTGGTTTTACATACCACCTTGATCAAAAAACGAAATAACCACGGTGTGGCGCTCCCGTTATTCCGATTTGAGTCTGTTTTTTTGGTCGAGCCGAGACCAAAAAACCACGTCGTTTTTAGTCAAAAAAGAAGACAATGCTCACGGTTTTCATGGATTACAACAGTGTAGTGCATCACGAATTTTTGCCAGATGGCCAGATAGTAAACAAAGAGTATTATTTGGGCGTTATGAAATGTTTGCGTGAAGCAATTCGCCGAAAGAGACCAGAATTGTGGGCAGAGAACTCGTGGATTTTGTACCATGATAACGCACTGTCGCACAGTGCCATCATTATTCGTAGTCTTTTTGACGAAAAAACAACAGCTACAGAATTCACCTGATTTGGGTCCCCGTAACTTCTTTCTGATTAATCGAGTTAAAAAACCACTACAGGGAACGCGTTTAAGCAGCCGAGAGGAAGTAATGGAAAAATCACAGAAAGCACTAATGAATTAAGCGCTGGCATAAGTGTTTTGTAGTCGATGGGGATTACTTTGAAGGGGACAATATAGATTTATATGAATAAACTTGTATTTTTAATTTTCTGAATAAATTCCGGGAACTTTTATTACCGACTTTATATATTATTACTGACCTTGTATAGAGTTTTCTAATATCGACTTGACAACTTTTTTTTAAATAAAAGGCAAACTATTGGAGATATTTCAAAAATCTTATTATTGGCTTTAAGTACAATCAAAACATTGACGAATGGAACTCGACTTTGTTCATATAGCCACCGCGGCCATGTATAAGTCAGCTTACTCAAATATCGAAAATATTTTGAAAGATATGAGAAGCAAGTAGATATTAAGTTACAGAAATGTTCCCAGACTTTTTCCGCTGATCACTTGTATTTGCAAACCTGTGGGAATGGGAGCGCCACACCGTGGTTATTTCGTTTTTTGATCAAGGTGGTATGTACAACCAATTTCAGACCCCAAGTGTTGATTGGAGACACAGGAGATGAGCCGATTGGTGGCATGCACTAATTTCGATACAAATCGAACATTATTTATTTGGCGCAGTCGGTAGGATAGTTCTAAGAAGAATTATCCAGTGAAAACGAATCAGTACACAGTGTGAAAATAGTGAAATAATTATTAAACGCTAGTGAAATAATATCGAAAAAAAAAATAATAAAAAAAAACACAGTGTTCTAATTTGCATTTTACCGCTTATGGACAATCTCCAGCTAGGATAAAAGTGTAAAAAAATCTGTGTAAAATATTTATGAAGAAAGACAAAACAAGATTTTACAACAATAATAGAAGAGGATTGAACGAACCAACAATGGAAGAATTAGCAGCCGAATTGCAACAAAAGAACCAACAGTTGGAACAATTAGCCGCTGCATTCCAAGCTTTACAAGCAAGAACAGCATCTCGAGAAAATACAGAGAAAGCATTAAGAGAAGTAAAGCATATGTCAACGTTCACCGGACAAGGTGAAATTACCATCAATTCATTCATAAGTAGCGTAGAATACTACTTATCAGGAGTCGAAGAAGAAAACTTGAAGAAATGTATGGTGAAGGCAATCTTTTACGAAAAAATACAAGGAGAAGCAAAAAACACAATCATAAATCTACCACAACCGGATAATTGGGAACTAATAAAGGGAACACTCAAACTTCGATATAGACCAGATGTGGAGCCATCCGAAATATATAAAAGGATCACCAATCTCAAAGTTACAAATGTAAGTGAATTATCTAGTGAAATTCAAAATATTAAATATAAAACAGATGAGCTTAGGGTTTATTATAAAGAAGATAAAAGTATTGATTTAACAAGTGTAGAAAGTCTCCTAGTACATACGGTGAAAGAAATGACACAAGGTGTTCTTTTAGATAAAATATATGATAAAACAGATTTAGGTGAAATAATTTCAATTATGAGAAAAAGACGATTTGAGGATTCATGCATTAGGTATGAATTTAGGAAACAAAAACATAATAAATTCAATAACCCAAAACAAGAAAGTAGAAATAGTAGTCGAAGACATGACAATCAAGAACAGGGAACTAGAAATTTAGGATATCATAAAAGAGATTATCAAGACCAGGGAAATTCAGGGCAAAACCGACAATACCATAATTCAGGACAATCTAGACAACACTATAATTCAGACCAGAGACGACAATACAATCAAAACTCACATAGACCTGAACCCATGGAGATAGGGAATGTGGAAAATAGATCGCAAACTTATAACAAAAAAAGGCAATCACCAGAATTAGACAATTTGAGCAACCATTCGGGCCAATATCGCCACCAACAGAATGATTCTCAACAAAGAACAGAACCACCGAGTCCCAGTGACTATAAACAAAGCAAAAATGATGAATACACTTCGGAAGTAAATAATGCTAATTTTTTTTTTGGAATTAGCCTCGGACGATCTACCACAAATTCATTTAACCATTAATAAAAATAAATATTTAGCTTTAGTAGATACCGGTTCAACTCTAAGTATAATTGACGATAGACTAGAGGAATTTACTAAAATTCCTATTAAACCAATATATTTTACAACAGTTACTGGTAAAGATAGTATAAAATTTGGTGTACATACACCTGTACCTGACGAATTAAGAGCCCTCTTTAATGCTCGAATAAGATGGAAAGTAAAAAGACTTTGTAATAGAACATACCAATTTATAATTGGTACGGATCTATTAAACAACTTAAACACTTTAATAAACCTGGATGAAAGAACCGTCAACTTAAATATCCAAAACTTAAAGTTTATTAATCATCCATATACAGTGAATGAAGTATGTTCACTTGAACCCCTTGATAACTATATAAAACACATCAATACTGATCATTTAAATGAAGAAGAACGACAAGAAGTCGAAAAACTGATGAAAAGATTTGAGAACTTATTCTTTAAAGAGGGAGATAAGCTTACTAGCACCCCAGAAATAGAACACGAAATAGTCACAATAACAGATCAACAAATCAACGCCAAACTATATAGGTATCCACCTTAACATGAGGCAGAGGTACGTAAACAAATTCAAGAAATGGAGGAACAAGGAATTATAAGGAAAAGTAATTCTAAATATTCCAGCCCCCTAATAGTTGTTCCTAAGAAAATGGACAACTCAGGTAAAAAAAAATTCAGAATTGTGATTGACTACAGGAAACTGAATGCCGTTACCGTTGACGACAAGTTTCCATTACCTAACATTGATTCAATTTTGGATAAGTTAGGTAAGGCACAGTATTTTACAACGTTGGATCTTGCTAAGGGATACCATCAGGTGCTAATTAAAGAACAAGACAGAAAAAAGACAGCTTTTGTTACCCCTCACGGTTTATATGAGTTCATCAGAATGCCATTTGGTTTGAAGAATGCCCCAGCGACATTCCAAAGACTCATGAATGATATTCTGAGAGATTACATAAATAAAACCTGTGTAGTATACCTTGATGATATACTAGTTTTTAGTACAACATTAAAAGAGCATATTAAATCATTAACCGATATATTCAATGTATTGAAATCAAAACAATTAAAAATTCAAATCGACAAGTGTAATTTTATGAAGAGAGAGACAGAATTCTTAGGAAACGTCCTAACAAAGGAAGGTTTAAAACCAAATCCCGAAAAAATACCGGTAATCCAAAAGTTAAAGCTACCCACAACACAAAAAGAAATAAAAAGTTTTCTTGGTATCACAGGATACTACAGGAAATTTATTAAAAACTATGCTAAAATAGCACAGCCTATTACCAAATATTTAAAGAAAAATAGCAAAATTAACCTAAACGACCCTAATTATATTGAAGCCTTTGAAAAACTTAAAATTCTTATAACCAGTCATCCAATTTTAAAATATCCTAATTTTCAAAATAAATTTTGTCTAACAACAGACGCCTCTAATTATGCAATAGGAGCAGTTTTATCTCAGGAGGGACATCCTGTATGCTTCGCGTCGAGAACCCTGAATAATCACGAAAAAAAATTATTCAGCCACGGACAAAGAATTTCTTGCAATTATGTGGTCTGTAAACTACTTTAGACCATATCTTTATGGGAATAAATTTAAGATTTGTACAGATCACCAACCGATTAAATTTTTGCATGCCAAATACAAAGGTAAGGATCTTTCTCCAAGACAACAGAGATGGCTCTTAAAGCTAGGAGAATATCAATTTGAAATCGAATATTTGAAAGGTAAAGAAAACAGAGTAGCGGATTTTCTGAGTAGAATTAAAACCAACGTGGACGTTACTCATAATAAGGAAGAAGAAGAACAATCCCATAGTACAGACAATTTTTCACTTGAATGTAATGAAAATGACTCAATATCCGATTTTGTATTTAATATGGAAGACAATAATTCAGATGAGACGATCCATTCAGCAGACGAAGAACTCATGGACCACATACCAATCTAAGAAGAAATAATGAACAAATATAAAACTCAAATAATTCTAACTAACAACAAAACCCAAGAAATTGAAACCATTCATGGAAAACGAATAATATACATAGCAGAATATGACTTTGATAGATTAACCGATATCTTTAAAGCTTTTATAAAAAAGGAAAAATAGGTATTTTTTCAGAATTACCAGATCATCAATATAACGTAGTTCAGGAAAAGTTAAGAGAAATGTTTTCAGACGATAGCCAAATTAAATTTGTTAAATGTTCTTTTAGAGCGCAAGATATCAAAACCGAAGTAGAAGTAGTAAAACAAATATCACTCTATCATGTGAAGGAAAGTTTACATTCGGGAATTCAGGAAACTTACAGTGCTATTAAACACAAAATTTATTATCCTAAATTACAAGAAATAATTCAAATAGTTATAAACCAATGTGAGATATGCCAACAAGTTAAATATGATAGAAAACCAATAAAAACAAAATTTCAATTAACCGAAACAGCAACAGATCTTAATGAAATAATTCATGTAGATACGTTTGTCATAATGAAGTGTAGTTTTCTAAAAATTATCGACAAGTTTTCGAAATTTGGGTTAGCGTACTATCTTTCAGACAGGAATCATATTACAATAGTAGAGGAATTAGAGAATCACTTCGCTAAAGTAGGAAAACCTAAAAAGATTATAGCTGATAACGAGTTCAAATCAATCCACATCAAAGAATTCTTACAAGAGGAAGATGTAGAAATACATTTTACCAAACCAAATAGTCACACCGGAAATTCTGACATAGAACGATTTCATAACACCATATTAGAAAAATGTAGAATTTTAAAATTAAATAAACAAAACATATCAATCAAAAGATTAATAACAAAGGCCATACGAAACTATAATGAGAGAATACATTCCACAATAAAAACAACTCCAAGCGAAGTTCAATCTAAAAGAATAGATCTTGAAAAGGTAAGACAAAACTTAAGGTCAACGAAAGAAAAGAATATCAAAAAATCCAACGAAAATCGCGAAGATTACATTGAAAAGAGGTCCACAGGATTTATAAAAAACTATAAGGCAGTTAGGCATAAACATCAACCTAAATTTAAGCGTAGCAAATTAGCAAACGTTCGTACCACTAATATTAAACGACAACCAAAATTTTCAGCTCTTCATGATGACATTGTTACTCGTACTAATAATGCCCACTAACGGACTCTTACATATATACGACATAAAGGAACAAACAGGATTTACTCAAATCAAACTTAATAACGTCGACATAGTCGTTAAGACAGACATTATCATTCACATGATCAAACCACAAGACATAATAAATTTATTAAATGACATAGCATTAAATATTGACAGTCTTGACGTACAACACAAAGAACTACTTAAAACAGAACTTATACATATAACAAATATAGTAAAAACAATTATTCCGAGAGATAATAGAAAGATAAGAGGTTTAATTAACATTGTAGGAAAAGCATCAAAGTGGCTTTTCGGTACATTAGACGAAGAAGATAAAATAGACATTGAAAACCACCTTAAAAATATAGAAATCAATAACCACAATTCAATTAGTAATTTAAACCAGCAAATTGTAATAAATAATAGTTTCAACAGAACATTTAGACAGCTTAAAGATATTATTAAGAAAGACAGGGAAATAATTTTGCGACAACTAAACAATGTATCCAGTCGAACAATTGAACAGAATTTATTTTTTGATCAGCTTTTTAAAGTACAACTAATAAAAGAAAAAAAAAAGCACATACAAGATAATGTAGCATCGGCAAGACAGGAAATAATTCATCCTAACATCTTAACAGATGAGGAGATACAAAGATACAATATAGATTTGAATAAAATGAAAAATATTAAACTAGGCATTACTAAATACAAGAATGATACTCTTATATTTGTAATAAAAATCCCAAAAGAATTTAAACAGATTCCACTAAAAATAATAGTACCGATTACAAACAAAAATGGAAAAGAAATCGATTGTTTTAAAGAAAAGGTAGTAGAATACAATAAAATCAATATTAAGTATGAAGAATTTAAATATCTTAATGAATTAAGCATAAGTAAACATTGTGTTTTTTAAGAAAATTGTAAAAATAATAATAATAATTTAAACATAAGTCAAAATTGCGACAAAAGAAATTTAAATTTAACTGGAAACGTTTTAATACATTTTAATAATTGTAAAATAGAAATTTTAGATCATTATTTGTCAAACATAAAAGAGAGCTTCCAAGAGCGATTTTACTATCCAATGTACAAAAATTTTACAAATTTTACTGATAAAATAATTTTAGATGAAATTATATTCGAAAATGAAAATAATCTCAATAAAATAAAAGAATTACAATACCATAAAAATGTTTCATATACACTAAATGTTAGCTTTGTCATAATTTTAATTGTTTTAGTAACCATAGCTCTTATATCTTTCAAAATACAGCAATCTGTTAGTGTCAAAGTAAAAAACAAAATTCAGGAGAATTTTAAAGTAAAGGACGGAGAGCTCTTCCAACGTCGTCGGCGTGTTGGCATAAAATAATGACTTAACGTAGCCCCACAGAAAATAGTCAAATGACGTTAAATCGCACGAACGAGGAGGCCAATCGACTGGCCCATGCCTTGAGGTAACACGCTCACCATACTTACTCTTCAATAAATCGATTGTAGCGTGTGCTGGCCCAATAACGCCGCCGGCATGCAAACCGCACCAAACAGTTATTTTTTGTGGATGAAGTGTTGATTCATGAAGCACATGTGGGTTTTCACCAGACCAATAGCGCATATTTTGCTTATTGACGAACCCATTGAGCCAAAAATAAGCTTCGTCACTGAAGATGATTTTGCGATAAAACTCATCATCTTGGCGCATCTTCTCCAGAACCCAATCGGAGAACGTACGTCGCTTTAAATGGTCCATCGGCTTCAGTTCTTGAGTCAGCTTGATCTTGTATGGGTGTAAACCAAGATCCTTACGCAAAATACGCCATAATGTGGTCTGAGCGATGCCCAATTCTTAAGAACGCCGTGGAATTGACTGATTTTGATCGTTTGCTACGGACGTCTGAATGGCAGCGATATTTTCGACACTTCGACCAACCCGTTGTCTCACTGACACGGCAACATCACACAACGAATATGTAGACTCAAATTTTTGCACTAAACTTGTTATTGCCTGTCTACTAAAGCAAGAATTACTACCGAAAATTGGAGTTAACGCTCTTAAAGTTGCAGTCACCGACTCTGAATATATGTAGACATTTTTTTTTATAATTTGCAGACGTTGCTCGTTAGTGTACTTTACCATAATAAAAATGTTGAGTTTACTGAATAAATTGACAGTGACAGTTTGATGATTAGTGAAAGAGTGCGTTCACAAATTAAATTCAAAGTTGTCAAGTCCCTATTGAAAAACTCTATATAAGCAATAGAAAAATAATAACGAGAAAGAGTAGTCCGTAATTTTAACTTATTTTAATTTTTTTCAAATATTAATTTAATTTTGTGTAAGTATTCGAGAATAATGGGAAGATTTTATTTATTCCGATTCCTTTGCATGTATCCTTACTGTTTTATACCCCAAAGTTATCAATTATTGAAACCGAATTTAAGAAGAAAGCTGTCCCCGAATATGCAATAAAAAGAAGAAAATCAAATTTCTCTCACATTCAGAAATAGAAGCAAATGACATTACATTTCCAAAAGTACACCAATTTCTTCGTTTGAAAAAGAGAAAAATGTCTTCAATTTTAGTTTTGACAAATATTTGCACTGACTTTCGATGTCTGCACAATTTGAAGTCAGTTCAGTGTTTACATAATAAACCATATCTTTTTTTCATCTCTTTGTATACAGAAAGCATTTCCGATGAAGCAAGTCCACTTTCGAATTTTATTTATTGAAGGAATCCAATACTGGAGTTTCAACTTGAATGGATGTTAGAATTGAAAGTGGAGTACACAGCATTGGAAAGGGACACTTAGATCGATTTACGTATATCGCATACGTATTTAAACCATATATCGATGTACCGAATTTAAATATTCTGTAATCGATATATCGATTTGTCGTTTTAAGCAAGAAAAAGTGCCGTTAAGATTTCATTTATCTATTTTTTAATCATCGGACCAATCATAAGTACAGTCCTGAAACCTTATCAAATCAAATTAAATCAAATTTCAATGGATCGGATTTTCATGACATATTGGGGTAATTTGTAAGGATACTGCTTTATAAAAGTGGATACAACATGTAGCAATTCCTTACGTTTTATAAAAACTCAATTTTCTATCCAATTCTCTATCTTCGAAAATCTCTCCACAACAAATTTAAAATGAAGCGACAACGTCAAATCCTTTATGAGCCGCTGTAAAACCTGGTAACCTAGATTTTGCTCAAAATTTACGCTAAGTTGCTAAGGAGTACCCATGCTTCCCGCTTTTCTACCAGTCGAATAGAATACCATTTTTGGTAATAGCACTCTGGCGCGGAATATTACTAGTAGATCTTTTATGGTGGAAAATAAAATCACCCATTTTCCTTGCAATAGTATTCGTTAATATCGACAAAAAAGAAGATAAGTCCATCAAAATTAATTGTATCTAGACAAATCTAGTTTAAAACAAGGCAAAAACAAACTTATTTAGTACAACTGAGAGTGTATAAATATTTCTCTTCTCCTTTTTTCCAGACACGTATTGCTAGTAATCGTGAGACTTCTCAAAAATTAGGTGTAAATTGTAATTAAAGGAATCACATTATTACTAGCAACATGTGCTATTATTTTAAATGCTAATCACGGGAAATATCACAATTGCAACACGTGTCATACATCGCACCCGTATGATCAAATTCATTTTGGATGAATTCTACGCTACCCATCCCCCGTGTTAAAATCACCTCTGCGCCCACACCTCAATCAAAAAGCTGATTAACCCACTGTAACCAAGCTATCATCAATCGAAAATCACATTAAGCACCAGATTTCGCAACTAAAAGCTACCAACGAATAAAACTAAAATGAACTACAAATTTAATATTTCTAAAATTTGATATGATAAACCCAATCATTAACTCTTAACTTCACTGAAGCATATAATTTTAAAGTAAAATGTGTATCTAGCTCAAAATGAGAGCTTTATTTTTAATTGTTTAGATTTATTACCTGCTCGCCACTCAGCTGTCTGCCGACTTGACTCTGGTGTGAAGTGATGGAGCCAAGTTTCATCCATTGTCACATACCGACGCAAAAATTCGGCTTTATTGCGGTAGAACAGCTTTAAACACTCTTCTGAATCATCAACGCGTTGTTGTTTTTGGTCGACTGTGAGCAAACGCGGCACCCACTTTGAACAGAGCATTCGAATGTTCAAATATTCGTGAACGATATATCCAAAACGCACTTTTGATATCTTCAGAGCCTCAGCTATCTCGATCAACTTCACTTTACGGTCATACGTAATCATTTTGTGGACTTTTTTGATGTTTTCATCTGAAACAGCCTCTTTGGACGTCCACTGCGTGCATCATGATTCGAATGATTCGTTCGGCTGGTGCAGAGTCTGGGTAACACTTATCAAGCCATTTCTTTGCATCGGCTGCATTTTTTGAATCCATTTTTTTTCACAATAACAAAAGTTGCTTCACTCACAACGCTATATCTCGAGATATAGTGTTGCCCTTTCTTAGAAACGGCACTGACTTTTCAGCCCATGTATTAAGTTTATGTACGAATTCCCAAATGCTTGATTTATCATTTAAATTACCACAAAAAGATAAACTCAAAACTTTCTGACTGATCGTTGTTTGCTATACTATTTTTACTATTACTATCACACTTATGCCAAAGTGAGAACAAAGCTGTATCCTGTAAACTAAGTTATAATGCTGAATAAAAAGGCATTCCAGTAGAATCAATTTCCCCTGCACTACTATTGGAAAACAAAAACAATCTGCAACCTCTTTATCTACACCATCTGCTTGAGAAACTCTACTAATTACCTTTCCTTTCCTAACCTTTACCATAAGCAATTTAATGGATTCCATCCATCCCTACAGAAGATCATACGAGAAGCACACGAAGAACTCCGTAGGGCATTCCATAAGTGGGTTGTACGACTTAGGAAAAAATCACGATATTTTAAAGCACGATCGGAAGTGGGTTAGAGGGTATAGTAATGAGATTTTTTTTAGGTTTGAATATAATTTATTTCTTATTAATACATATTACATATATACATGTTCAAAATATTAAAAGGACGCTTAATATATGGAATAAGAAACATTTAATGACATTCAGTATTTTGGATATAAGACGTATAGAAAATACTTTTGAATGCCACTTCAAGAGGATGTTAGAATTACAAAATGAAATAAAATTTTGGGTGGGGTGATAAATTAAAAACAATAATTTACAAACTTCAAAATTTATTACAAAAAGAAAGAAAAATGGACAGAAATTAATTGCAACCGAATATTGAACAAATAGAAATTTAAGTTTAATGAAATATAAATTAGAAAAATAAATAAATAAATAAAGCAGTTAAATGTTTGAATAAATTAAAATACAAAAAAAAAAATGAAGAGACAAAATGCAAATAATTTAAAAATAATTTCAATTATACCAGAATGTTAGAAATAATAGATTCTAAATAATAGTAGTTGCACTGAAATAGGCAATTTTTTACAAGTTTTAAAAATATTCCAAATATTGACAAAGCGCTGATTGAATGAGGAAGTTTATTAAACAATAACACGACGAAACAGAGTAAAAATTACGAAGGGTAGTAGTACGAAATATGGGTACAGATAACATATCAGACGAGTTATGTTATGGGTACAGATAACATATCCACGTAAGATATAATTTGAGATTAAGCGAAAATTTCGATTACAAGATTTCATGGAGAAGGTCTTCAATACCTTAAAGCAATAAGGGTGATGCACAGAAAAAATTTTTAGATCACAGAACAGTGGAAAATTGGAAACAAATGTCTTCTGTACTTAATGCAAATTTTTCTTATGATGTATTTCTGCAAAATTAACAGCAACCAACCAACAAGCAATTCCGTATTGAAGCTTTGATTGAACAGTTCCATAGTAAATAGTTTTTAAAAGCATCGTAGAACAGATATTGCGCAAATAGAAAAAATGCCTAGGAGTGAGACGAAAAAAATTTCTCAATATTTCAGGGTGCAATGAAAAACTTATTCTAGAGTATATTATGAGCCTCAGGTACTTAAAATCGTCTAGTTTCTCAATTAAAAACATTTTTCACTAAAGCTGAGAGTACTACAAAAGGTAATAGAGCCGGACGTACAGTTGCAATCAGAGAGTTTGTATCTATCACATTAAGCAGAAGACGAATTAAAAATCATAATCTTTGTTTTGGACCCTATAAACAAATTGTGTCTGGCAAACCAGTATCTTAATAGGTCAAGATTCCAATTAATGTCGGAGACCAAGTCCGAAGGACAATTCAAGCCATACGCAATACCTATATCATCAGCGAAAGCAGTAGCTCTACCTCTAAAATAAAGAGGATATTGCGAATTAATATAAATTAAAAACAAAATAGGACCCAGAACAGAGCCTTGTGGTACGCCCAAATTTACGAACTTAAATTCGCACCTAATCTCGTCATTCTTTACTCTCTGCGACCTATTTTTAAGATACGACCTAAACCAAGTAAGCATAAAACCAGTTCCTTTAACAAAAAATTGTGATTGACCATATCGAAGGCTTTAGTGATGTCAATAAATAATTCCGCTGTACATCTTTGCGCATCAAGATCAGACATGATATGAGCACAAAACTGTGATAGTGCATCTTCAGTCAATTTACCTTTTTTGAAATCCAAATTGAACTGGGTTAAAGAATTCAGTTTTATTGAAAAAACTCACTACCCTAAGATTTTCAAAGATTTTACTGAAGACTGGAAGAAGTGAGATAGGCCTGCAGTTATATAACTCTGCAGCAGATCCTTTTTAAAGAAAAGAATCACTTTAACTACCAGGTTCGAAATGCCATCAGCACCACATGAAATCGAATTTTTTAAAGTGCCAATAATTTCTAACACCTCAAAAGGAGTCATGGATGAAAATAAAGAAGAAATATTTCATGTTAGTGAAATAGCTGTTAAAGGTATTAGCTCACGGCCATCGACTCCTAAAACAGTAGGTTTTTTTTAAAGACGAAGAATTATTTAGAATACTGTTTACTATTTGCCATTAATTTTTCAGATTCCATTTAGCTGAATCCAATCGATTATGAAAATATGTACCCCAGCAATTAGGAATCACCTTTTTTATTTCAGCGCACAATTTTTTATATTTACTTTTTAAGCTCATATTACTGGGGTTCCTGTAGCATTTGAACCTAAGTTTGTTTTTGTTATTGACTTTGTTCACTAAGAACCTTGAGATCCAAGGTTTAAGCTTTTTTGCCTCCTTTTTAGAAGGCAAGGAAGAGGAACAACTTAAAATGTACATATTTAGGATCTTCAAAAGGACAGAAAAAGGGGTTGAAACATCACTACATAAATAAACATCATCCCACGTCTCACACAACAGACTGATTTTTAAGTTACTGAAGTTAATTTTCATAACCTTGTTAGGGGATTTAGGATTTTTGCAAATATTGCTCCTAGAGTAATTTACTATGAGTCCTGTCATGGAGTGGTCAGTTAACATAAGATCAAGTACATATTTCTCACAGCTGATCGAAGAGACATTAACGAAACGTCCATAAATATAATCTAAACATGTACCAGATGCAGACCTAGTAGGCTCATTAATGAAACAAGCTAGGCCATGTGATGCCAAAAGAGCTAAATAACTCAAAACAGTTTCGCAGCCATTCAAAATGTCAATGTTAACGTCCCCCATTATAATTAAATTTTTAGATTTTTCCTTTTCTATTAGACTAGAGAACTCTTTTATGAACATGACAACATTAAACATATATAGCCTCTATACACATACAAAAAGAAACACTTCGTGGTTAATTTTAAGCGAAACTTTTAAAACATCTGCGGATAAAAAAATCCACACGTTTAACACCGAGAATCCCATATTCATCTTTTACAAAGCACCCAACACCACCTGCTGCGTAATTTTCATTCATGTTACGATAAAAGTGAATCCGGCAATGACAATCTATTGTTTCAAAGCTGTATATCCAAATTTCAGAAACAACGATAATATCTGGAATGCAACAAAAAGAATCAAGATGAGAAGTTTTATCTCAAACTTCTGACATTCTGGTGCACAATAAAAAGTTTGTTATAACAATAGGAACTATTGGTAAAAACATTATCACGGTTGGATAATGTTGGGAATGAAAAGTTATCTGTTAAACAATGTTCATCTATCATATTTAGAAATTAAAAAAATAAAAATAAAAGCACTTAATAAGTATAGGGTTTTCTAATAACGACTTGACAACTTTTTTTTAAAGTCAAACCATTTGAGATATTTCCAAAACTTTATTATTGGCTTGAAGTACAATCAAAACATTTATGAAAAGAACTCGACTTCGTTCATATTTCCACCGCGGGCAAGTGGAATATTTCGGCCGAATCGGCCGCTATTTCGCGTTCAATGTTGGCTCTGAACTCTTCCAACGTCGTCGGCGTGTTGGCATAAACCAGTGACCTAACGTAGCCCTACAGAAAATAGTCAAGCAACGTTTAATCGCACGAACGAGGCGGCCTACGACTGGCCCATGTCTTGAGATAACACGCTCACCATACTTACTCTTCAAAAAATCGATTGTAGGGTGTGTTGTGTGGCTTGTGGCACCACCCTGTTAAAACCACAGGGTCCATATCTTCCAATTCGGGCCAAAAATAATCGGTGATCATGGCGCGATAACACTGACCATTCACAGTAACGTGACGATCGTTATCGTCGACGAAAAAATATGGCCCAATAACGCCGCCGGCGTGCAAACCGCACCAAACAGTTATTTTTTGTGGATGAAGTGGTGATTCATGAAGCACATGTGGGTTATCACCCGACCAATAACGCATATTTTGCTAATTGACGAACCCATTGAGCCAAAAATGAGCTTCGTCACTCTAGATGATTTTGCGACTTTGAATATCTGTAGAAAATTTTTATAATTTGCAGACGTTGCTCGTTAGTGTACTTTAATATGTTGAAAATGTTGAGTTTACTGAATAAATTGACAGTGACAGTTTGATGATTAGTGAAAGAGTGCGTTCAAAAATTAAATTCAAAGTTGTCTAGTCCCTATTGGAAAACCCTATACAAGGTCATTAAATGATTTAATTGAAATAAATTTTCCTCCCTCAACCTTTTTCATAAGAATTTGAATAACTTTGTACCATATATTACATATTTAACGCCTTTCTCATTTCCTTCATGAAAAGAGCTTATGTGTACTTGGTGAGTACACATGAGTACTGCAGCTGCTATCTTTGTTGCAGGTGTTGCTGTTGCTGCTGTCGCCAATACCATCCATCACTCGTGTGTTGAGATTTTTTTTTTTTTTTTGGTCATCTTTGCGCTAATAATTCGTTGTTTAATGGTAAGATTAGAGAATCTTACACAGATGACCTTTTTAAATTTTGATGATTTTGAAGATCTCACAGTCGGAAACATAAATGGATAAAGATTTGTTGAAAAGTAGATTTGCTTGGCTAAATGCATTTTCATCATTGACATTTAGCAATACCGCAATATTAATGTAATTGCTTAGAAGATGTTGTTGCTGCCAGTTTAATTTGCTCTCTATGTTAGGTTATTTACTCTTGTTTTAAGCTCCAAGTTTTCCGTTCGTTATTCGTTCATCTATTGTAAAAACCGATTATTTGTTTCTACCAGATTTGTGAGCTTCGTGTAGATCATCTGTAGGGTATATTGGTTTTCGTTTTCTACTGTGAGCAAGAACGATCCATTGCTATTGGTTTAACGTTTTCATTTGCTTGCGCACTTTTGGAGTTTTGTTTTGGTATGTCACTTTGTTTAGGTAAGCAATCTACACTTGTCGCAACGGAAAGGATTGCCACTTGCTTTCATGTATTCTGCGTCTTGTTCGTTGATACTAGCACATGAATAGTGAAAGAAGTGCTTACAACAATTGCAACCATTTTTTGCCAAACAATTGCGATCAAACTTTTGTAAACACACGGAACAATTCATTTTAAAATATTTTATAGTAGTTAATGTATGTTTCAATGAGATGCGCACCTCACGACAAACCAGAGATAACTGAGCTAAACATTCATAGGGAGACGGGTGTTACGGTTAAAAGTTTAAAGGGCTGGAATGGCAATGTCGGTGGAGCACTGGTAGTCAAAAAAGCCATACAACAAGGTGGAAATAGCTACAGAAACGATCTTAGAATGATGCCAGATTTCCCAGTATCATCCTGCTAACGGCTCAAAGAGTCTGCACAAACATATTCTTCATAATGGCCACGTACGCTCCCATTGACCCATTCTTACCTTGGGTACTAATCTCCTCCAAGAGCAGGTCATCATAATTTGGAGGGAGGAACTCCAACTTCAGCTGTGAAACTAATTCTTCCCATGAACCTACTAAACTCCTATTTGCCGTAAAACAGATAAGTGTTTTCTCCTCAAAGAGTTCCACCGCAGAACTTAAAATATGAGAAAAGGACATCGCCCTTACTTCCCTTAATTATTCTTCATTTCGCTTCAATAAGGAATTGAGAGAAAACCCACAGCGCTCCAAGCATCGTTCCTGAATAGGCTCTTCCCGCTGTCGAGGTTCCATAGATGTCGTCAATTCTGTTCGTCTTGCCCGATGTGTCATAGGTAATCGACATACCCTATTTAATCTTGAAATACAAGAGTGTACTTTCTTAGCTACCTTTTCATCTTTCCTTTCGGTAAGTTGGGATAGAAAAATCTAATCTACGGGTTTTTTTTTTTTTGTTTTTTTTTTTTTTTTTAATAAACACGTAAGAGTGTGTGACTACTGTTAAAATACCTGAAAACGTGTTAAGTTTTTCGGAAAATTGAATAAAGAGAAGAAAAATGTTTTGGCTCAGTGGTTATTTCACTACACGGGTGGTATCCAACATTTAATGTGGTGACTAAATTCTTAGTGGAAGTTGGCTTCTTGTTGAATTCTAGTCAACAACTGATTTCAAATCTTACTTGATTTTTGTTATCTGAAAAAATTAATGTCTTTCGCGTGCAGTTGGGATTCGAACACTGAACCTTCCGATTTGGCAGCCAGTCCCATAAAACTTGAGCCAAAGGCATCATCTTCTATCTCTATTATATCTTTTCTGATCGTATGTGTAAATGCAAAAATAGTCGCAACAAAAACGCTCAAATGCAAAACCTCACTTAAAAAGAATCACTCACAATTGCAGGCGAAATGGAGAATAGTAAAAGAAACTGAGAAAAGAAAAAAAGGCTAAAAACAAAAATTCCTGGAAAAGAATATATTTGGTACCTAACCAAATACACACATCTGTATGTATGCATATGTTTGGATAAGAAAAAGCGTAAACATACATATGGCGTTCGGCGATAGCCAACACAGGAAAAAAATCAAAAAAACCTACTTGCTACTCGGGGATTCCGGAATTCCACCGATTTAGCTTTGAGAACTGGCTGTGGTATAGGTATAAGTATATTGGACACACTTCTAACGATGGGCTACTTGCAGCAACAACTGTTCCCTTACGTGATCTAAAAGGAATATAAAAACAAGAGACACTTTCCGAAAAGACGCAACCCACGCACTCAGTATGTACCCTTGGTACAAGTCTTTATATAAATAAATATGTATTCGTATATATTTATATTTCAATGAACCCACATGTTTGGGGGTCAGTTTATTTTAGAAGATACAACTAAAAGATTGCAAGCCTTAACACGCACCGCACAGTCAGCAGTTATTCTAAGGAACCAAGTAACTTAAACCAAAAATGTAATTGTAAACGTTTGTTTTCCAATTCAAATTCTTTTGATTGTTTGTTCAACGAATATATACTGTATACAGAACCTAAGGAAAAGTTGTGACCAGAAATAACTTGTTGGTAAATAAACCAACGATCGTTGCAATAAAATTATTTTTTAATCCTCCGTTTATAAAAAAAAAAAAACCTTAACTGGCGTCCGAATAGGGACCTCTCTATCAATCCATAAGAGAATAGAGTGCGGTATTGTGTGTAGTTAAATTATAACCCATGAGAACTGGTATTCGGTTGTGTAACTTGTTTAAAAACACAAAGCTTTCGTTCACTTCGGTTACTGTTTTCTTCGTGTGTGTAATGTTCGTTTGTGACTTTAAATTGTGCATAGAAACAGTACATGTATCCAAATCAGGGAACTGAATTCTTATAAGAACAGCTGCTTGCAAGAACAACGCTAGGGGCAAAAAGGGATCATAACAACTATTTTAGAAGATATTAAGAGACACAAATATGAGGGCGGGAGCTGCCCTTGCTACTGTGACTACCAACTCATTTTTATACAAAAAATATTAGGAAAAAAAAAAAACCATAAAATCGTTCTTGCAAATCTTAAATAAACCACTCCTTAAAACTCCTTAAAACGCTCTAATGGAAATCGTTATAAAAATATATCAGCGAGAGATTATAACATTGTTAAAAATAAGTCAATTAAAGAGCCATATTACAAAGTATATGGCAAAATGTTAGTGCAGCAAACTTAGCCTTCATTTGTCTTTCCTTACACTACGCTGATAAGAGAGATATACGAACCGTCGAACACCAGCTAAGTAACCTAAGGCAAGCGGGGTATTCCTTGATAGTGTCTACACCAATGTGAATCATCAGTTCTCGTTGGTCATCATCGGTTTTAAGAGGACTAGATACTTGAAAGATATTATTTTCCACAGATGACGAAGAAATTTGTTAAGGAATGTGGTATCTGTAATAGCAGTAAATATGACAGACACACATACAAATCAGAACTCCAGCTTACCCCTTCACTTACCTACCCATTAGCAAAATAACACATCGATATAATGGACCTAAAGGCAACATGTTTATTACCTGTTTCGATTAATTTTACAAAATTATGAAATTGTTCCATATAAAGGATAGATCAGCTCTTCATCTGTGAGAAAAGATAACCAAATTACTTCTCTACTTCACAGTACCCAGAATGCTAGTAATGAATAGTGAAGGTAGCTGTAGCAGTCTCCTTATAAGTAACTAGGTATCAAAGTCTACAGAACACTTACAGGTTAAAGTGAAGTAAGCGGAACAGTTTATCGTGAATATTCGACAATATTAGAATTAGTATGATGTCTACATAGAGAGTACAGCGATTTGTTACTAAAGGAGATTGTGAAGATATCTGTGAATAGTAACAAATCTGTGAGTAAAAAAAAATCCAGCCGATATATTTCTTAGAAGAACTCAACGAATCAATTATTAATATCTACTAAATATTAGTAAATAGTAAATATTGACCTCATATATCAAAGCGTTGGAGAAACTATAAAAAGAGAAAAACGTTTTCTTCGACGTTAACATACAACATAAACACTTTACGTCTTCAACTCAAAAGCACCCTGTTTGACTTGGTTTATCTAAAAAGATCTTCAAACTTCGAATTTCTTAAACAAGGACAAAACTAATTGGCAGAATCACGAATTCGATATGGAATCCTGGCATGGGGTTACGCCTCAAAAACGCCTCGTCTAATTAAACTGGTAGAACATAATAATGTCGACTTTAAAGTTCTAGATATAAACGCAATTTAGCGCATGAATGCAATGCAACATTATATTATATGGATGATCAAAGATGCTTAAAATTCTGATCACTTTCAACGTATATGTAATCAGAGAGCTTAGATATATTATTCCAAAGATATTAAACGAAAACCACATAATTTGAAAAATATTCGAAATTTTAAATATTACATTTCCAGATATGGTATCTAAATATTATCATACCTTATTTTTCAGAAAACCCCTGAACTTCCCTTTATATCTACGATGGAGTTGTTGTTATAGGTTCCTGCAGAGTCTAGTTAGACAAAAACAAATAATAATAACATACTATACTTTACCGCCTAAATGTCAGTATTGAAAATTTTTTGAACGCTACCAATTTGGTATGTCATCTCTGACATCTGTGAATTAGACAAAGGTACAATTTTAACCATGTATGTATGGAATAGCTACACGCTAAAACAACATCATAAAGTTATTCAAACTTATTGTGATTTTGGTTGATCTTAAAAATACACATACATACTGCAAAATCATCCTTATGATTTCACATTGAGTGGACTTGTCAACAAACAAAATTATGAAAATTCTCGAATAATCATTGGAAAAGATGATACTGTCAATTAATAGCCCTATAGACAAATGATTGAAGACCTTTTTTGGCCTCAAATCGAAGAAATAGAAACAAACGATCTATATTTTCAACAATATGGAGCTACAAGTCACGCAACACGTGCAAACATTGAGCTATTGCGGTTTAGGTTTTCAGGTCGATTAATAAATTTCACCTAACAGTGATATAGATTGGACACTAAGATCATACGACTTAATATCACCAGATTTGGTTTTTTTTAGATTTTTTCAAAGCAAAGTCTATGTGTATACTATAAGCCAACAATAATTGCACAGCTGAAATTCGAACCAAAGTTGATGAACTTTAAGTAGTTTCGTAATGTACATATGTGTATCTGACCCGGTAAGAACTTTTCGAGATATACGCATATTTTTAAGGACGTCTCGGACTGTTAAAAAAGTATTAAGTGACCTTATAAATAGTCCATTTTATTATAAATATTTTTTTGTTATTTTCTTCCTGATGACCAAATAGAGTTATTTCTTGTACGAAACAAATGAACATCATTTCCAACAATTCTACCACGTTGTACAGTGTTCAGTTTTAACTTTCTGTTCTCAGTTTTGCGTTTTTAATTTTAGTTTTCATGCTTTTACAAAAAAATACGAGTACTTGATGTAAAAGGTAAACAAACTGATAAAATATTCGGTAAGTTGACAGTTTATTATGGCTTAGCAATCAGGAGACACTGTGATTCTGTTGAAAATATGTATAATGAAACGTGGTTAACTTATTATCAACTATTTAACTGATGAAAACCCTCAACACAAAAGGTGCCCAGTTTATACAGATCTCAGCGATAAAAAGTTATTGGAAAGATGTGTTAATGGTTTTACTCAAATCAACAATGATATGGAAAATAACTCCAAAAATCGTTCCAAGTGGCTCAAAAATTGTTAAAATAGCAGCTTATATCGCTGTCAAGATCTTCAATGAAGATACAATTTCAATTTCATATTACATGAATGCAATGGGATTATCATTTGGGCCCAATGCCTATAACTATATCGAGACGCATTGCGCGTCATGATCTCTTTAAAACGCATGGGAGTTCAGGAGAGGGAAGAACGGCTCGTAGACAACATCAACTCAAGGTACCGAAAGCTGCTTATGCTATGGAGGGTCCATAAAAAATGCATCTATGTGTAAACTTTTTCCGAAACTTTAAACTTGTTTTTATTTTCTTTTAACGAAGCTGCAATTTCGTCAAAGATCAAAATTTCGATTAGTTCTTCGATCAATACCTATTTTTATCTATTTACTAGAAGAATCATTTGGATCTTTTAGCTTCAGAAGAACTAAACCGGAGATCATGTAACCACCGCCAAACACCTTTTTTTGAAGGACCTTCAGGAGATCGCCTACAGGAGCACATCATTAGTGCTATTAAAAACTTAGATGTTGCAAATACTTTTTGTTTGTGTAAAATAAAACACGTTTTCAAAAAAAAAAAAAAAAAATCATAAAAAACGTATTTTTTTGTCCTTGCAACTGCGTATGACCACTTAATGCACTAATGTGTAAGAGCAGTTTGTGATCGCATGAGAGTTTGAAGGCGTGCTCCTGGTGAATATTTAAGTGATGTTATTTTTCACACATAATTGTTAAGAACCACATTTTCACGAAAATAGAATCACCAGAAAGAATATAGGTTTTTACATGTTTTACATGACCCTTTACTTTGTTCTAACCTTATGTTATTAATCACTTGAACTACTACATCTACACCTGTTTCCATAGCCCAATGATAGCTCGCTGATTTCTTTCTATAATGCCAATGTCAAAAGTGGTAGTTCAGTTTTTTTCAGTTTTTTGAGCATCTGTGTAATAGAACTATCTAGTGAATATTCTTTAGCTTAGATATCGCTATCTAGATCTCTTCTTAGTCGGGTGGATGAAATTTTTAATGATGATCATTCGCATAAAATTGTATTACGTTCTCATACGTATCTCTGCATGCTTCTGTTCCGTATATGTTTCTTTGGTAAGCTTTTTCACAATTTGAGGGAACACTCGAACGCTTGTATGTTTCTTTACTTATTTTTCTGCGAACCGATGTTCCTGCCATCTCTTTGACGTACAAAGTTCGTGAGTTCACTGCCTGTGTCTGCAGCCATTCTTCGCTTTAGCGGCCGTGTGAAGCTTGACACCTTAAAACCGGCATCTCTAAAAGTGGGCTGATAATGTCTTCACTGGTTTTTTTGCTTGATGCTGACAAGTGTTTCAGATTTTTATTCAGAAAAGTCTTTTGCGATTGATAAGTCAAGTTTCTTCATAGTACTTTTTTGGAGTTCTGACTATGTCATATTTGCAGTCGTACCGAGTTGATGTTGGTTCCTCAAAACGTTCAGAAGAAATTCAAAATACCACAGCTTTATCTTCTGCCAATTAATCAGATAATCTGTTTTGTTAACCAGGTGCCAAGTTCCTTTGTGTATGTTAAGGTATGGAAAACGTGTAAAGACTTTGGTGACATATTGCCTGAATTCATTTTCATAATTATGTACACAATTTTGGAAAAAAATTTATTTATTTTTCAACATAATCGCCTTTCAGCTCTTTACACTTTTTCCAGCGATGTTCAAAAAGTTCGATACCCTTTTTATAATAAGAACTGTCCTGCTCATCAGAATAGCCATTAATTACCGACATCACTTCTTCATCGTTGGAAAATCTTTGACCATTTGGCCATTTTTTCAAGTTTGGGAACAAAGTATAATCCGAGGGGGCTAAATCTGGCGAATAGGGTGCATGAGGTAGCAATTCAAACTTAAATTCATTAAGTTGGTGCATATTCTTGATGAAACAACACTTTCTTCTTAGCCAAATGCGGCCGTTCTTGCTTGATTTCTTCGCTCAAACGTTGCAATAAGTTCGCATAATACTGGCCGTTGATAGTTTTTCCTTTTTTAAGATAGTCAATGAAAATTATCGACGCCATGACCTTGCCTGCAGATGAAACTCTCTTCGCATTCTTTGAAGCTGGTTCTTCCTTTCGAATCCATTGTTTTGATTGTTCTTTTTCTCGGGTGTAAAGTGATGGACCCATGTTTCATCCATTGTTATGAAACGGCGCATAAATTCCGCTTTGTTGCTGTGAAACTTGGCTTAACACTCAAAACTCAATTGAAACAACTTCACGACACTGTTTTGCTCGAGTGTGAGCAAACGCGGCACCCATCTTGCACAGAGCTTTCTCATATCCAAACTTTCAAATAATATGCGATGTACCACACTTTTTGAAATGCCTACAATGTCTGCCAGCTCGCGCACTTTCAGTCGTGGATCATCCAGTACCGCTTTGTGGATTTTCTTCACCATTTCTGGAGTCATCACCTTATTGGTCGACCATTGCGATGCTCGTCTTGGCAGCTCGTACGGCCTCGTTTCAACTTAACAACTCAAAATTTTACTGTTGTAAACGAAGGAGCAGACTCAACCAGAGTAGAATCCAGTTCAGCTTTTATATTGGTTGTGCTGAGGCCTTTCAAATAAAAGTATTGTATCACATAACCATGACCAATTTTCTCCATTTTCACAAATTCACTGACAACGTTCACTATTGATGGCTGCCAAACAAATACTAAATAATGGGCGTTTTCAAACTTGAAACATATGCTTTGTAGACTGCGTACTTTCCCATACAGTGATATTTTCAAATAACTACCGCCATGTTTTGGTCAGGCCAGGACCGTCCTCGTATTACAACTGTGTGACAAGAATGCTGCCTTTTTCGTAGAAATTGTTAAGAACGATCTTTATGCCATCGAAGAGCTTGTCTTCTGCCAATTCACATTCAAATAGGCGCTGCTACTACCCTATATAGCAATCACTATAATAGATCTGATAATTGTGAACTGCATGTGGATTGTTAGGGAACAAAATGCCTATCCCAAAGTCATTGTCGGGTCTTGTTTTGCATCCACATCTGATCGTTTGCTTGTAGAAAGATGTAGCACGCTAACATTGGTTGCAAAATCTGTATTTTTTTGTCTTAAAATTTTTTATAGTAAATACCAACTGAAATTCAAATGTTTAAATAAACTAATAATTTCTGATCGAAAATTATGAAGAAAATGGCTAAAAACATGAATTCTTTAAATAAAATGTGTATGTGTATCCTTAATTGATTTTTCTGAATGAAAATTTAACTCCATTTAGAAGACTTATCTTAAAATTACCCAATGCTCGACGAACTTAACATAAAGAAAACCACAACCACTTCAAGCATTGTTCCATTTATCGCAAAGAACTAATTAACAACGTATTCATGCATAAATTTTGGAGATTTCTTGAAATATTCTCCAAAAATTATTTTTAACTATGTCTTTACATTTTGTGTCAACAAAACAGCAGTTATCAAAGCAGAATTGTGATTGCTCAAATGAAGCAAGCTCAAGCACGTGGCGTTATTTCTGGAAACTATATATAATAACGTTGATGTATATATCTATAAATGGGTTTTAGGAAGACTTAGTAAGCAGACTAATTACAATATCTGAAAATTCTTCAAATTGAATTCAAATTATGTAAGCACAAAATAAAATTAAATTAAATAAAATTAAGAGAACTTTTTTGCAAGTACCTATAACATAGGTTGAATAGTGGAATAGAATCAGGTGTCGTTATCGACAATAGGCGAATGTACTTCATTGATGGAGATTACAATAGAATAATGATGAAAATCATGAAGAACAAAACGCATTCTAGAGTAATAACACACGCTTAAATGCTTATCGATAGCCGACTGGCTGAGAAGAATAACCACCTTTTTATATCATCTTACGTTATCTGTTTATATGTAACAAAGTAAAGTTGTGAAAAGTGGATTTCATGAAATTTTGATAGTTACGTGGTTTCCGGAATTAACACGTTAATTGTAATTTACAGAAATAATTTCAAGAAGCATAATAGCGCAAAATCAAAAGACATATTTTTAAAACCTTGTAGCAGCACATACGTTTTGAGACAAGATTTGTGAACGATTCGTTTTGCACATACTCATCGCATGTTTTTGTTTTAAAAGTAAAAGACTGATTTTATTGGAATATGTACCACCCCAACAACATATCTCATAATGTGGCTTTGACTTCTATGAACTTTTTTTCAAAAGTAATTTTAAAATTAAGGGCTGGTATAGTAAAATTGCCTTACAACACTGCTTTCGTGCAAGCAACACGGTGTGATAAAAATGATTTCATCGCCTTTTACTTATGATTATAGACTTTGATCTATTACTGATATTTAGATCATCTCTGCAACGTTTCTAATTCACTATTAATATCTTTTTTTTAATAATCCCGCGGGCGCACCAAGGGGATATGAATACCCTTTTACTGGTTTTTCTTCAGGGAGCGGGCGGGTTTGAAACTTAGGTGTATTTTTCGATATTTTTCCCAGAGGTGGTTTTCAAACTGGACGGGACGAGCAAGTGCATCTTTAACCAGTGGGTCACAGTACGTGCTAGTTGTTAGTTCGTTACATTTAGCCTAGCCAGCCAACCACTCCAATATCAATGTAATTGCCTATATGACAGAGTTGACGCCGACGGGATTCTCATATAACTGAATGCAAATTCTACGAAAAGACTTTTTCAGCGAATTGCCTCGCACGGGATTCGAACCCGCGACCCTCTGCTTGAGGAGTGTATGCATATACCACTGCACCACGGCCACCCGACCCCAACCACCCCCATCAGCAAATAGCTAAAAATAATACTATAATATAATACTTTTTGGAATTAAAAAATTGAAAAATTCCTGTGATTTTATCTTAAACACTGGATTAACAGTGAATTTACATAAACTAAAAACAGAATCGGACCCATAACGGAACGCTCCGTAAGGT
The DNA here is from genome assembly GCA_907269105.1 of Volucella inanis. NCBI lineage: Eukaryota > Metazoa > Arthropoda > Insecta > Diptera > Syrphidae > Volucella > Volucella inanis. The sequence goes on along the minus strand of OU026157.1, from coordinate 93,698,822 downwards.
CTATATGATAAAATGTTCCAAACTCAAAAAAATGCACGAATCAAGCTGGAATAAGACCTCTGAAATCCACTTTAACAATTTTATTTATTAATTTGTGGTGTGATTCATTGTATGGAAAGCTTTGGTAATATCTGTAAACAAAGCGGCAAAAACTAGACATGATCCAAAAATTTCTCGAGAAACTGACAAAACACAGAGACATGGCGATAATTTTTTGAAACCCCTATTTATACAATGATTTTACTATTGTTATTTTTAGTGATGCTGTCTACTCTAAGCGCACGAATTAAAAATGAAAACACAAAACACGTGTATTTTTATACAAAATTAGAGATCTGACCAAATTCTAATGAACTATAAACTTAAATGTTTTAAGTGACAGAATAGTTCTATGAATTTCGAATGTTGTGAACTGTTTGAAAAAAGCCGGTTGTACATAAATATTATCTCTTCTGAAATCCTGCTCTATTTTCTCCCTAATGTTATTTAATAAATTTTTGTGAAAAAATTATTTTTTTTTTTACTTTAACATATACGAGTAAATTGAGTATAACTAGGTATATGATAATGTAGCTTCTAAAAAAATTAATCAAAATCAATGAAGGATAGCTGTAAACTAAACCCAGAAACTAAACTCAAAAACTTAATTGCGTTTTCAAGGCACAGACCTCAATTTTAATGGAATCTTTATATTATTTAGTTAAAGTTTCCATTCTAAAGGCGCCACCACTACTCGTCTTCTTTTGCAAATCGCTTGATCAAGATTCATCTTGGATCTTGATGCATCACAGCACATATACATAAAGAGTCGTAGTGTATGCATAGAAGGATACCGAATTACATTTTTTTGACAATGCAGCAGAATTTGCTCACTTAGACGATCTTAAGTGCCATCGCTGTAGGGAGTGTTCGATTCCCGCATAAACAACCTGTGGGAAATGAATTTTGATATTAAATTACAAAATCAAACTGAGGATAAAGAATGTTAATAATAAACTATGTAATATAATCAACCACTTGTGACACGCAACTACAAATTTGCAATCATATTCCTGAAATATATGAGTAGAATGCCAAAAAAGTTTGTAGATAATTTTTGTTAAAAATTTCTCTTGCACCGGATACGTGGATGACTTGTAATCTTCAAGTGTTTTCTTACAAGTTTGTTGGACGAATTGACGAAAACTTTATGTCGATAAACTTACAAAATAAAAACTTCGCTGTGTATCTTATTAGAGTGAAAAATGGCATTTTGTTTGGAAAGTTATAAGATTCTTTAACCCATAAGATAGAAATGAAGTAGAGGGAAATATTTTAAGCCCACTAACGTCTAAAGTTATTTTAAGTAGCAAACACTCGAAGGAGGGCGTATTGAGATCTTCGCTGCGAAAAACAACTTGACCCAGCTTATAAATGAGCCCACGTAAATATCAGACGTTGATACTGCCATTACCCCTGCATTTTTTTTTTTTTTAATTTCTCCCCTTAAGGGTCGTCGGACCATTGTGTCATATCAGCTTATTTGTAGTTCACCGAGCACACAGTCAGTTACGTAGGTTTAAATGTTTCCTTTCTTGCGATTCCGGTGAACGATGCTAAGGTATAATTTCATTAAAAACTAAAGCAAGCAAGCAATCCGGTTTGGCAGATTAGTAATATTAAAGTTAAGTTATTGCAAATTAAAAATACTCTTAAAATGCCGGAGCACGTGTTAAGTTTTTCGAAAAATTCGAAAGAGGTTTAAGCTTAGTGGTTATTTCGAGATATTATCCTGGCCGTTTAAGTTTTGCAAATTTTTTTTTTCTTTCATATTTTCAGCACCGAATGTGACTAAAATTCTTTTTGCAGCAGATCCACATCACATTTGGTATTTCTCATTTGATATGTCGTCTAGACTAAAACTAGTCCGAGTCTGCATTGGGCGATCACAATTTTCAGAGATTAATAACATTTAAGTATTTTATGTCGAATGCAACGTGATAAATTTCATTGAGTGGGTTATGATTCATCATGCTGCTGTGTGATTATGTAGGCAAGGAAACTGAGTGATAGCTATAGCGATATCCCGCCTCGCAACAAATTCCTTCATTTAGACATATGAAGTCATCGAAAGTACTTCCTGATGCTAAAGTTTAGACATTTATTATAAGATATTGTAGTGTTCAACACCGGCGTTTATAAATTTTGCAGGACAGGCATGGTTGGTAGATACCAGTACCAGTACTCATTTAAAAGTTTACCAAACCAAACATCATCAAAGACTTGAACGAAGTTAAGTTATATGTTATTAATTTGTTCATATGTTAGTGTCAATTAGGTCTTAAGCCAGGATCCTGCAAAGGAAGAATTTATTTAGGGTGGTCTTCGAGTCCTGACAAAACGTATTTGAATTTTTTTTTTTTTGTTTGTATGTTTTAATTAATTTATTTCTGGTGGATTGACACCTTCCCTATTACTTCTAGTGGCGCAGAAGTCGCGGGAACGCGGAGTTAGCGGTGGTTGCGTTAATAGATGAATATAAAATCCTAGTGATTACGATCAGGAGAGTGAAATCTTCAAGATCGTAACTGCGAAGAAACTAAACGTTATTTTTAATAAGGGCAAACTACCTCTTCTTTCACCGTCAATCTCCCCGATAATGAGGATGTTTTCCGCTGAGACCGCTCAACATGTATGGCGTATGGCGTAGGTTGTAGAGATGGTGAAGTAGGCTAAGCAAACACGCTATAAAATGAGGAGTTCCGGCATATTGGTCAGGCTCGATGTCAAGAACGCATTTAGCTCGGCAAGTAAGACCAACGTCAGTCTCCAATTCTATATTTTTGTAGGGCACCAAAACAGATGCGCTGTCGACACGGAGGTTCCAAAAACAGCTTACCTCGGTACAACCTATCGGGTCTTTCATGAAGGAAAGTGAGTAATAACGGAAAAGAAAAGGAGATGCAGACGGTGGACGAGCCTGCGTTTTCTCACACCTAGATTATGTTAACACGGAGCCAAGCTGCGCTAGCTGTGCATATACCTGACTCATCTGGGTTCACAAGGCGAAACACCGGAACAAACAGTCGCTATGGAATGTCTGAATTGAAGCTTCCGTCGGGTATCGGGTATGAGTAACAACAAGCTCCAGATTTGTTTTAACAATAGAACTGTAGCCAAAAAATGATTTTGGATAAATTCTTATAAGATCCTAATCAGGGAAACTAATTCCCATTGCACGAAAATTAAAATAATAATAAATAATGTTCGAATAATCCATTTGTTGTTGAAGTTTCAATAAAATAGACAAAAACAAAGTATTCGGATTATACTTACCCACTAAGATGGCGCTATAGTTCGGAAGGAAACTGGATCTCAACTAACATGCCTTTCTATTTAGTCTGCTCTTCAACTAACTGCCTCCAGAGGCGCAATCCAAGTCGGTGGAGGCCCCCTTTCACTTCCGCTCGTCATCTAAGATAAGTTCTCTCTCTACTGCGGGTTGGGTCCTCCTTTCGTGGTTGTATGGAACACAAGGCCTGCTCTACAAAAGAATATTTAAAATCATACTAACCAAAATATATCTGAGTAAGTTGAAGCATTTAAAGCAACCACTAAAGATAATTTCAAATGAAAAAATTGGAGTCCCTTCGAAACATCCCTAATTTTGTGTAGAACATTCTATTAGAGTACGGGACTTACGAGGACTTACGCATCACTACATGCGTTATTTCAGATAAAATTTTCACTAATTAACGCATATGTGTGCGGAATTAAAAGAAGAATATTAGTTATTTGAGTTATTAATATGCACAAATACATATCTGTACATACAAAGACTGTCCCAACAAAAATTAATTTAACATTCCAATACTGGGCAGTGCGCTATTATTAAAAAAGATTTCAATTTTTTTTTTTTTTGCCTTTAACACAGCCGCAATTCTCAAACTACGTTAACATTTTGATGTGAAATGTATAATTTAAAGATTCGAGAAGGCTGTAGCAATAACTGATTCAGACTATCGATACGTGTTCTCCCATTTCCCTTAGCAGAAAACAACACGGTCGGAAACGTCCATTCGGTATCGTAATTATTAATTAATAATAATAGACCATTTCAAGAAGCACCATTCTAAAGAAAGGTTTTTGTCTAAAAACTACAAAATCCAGTGAAAAGAACTCGTTCAAGTCAAAAACATCAAAATAAACGTGAATTGTCCAACAAAATCCATTTTCACGTTGATGGTTATGTAAACAAGCAAAATTTACACATTTCGAGTGACGAAAACCCACATGTGTTTAATTAAAACCAAATGCATGGCAAACGTGTGAATATTTATTGTGGATCTCGAGATGGACGTAATATTTAAACAATTTTCTGAAAACCCAATCGTACAAAGTCATTGGTGAATGGTAGCGGGGATTGAAAACCGAATTTTGTGTGATTTAGTTGAATGGTACGAGTACGTATCTCAAGGACACATGGTTTCCACGACGCGACATCACCTGAAAAAATGTATTTTTACGTTTGATATTCGGTGGTGGTGTAATCTCCTACTACAGGAAGGACCACAATTAATAGTCTAATAGCTTACAGAAATGTTTTGGTGTGAAGATATAGCCAAAATATTGATACTATGTGCATATGGAGCACTCAAATAAATGAATTCAAATTCGGAAATCCGGCAGCAGCTAAGGTTAGTAAAAGTGTGTTAAAAAATAAAAAAACGCCGGCCTTCCTAGCAGTATGGTTAAAATAAGATGACGTACGCAAAATAGGTTGTTTTTTTCTGGGTGTTACAGAACGACTTCTGCATATATGTTTTGCAATTTCACCAATTTTCATTTATTTTTTTAAGATTGAGAGCTACTGAGCTGATTTCGCTACTGTTAAGCCGTTTTTCTTTAACTATTTTCAACTACAAAAATTATATTTAGTCCTTAAAAGTACGAACAGATGATTTTCTTACAAAAAACAAAGAAAGATCCGCTCTTACGATGGCTCAAAATAAAATGAATTCAAATTCATTGAACTGTGCTATTTTGTCGCACTACATATTCGATTTTTTTTAGGATAACGGAGAATCTCTTTGAGCATGTTTATCACCTATAAACTCAAACAAATATTGTTACATTCAACTATCACTCTTAACTAAACGAAAAGAAAAGTGATCAAACCCAACGCTGACTGTATTCTCGGAAAATAATTTGAATGTATTATCTGTTTGCCGCGGTGTGTGTTTTTATGATCCGGACAATCTGTTCTTTCTTTTAATAGTAGATTGCCTATAACAAAAATCCGGAAATTAAAAAAAATACATTAGTTGCATACTATTACTAACCTCAGATGCGAAAGAGTGCTTCATATTTTTGTGTCAACTTTTTTTTTATATCTTTACACCCAAAAATGGTGTGGGCTCAAGATCTATTATTGCCTAGATCGTGCGACTTAGCGCCTTTGGATTTCTTTATTGGAATTTTTTTTGAGTCCACAGTTTATGTCAACAAGTCTTGTAGAGTTTATTGGAGTTCGGAGTTTACGTCAAAAAACTTACGACACCACTCTTGATGAATAAGATTAGACAATGTTCACATTTACACTAATATAAAAAAAGTGAAAATCTGAGCAGAAAAAAAGTAAATGTGCAACTTATCCCGAGGGTGACATTTATTAGATAAGTTAACACCAAACAATATTTCCCATAGACAGGAAACATGCGCAGACGAATTCGACCAGCACCAATTCGATTCGTGTGAACTCCCAATATGCAGTTATTTAGTATTTAAGCTAGTGTTAAGATATTCATTTTCAAAAGGGCAGAATTGCTGTCCGGTTAATAAAGATTTTTTTGTGTCAAACAAATTAAATTAATTTTAATTGGCGCCTGATCAGAGACACAGACGAGTCACGTGTATAGTAAACAAGCCCTCAAGTAGTGCTATGTAATCGTTATTAGTACCGCGATATCTTAAAAAGAACGAAAAAGCCCTAAAGTAGTGCATATTCTGTTAAAACCCTTAAGATGTATTACCGAACGTTCGAAAAAAGTCTGTGTCCTAGAACCCGCAAAGCTAAAGTGATTCGCTCGCATAGTAAAAAAATTAAAGACCAAATCTTCGTAAGTGAAAATACAATAAAACAATACAAACATCCTGTGTACGAGAAGGAGGCCCCTTAGTAGCCGAATAGCAAAAAGGAGTCGAATTTTCGTCAGCCGCTCGACCAGATTGATCATGAAGAATCGGCTCTTAGTTTTAACAACGTAAGATAGTTTAAGTTAAGAAAAACTAGTTCCATAATACAATACAAAATCTGAATATCCTAAGACACCCTTGTTTTTAACATCTATATAAACTCTTCGCTCTTCCATTCACGATGTCGAACCCCAATCTTGTTCGCCCCTCGACTCTTAACCCACAAAATCCCGATAACCAAAATAAAGTACAACATTTTCCATCCTGCCTTACAAAATTTAATTGCCTCAATAGTAAACGAGGTTTTACAAACCGAAGGTAGAGATTTAGTTCAGTTTATTCCCAGACTTTTGGGAATGAGAAAACCTTCAGATTTGCCAAAAGCACTTCATTTGTGTTTGAGGCTAGAAAATCAAAATTTCCGCTCACAGTATACAATAGCAAACAGTCACAATAGAAGGATGAATCATCCGGAAGTACCACCAATTCCATCAAAACGTGGAAACATCAATCCGGTTTCGCACCGTTAACCATTCTATCCTGAATTAACTTATATGGCCCAGCCACCTAGACAAACGGCTCCATTGCAATACAACCCAAGACCTTTTCTAACACAAAGGCCTGAGAGACAGTTTATACAGCAATCATATCAGCAAAGATATCCACAACACCAACAATTACGACTACAATGCTTTTCTGCTCCAAGGCAGCCCCCATCAGAGCCCATCCAGACAAACCACACGAACAGACCTCGATTGCAAAACTGACCCCCAGCACCGAAAAGACCATCAGCTCCTCTAACTTAACAAGCGCACCCTCCTAAGATGCAAAGAAATTTCTACATGGGAACTATGGCAAAAAAAGAAGAAATCCGGCAATATGAGGATATGCAGGCCAGCATAAACAATTCGCAGAAATACAACGAAACCCTACAGGAATACACCGAAATGACACAACCAGAAAATATACTATAGATTCAAACAACATTATGGAACTAAGTGATATACATTTTTTAGATTGAGCTACTCTTCGATGTCATTTTTTGAATGTGCAACAAAGAGTGGAGAAATCTTAAAAATTTTGATTGACACTGGATCCAACAAAAATTATGTACCGTCTTCTCTAATTAAAAACCCCATAACGAATGAAAACCCTTTTGTCGCAACTCAATTGGGGGTAACGTATAAGTTACTCACCATACTTTTATAAGTCTTTTTGGTCTTCAAAATATTAAAATCAAGTTCTTCCTCATGCCAAAATTCAAATCCTTTCACGCGCTTCTACTAAATGACAGCCTAAAGAGTCTTTCCGCAGTCATCCATACGAAAGATTACCACATGGTTATCAATAATCAAAAAGTAAAAGTACGTATCAAACAAATGGCTTCCCAATCTGCTAACTATCAATATCCGAACCGTTCATATGTCCCCTACACAAAAGTTTTCCATTGACAAAATCGTGCACGATTTCCCTAAACTTTTCGATGAACCTGAAGAATTCACCTGTATATACTTAATTTTATACTTTTCCTATATCCCTTAAAAGCGAGGTTGAGAACCAAATAAAAAAACTTCTTAAAGATGGAATAATAAGACCCTCACGATTGCCATACAATTCCCCTGTATGGATCGTGCCTAAAAAAGCAGATTCTTCTGGTTAGAAGAAATACAGACTCGTCATTGATTATAGAAAGTTGAACAGCATAACCGTTGCAGATCGATATCTGATCCCTCAAATCAACGAAGTTCTTGCTCAACAATGCCAAAATAAATGATTTTCCGTTGTAGATTTGATAAGTGGGTTTCATCAGATCCCCTTAAAAGCGTCTGATATAGAAAAAACGGCCTTCTCGGTCAACAATGGGAATTATGAATTAACGAGGCTTCCATTTGGTCTCGAGAATGATCTGTCCATATTTCAAAGAGCACTACATGCTATATCTACAGAGATGAGATAGTCATTTTTAGTTAAGACGAAGCTTCACATGAACAAAATATTCGAAACATTGCATCCGGCAAATATGATAGTACAATTTGATAAGTGTGAATTCTATAAACAAGAAGTAGAATTACTCGGTTTTGTGATTACGCCTGACGGCATTAAAACTAATCCAGATAAAATAAGCGCAATTTAAGATTTTCCATATGTACGCACCCTGAAGAAACTAACTCCCTTAAGGGGGGAGAAAGCACGATTGTCCAAAAACCTCTCTCTTGCACGCTTTTGAAAAAATTAAGAAGACATTAACATCAGAAGAAATTATACTCGCATACCCCGACTTCACAAAATCATTTGAATTAGTTACCGATGCTTCAGATTATGCCCTGGGTGCTCTGCTATCTCAAGAAGATAGACCTATTATGTTCATATGTAGAACGAACACAGACCAAAGAAAGCTACGCAGCCAACGAAAAGGAGATGCTAGCTATAATTTGGGCACCTAACAACTTTAGAAATTATCTTTATGGATCAGCTTAGGTTATAACTCATACTGGTCATCAACCCCTTACCTTTTTAATAATTCTAAATTAAAAAGATGGAAAGCAATTTTAGAGGAGTACAACTTCGAACTTAAATATAAGCCCGGCAGAACAAACGTAGTTGCGGAACACGGCCGATCTGCCATCCGATCAGAAATCAACTCCCTCACTGCCACCATACAAAGTAACGAAAGCTCAGCCCATGTCATAATCAATGTTGAATCGCCAATAAATGCATTCAAAAATCAAATATTCCTAAACATTGGTAGTACAAGTAGTTACGAATTTCGAATAGTTTTCCCAACTTATCGCAGGCATTTTATAACCGAACAATCTTATACATCTAGTAACTTAATTAAAATCCTTAAAGCAAGACTCAACGTAAAGTAATTAATTGCATAAAACCAGAGGAACGAATACAAGGAATGATTCAAGAAATGTACAAAGATAATTTTGCTAATGTTCGTATTAGACTCTCTCGAATTATAGTTGGAGATGTGACTGACGAAACTAAACAAGAAGATATTATTATCAAAACCCATCACCGTGCTTTCAGGAACGAACGTGAGCATAAACAACATATCCTCTATAAATACTATTTTCCTAGTATGTCGCGCAAAATAAAAAGAATAATAAAATTATGCTCCATCTTGTAAAGAGAACAAGTACGATCTTCATCCGGTTAAGGTAGAAATGCAAGCAACTCCAATACCAACTTATCCCGGACAAATTATTCACGTTGACACATTCTCAACCGAATGTAATTTGATACTAACATCGCTAGATTGGTTCTCTTAGTATGTTCAAGCCAAGAAAATACAATCAAAAGCGATTGAAGATATCAGGCAACCCCTTAGAGAAATCATATTCGACTATAGAATTCCAAAGACTATAGTCTTTTAACTCAACTCCAATTATATTCATGCCTAAGAATGAACTCGATATGGAAGTCTTCACGACACCTCTGTACACGAGCACTTCGAATGGCCAAGTGGAACGGTTCCATTAAACTCTCTCTGAACTTATGCGATGTATCAAAAAAGAACAATTACATAAATCCGTCATGCCTACGTCATGTCCGTAAATGCCTATAATTTCTCAATACATTTAGTAACAAATAGGAAACCAGTAGATCTTTTCTTCAGTAGAAACATTAATCCTTCGCAAATTGATAAAGTTCGTTCTGAAATTGAAGCGAAGCTAAGAGACAAACAAGAATATGACCTTACCTACCACAACAAGGGAAAAACTCCATTAAACTCCATTAAAAATAACTCAAAGGAGAAGTCGTTTATGTAAAGAAAAACAAAAAAATTGGTTCAAAACTCTCTCCAAGATACGCAAAAGAAGTTATCAAAGAAAATAAAAAAAAACACCGTTCTCACCGAATCCAGCAAAGTCTTTCACAAATCACACATAAAATCGTAACAAACCTAAACGTATCTTTCTAGATACCTCCTGACTAACTGTTTATGTGACGTACAAATACTGGACTATACGAACTCAAGACTAGTGACTATTAACACAGGCATATCTAAAATACAAACAGGCACCTAAAAAATAATTCACGAAATAGATTTATCGGCATAACCCCAAGCTTTAGACAACATTGAATCATCAATGAGACAACACCTACAAACATCCCACTCCAGCTTCTACCTTTTATCCCAAGAAATATCCACTATAATATCCCTTCTTAAACGTTTAATTCCTAACCAATCTAGCACTAAAAGATCCCTCGATTTCTTGGGAAGCACTTAGAAGTTTATAACTGGTAGTCCAGATCAACACGATCTTCAAATAATACAAGAAAAGATAAACAATGTGTTAGAAAACAATAATAGACAAATTATAATTAATAAGCTTTAAATAGATAAAATTAATGACGTAAGAAATAAATTTGATATAAGTAAATTTGTAAAAGAAAACGAAAATCTAATTGAATAAATTATATTTAACCTTAAATTCAAATTAGATATCCTTAAAGAAGAAGTCACTAATATTGTATACGCCTTGCATTGGGCAAGAGCTAATATTATAAATTCCTATATTTTATCAAATGTTGAAATAAATGTTATCGAAGAAATAATAAAATAAAAAAGAAATAAATTTTAAAAGTATCGAAGAAGCAATTGAATTTGCAGAAATAAAAATAGCTTTCAATAATTCTGTTCTTTTATATACAATATAGTAAGTCTACCAACAGTAAGTGAAACAATTTGTTAATTATTAATCCAATAAAAGGAACGAATAAAATAATTAAAATAGATTTTTAGGAAATAATGGAATGCAAAGATGAAGTATATGTTATAAATTTAAATTATACAACTATAAATAAATTTTTAATATGTCATAAAAACAGCATTGTAAACTTAAGTAGTACTAATTGCATCCCAAATTTACTAAAAAGTAACCCTGCAGACTGCACATCAATCAATAGTCAACATGTCCCGTTCATCGAAGAATTATCATTGGACATAATGTTTTTGAATCAATAAGGTGGAAAAATTACAATCAATAACGAGCAAATGGTTCTTTATGACACCTTCCTCATCAAGTATCACAAAACCAGCATCCAAATTGGGAAAAGCATTTTTAAATCTTTCGAGCTGACGCATTTCAACCCTGACCCGCCGATCTTACAAACACCATTAAATCATAAATCGAAGAAATGATAAAAGAACTCCACGCCAACAACGCACATTACATTAATCTCCTGAAAACTAAGGTTAAAAATAGCACGATATTGAATATTGGAGTCTGTCCACTACTCCTTATCATCATAGTAGCAATCTCTAGAAAAATTATCAGATGTAACAAACCACCAGAGAAAATTCCAATACAGGACATTCAACGAACTCTTCAGTAATAGAGAAAAGCACACGTTTACTTTCCCCAATACCAAGGGCAACAACCTCTCGAATTAACCAGATACTATACTTCTAATTGAACGTTGACGTTCAATCTTAAGGATGGAGGTCTTAACACCAAACAGTATTTCCAATAGTTACTTTATCATGTCAGCAGCTTTCGACCAACACCAAATCCAGTGCAAGGTTCCCACGATCGATTGGTGTGAACTCTCAATATGCAGTCGCAGCAGTTATTTAGTAATACATGGGCCGTTCCTAAAAGAGGGCACCACTTGAATTAAATCCATATCATTTTCAGTTAGTACCAACCTTCAAAAGATACGTGTATAAATTTGAGAGCTGTCGGACGATTAGTTCTCGAGATGTAGTGTTGTGAGTGAAGCAAATTTTGTAATTGTGAAAAAAAAAAATGCATTCAAAGCAATTTCGTGTGTTGAGTTTTAATTGCTTTTTGATGGGAAAAAATGCAGCTGAACGAACCATTTGCATGTAGATTGAAAAATTTGAAAGTGGTCATACAAGCACCGAAGATAATGCACGCAGTGGACGTCCAAAAGAGGCTGTTTCAGATGAAAACATCAACAAAGTCCACAAAATGATTACGAATGACCGTAAAGTGAAGTTGATCGAGATAGCTGAGGCTCTGAAAATATCAAAACAGTGTGTTGGATATATTATATATTATATATATGTTAATGATTCAGAGGAGTGTTTAAAGCTGTTCAACCGCAATAAAGCCGAATTTTTGCGTCGGTATGTGACAATGGATGAAACTTGGCTACATCACTTCACACCAGAGTCAAGTCGGCAGTCAGCTGAGTGGCGAGCAGGCGACGAACCTCGTCCAAAACGACCAAAAACTCATCAGTCGGCTGGCAAGGTTATGGCATCCGTATTTTGGGATACACATGGAAAGAAAAAAGTGCTGTTTCATCAAGACAATGCACCGTGTCACAAGTCGATGAAAACGATGACAAAATTGAATGAATTCGGCTTCGAATTGCTTCCCCACACACCGTATTCTCCAGATTTGGCCCCCAGCGACTATTTCCTATTCGCACACCTCAAAAAAATGCTCACCGAAAAGAGATTTAAGACCGATGAAGAAGTAATCGCCAAAACAGAGGCCTATTTTGAGGCTAAACCAAAATCGTACTACAAAACTGGTATATAAAAAAATCGTTTCAATCAGTGTATCGCCCTCGAAGGCAACTATATTGATAAATAAATTTGAATTTTGCAAAAATTCAGCCCATTTATTGCTATTTACTGTTATTTAAGCTAATGTTAAGATATTCATTTTGCTCAGTTATTTTCAAAAGGGCAGAATTGCTGCCCGGTTAATAAAGATTTTCTTATGTCTAACAAATTAAATTAATTTTAATTGATATGTTGGTCCATGATTGGCGTATGTCTACCTTACAATTTTTTTAAAATGTGTTTTACTCAAAGGATAGAGTTTTATTAGAATTCAATTATTTTTATTATTAATAAAATCTGTTCACTTTCATTTTCTTTTAAGAGTTAGCATGCATTTTCCAATTAACCTTCATCTTATCCTCAAAAAACCTTTATTTGAAAATTCAAATCCATTTAAAAATTCCTCTGCATAGTTGTGTTTTGTGTCGTTTGTCAGTTTGGATTAACTTCTTTAAAAATAATCAATTCGATCAAAGCAAAAAATAAACCATATTTGCATGAATACCTCTTTCGTTTTCAGCTATAGCAGGAAAGCATTTTCTCAACTGTAATTTAAGACAAAATGAGCAAGATTATATTGATAATCAAAAACATGAACGAATTATTACAAATCATCTATTGTGTATAGTAGTTTCTGGTGGCTGTTTTCTGTTTTTTGATCTTTATATTAAGCCACCAACAAGGTGTAAGATAGCCCGTCCATCTTGCTTTTTGCTTTTTGTTATATTTTTTTAAATATAACATATACCAGAATATATCAGAAACGATAAGTACTCCCCTATTTTACTTTTGCATGTAAAAGATTTTCATTATACACTTAAGTAAAGCAACTGTTTCGCAACTGTTACACATTCTTAGCAGCTAATCATCTATCAATTAGTCAGACTATTTGTCCAAGTCCTAAATAAGTGAAAGTTTGCTTGGAGACGTTTATTGACTTCAGCTGTGAACTTCATCAAAGCGAACAACTCTGATTTTGCGTTCAAAAACCTTTTTGGACGACCAAATTTATAAATAATGCAAAATAATTCTACTGAAGAAAATCAACTGTTTTATAAACCCCAAGAGAACAATTTTGCGTTTGCATTATTATGATCCAAATTAATTTTTCCAACAATTTGGAAAAACAAAAGTAAAAAGTCACCTTTAACAGTATAAACAACCAGATATCCAGGTTATGCCTGGGTGAAGAGAATTCGCATTTACGGTCCGAAATGTGTCATTTAGACATTGAATTGGTGTCAGTTAACACATAATACTGTCAACAGCTGTGATTAGATGTTTCATCTGATTGATAAGGAATATATTCTTAATAATATCAATTCTATCTAATAATCCTCCGTTTTCCTCAATCTCAACGATTGAGATTTAACGTAGAACGTGAAGAGCAGCTGGGCGTACATATGTACGTATGTATGTATATACAGAAAACCTATATATTTAGTGAACTGCATCTGAAGGGGGGCAACTTTAGTCTCGAAATAAGTAATACTTTTTAGTAATAATCCTTTTTATAAATAACTTTTTTAAGCGACGAGTAACTTAAAGTTATGCTTGCCGATATGCGTTCTAATAAAGTGAACTTAACATATATTACTCCAATGGTTTTTGATATTTTATATGCTATTAGAATTCAAGAAATAAAAGTTTGACCAAACAGATATGGGACTAAAATTGTTGCTATTCCCTGAATAACTTAGATAATTCTGCCACAGACATTTTTCAGTAAGATTTCTCAGAGACCGTGATGCATCCAAAGTGCATTTTACGATCACACCGATTGCATGTCACAAAATCCCCTTCGCAGGAGCGATCAACGATCAACATTTGATGTTTGGTTAAATGGCAGCAACTCCATGGCGGATATTTTCTTGTAGGACCTGAATTGTTCGGGGATTGTTGCTGTAAGCCCACGACTTAAGGTATCCCCGAGAAAAAAATTTGCATAGTGTAAGGTACCGTGACGAAAGTGCCCACGGTATTTTTCCATATTTGCTGATTAATTTATTTATCTCAATAATTACCCTCAGCTTCACCTTTGAACCTAGCTGTGTGTGGATTGGCCCCATTTTGCTGTAATTGTGTTCTGTTTTTGAATCTGGGAAAAAGTCGCACTTGCGGTACCAAAAATTCAACGATAATTCGGCAATACACGTACGCAATGATTATCTATCGCTAGTTGAAAAAATAAGAGCCAATAATCCATAGGGCAGTAATTTTACACCACACTTTCGATTTTTGACAATACAAACGTTTTTTCAATGGCATTTCCGAGGGTTGTCGAGGCACTAGTAGGGAGAAAAGATAGAGAGCTACCGATGTAAGTTTGTTTTGAATGTTATAATGATCAGGAAATCAAGAGCTCGGCATTCCATAGGCGAGTTGTACGATTTAGGAAAGAACCACGATATTTCAATGTACCCACATTTTGAGGATAAACTTATGAAAATTCATAGCGAGATAAGTGTTGAGGTTAATGCTTTGCATATGACTTGATTATTTGGAGGTATGTATTCGGGGTTGATAAAGAATGTTGGGTGGGGAAATATCTATATAGGGAAACATTACTGACTTTTTGGTTGGGTCCAAGTATCCTATGGGGTCTTCGAGGCTACACTGAAAAAATGTTGAGTCTCAATAATGTTGGTTGAATCATTGTTAAAAAAATTATCTAGGCTGTATAGCCCTTACTCTAGATCTGAGGAGTTCTTTAAGGGCACAGAGCAAGTTGGGGCACATCTCAGCATTCAAATCCTTCTTTGTTTTGATGACATTCTTATAGGACTCATGTATTAGAATGTTGTTGCATAGAACTGATTAAAGGTCTATGATTTCCCCATAAAGGAAGATTCGTGATAAGCGAAGTTTCAGTCCGCTTTTCGGACTAATGTAATATAGGGTTCTCCAAAAGTGACTTGACAACTTTGAATTTAATTTGTGAACGCACTCTTTCACTAATCATCAAACTGTCACTGTCAATTTATTCAGTAAACTCAATATTTTCATCATGGTAAAGTACACTAACTAGCTACGTTCTCCGATTGGGTTCTGAAGAAGATGCGCCAATATGATGAATTTCATCGCAAAATCATCTTCAGTGACGAAGCTCATTTTTGGGTCAATAGGTTCGTCAATAAGCAAAATATGCGTTATTGGTCGGATGAAAACCCACATGTGCTTCATGAATCACCACTTCATCCACAAAAATAACTGTTTGGTGCGGTTTGCATGCCGGCATCGTTATTGGGCCATATTTTTTCGTCGACGATAACAATCGTCACGTTACTGTGAATGGTCAGCGTTATCGCGCCATGATCACCGATTATTTTTGGCCCGAATTGAAAGATATGGACTTGGACGACATGTGGTTTCAACAGGATGGTGCCACAAGCCACAAGCCACACAACACACGCTACAATCGATTTATTGAAGAGTAAGTATGGTGAGCGTGTTATCTCAAGACATGGACCAGTCGATTGGCCGCCACGTTCGTGCGATTTAACGCCGTTGGGCTATTTTCTGTGGGGCTACATTAAGTCGACGACGTTGGAAGAGCTCAGAGCCAACATTGAACTCGAAATAGCGGCTGTTTCGGCCGAAATGTGTGGTCGAATCGTTGAAAATTGGGTCCAACGAATCCAGCGCTGCAAACGTGCCCGCGGTGGCCATATGAACGAAGTCGAGTTCCATTCATAAATGTTTTAATTGTAATATACTTTAAGCCAATAATAAAGTTTTTGAAATATCTCAAAAGGCTTGCCTATTATTTAAAAAAAAAGTTGTCAAGTCGTTATTAGAAAACCCTATATAAGATTTTCCTATATTTCGTCCAATAGAAGTGAAGTCACATACATATTGAGGACTTCTTTTGCTTGTTCTTCTTTTTTATTTCGGATGGCTCTCAAAAGTATCGGGCAATATGTTGTGATGTCGTCAATCTTAAAGTTAAGTGGTTGGGTTTGAGTGATTTGTTGACTTATTTGGGGAGTGATAGGGAAGTCAGGCGGCAGACGTAACGCGTGGAGTGGTTAGGTTTTGTATTTCCCTTTCCCGTAACAACTATTAAAAATAACGATTGCACTGGTTTCGGTGTGCACTCATCGGTGATCCACTCGATACTCAATAGAATAGTCAATTTCACTGCGAAACTACATGATTTGCATCTCGTGTGGGTGAGCCACGTGTTCTGGCTACGTTGCTGATGGTGATGATTTTGTTTTTGCATTGCCCCTTCTTATTTAAACTTTTTAACTCACAAAAAAGTAAGTTTCGTGCTCAGCCCATCATTTACTTGTCGAATATTGTACAAAACGCACTACGCGCACGAACCAACGAGTTACTGCATATGACCTTTGGACCAGGAATTACAATTTAAACTTAAAGATTTTCCGCTGTACACTTTTTATTATACTCGTAGATGTGTTCCATATTGACATAGTCAAATATTTGTTTCATTCTAGAAATTTAATGCAAAAGAAAACAGAAACAACGATTCCCGTTCAAAGACTTGGCCTAAAAAATTGGAAGCATTGCGCCCAAGATCGTTTAGGATAGAGGACACCTCAAACCAAAACAACGAAGATACTAGGGACCACTTATCGGATAAGTAAGAACGACTTCATGCTTTTAGCTGTATTATATTTAAGATATCTACGACTGGTAAGTATTAATTATATTACGAAATTACTTTTATTTTATTTCGTTCAGTGCTCAATTTCAGCTCTTAAAAGAAGCTCCTTAAACATGGCTAATGTTGCAGACCATCATTTATATGAGTATAAAACAGCGCGCATTTTAATTTTGTAGAAACCAATAAATCGATTTAAAACACAGTTTCGTGCTAGAGCCGGGGGTTCTGATAAGCCAAATTTTTGAATTGTGATCCCTTTATTATATTTTTAATGGTCAACTTGGTCGAACACTCACTGCTTTTCTCTGCGAGCTTAGCTCTTAATTTTTGCCACCACATATACATATACATAACGTTCTTCATTCGCCGGCGCAGTGCAAATATTTTAGGGATATAATAACCCCTTGAGCGCGCATATGTATGTATGCTAAGAAGCAAGTTAATTTGACGGGAATCATAAGGTCTAGGGCTTCCTTCATTATTTCACAGAGAAAATCGTCCGATTTGATTTTGCATATCCAGCAGCTCATGATGTTCCTTGAATACGATAATCGTCGACTGTCTTCAGATACTCGTAACTCTGATCGCCTTTAACTTGCTTTACCAACAATTTCAGACGACAACGTTCAATATTACGTTGCGAGACCATGTTCACCGTTCTACAATTGTTCTTTTATTTTGTATGTCATGGTACGTGTACTGGCAAGCATACTCGTTACATCTAGTCAGATCAAAGGATACGAGGAGTTTTATCTGTTGTTTCGTTTTGTGTTCGATTCGTTTTGAATCGGTCATAGCTCGACATTGTGACTACGCCCGTGAGTCAGTAACACATGCCTTGGATCAAAACGGACTCACTGTTGACGACTCCCGCAAGCATATAAAGGACAACGACTTTCGAATCTGCACGGGATTCGAATCATGCAGATATCAAAGCCATCCAGGTGCGATGGGAAGGACCAGGCACAAGGAGAAGGAAAAACTGTGACATTCGGATGTGGATTTGCCATATGTGAAAGACTTAGGAAGTCTTGAGCTCGCTTCTTGAACGAACGTCTTAGGACAAACCACATCAAGGTTGATTTCCCTAATATAAGACTAATATGCGCCCATATCACCACGGAAAGTAAGGACGTCGCCAATAAAAATTGTTTCTATGAGCTCCTCAAAAAGGCGTCCAAACTATGACAAGAATTCATCTCAATATACACGAAGGCCAATGGGGGTTTCTGGATCATTGAACGCTTAATCAAATCGATGTGTTTCCAATAGAAGTAAGGCATGGAAAATGGAACCAAAGCGTACATCAATCTGGCAAAAGCACGATAGTTTTATAACAGCCAACTCGATGAAAGGGTGAAGGAGATCTGCTACATGGCCCTTATCCGGCCCATGCTCGTATTTGGATGTCCTGTGTGGTTCAACGTGAGAGCAAGTTTATTGGAAAAGATTCGGATGTTTGAGAGGGCTTGTCTTAGGACTTGTCTTCGCTTATACAGTACACCAGAATCTGAGTACATAAAATTCTATCGTAATGAGGTCTTGTACAATAGGGCGAAATTAATAAGAGTGGACAATTTCGTCATTAAGTTGACTCGAAGGCATATTGCAAGAGCAATTACCTCATCGAACAACCTGATCTTATTTAATCCTAGGCTTACTACCCTAATTATATGTATCACGAGAGTGTTCGCTTTAACGGCTTTATTCCTCCAGAAGCGTTTCTCTACCTAGATAGTAAAGGTCTGATCCAGGACAGTTTGGCGGTGCCGCTAATCTTCCACGTCGCTCGAACAGATGCGGACAAGCGACTCAACTACGACAGAGACGTCTCACACGGTAGTGCGGAGCGTCTCCGTTTCGGTAAGGCGGTAGGGAGTCGCAACCTGAGGGATGTTTCTCAGCAGCACCAACAATTTTAGTGGCTTTTTGAGGAAAAGGATGCTTCATCGTTGAATCCCTCCAATATTTGGTTGCTTCATGTGAAGCAAAGTGGGTCGCCTAATTTTTTTAGCCATGGCCGGCTTACATTATTTTAAGTAGGATTAAGTTAGATTTAAGAAAAAAGTAAATAAATGAAAACCAAAAAAATTAAAAAACAATAGAAAATGAAAAAAAAGAACATATATATATACACACATATTTGTATGTTAAGTATATACATATACATATACATATGTGTATGTATGTATTAGATGTTAGTACGTTAAGTAGATTAAGATCTAGTTTTAAGTAGTTTGTAGGATTTTAGATTTATGTTTTATAATAAAATAAAAAAAAGTCAGGTTACTAAGTTTTTTTTGTTGTAAAAAATGTTTTCTTAGTTTTAATTATAATGAATAGAAATAGTATACTATAGTAGTAAGATACGTCGAAAGACATAATTTAAGTGTTAGGTTTAACTAAGAGTGCTCGCATGGGGCCAGTAAGTTAAAATAAGATAATTTTAAGTTAATTAAGCTAATTTTTAAGCATTTTTTTGTCTAGCAAGTAAGAATAAATTAAATGATACAATAAAAATGCATACAAACTGAAAAAAAAAAAAAACTGAACTGTGTGTTGTAGAGTTTTCACTAAACTCAGCATTAATCTTTCGCGCTGTTTTGCAATTTGAGTTCATACAAACATAATTTTTTTTTTTTTTTTCATTTTCTGAAGGATACATTTTTTATCCATCCTTTGTTAGCCCCTGTGAACCCTTATCATCCCTTATTCCGGTTAATGTATTGTATTCACTTGGAGAAAAGAGATGGGAAATTCCCGAAACACGAAACAGTTACTAGTTTTTCGGTAGTATTACCATTCGTATCTAATATTCGATTCGTATCGTGTATTCTGTGTATCGTGATGGATAACAAATCAGAAAGACATATCTTCGAAAAACCGACTAAAAGGAGTGATAGGAAACGGTTGAAATCAGGTCCACCTTATAGTTGTAAAGTGCAGAAAGAAGAGCCGAGGGGCAGTAGTAGCTCTAAGAAAAAGTTGAGCAGTGGACAACTACAGGGTGACTGACTCGAACTGCAACTTTTTAAAATGGTATAATTTTTTTATTTTTTGATAAATTTTATTGTGCCAAAGCAAAAAATGTTGGAAAATACATCAATTTTCAAATTATATCAGTAGTTTTCAATATGTCCACCTTTGGCCCGAATAATGGCCTTGAGACTGCAGAAGAGAGCATCGCACGCTGCACGCAAGTGTCTCTACGGTGTATTTGCCCATTCCCGGCGAAGTGCTTGTTTGAGGTGGTCCAAACTTTGGTATTTTTTGGTGCCAACCTTCGCCTTTAAAATACTCCAGACAGAGAAATCCAACGGATTTGCATCCGGAGAATATTCAATCCATTGTGTCGAAGAAATGAAGTGTGGAACATTGTTTTTTAACCTATCTTGGTTGACGCGTGCTTTGTGAGACGGTGCCGAGTCTTGTTGAAATGTCCACGGTCTCCGACCGAAATGATTGTTTGCCCAAGGCTTCAAGACTGCCTCTAAGGCAGTTTCACGCTATACGATCGCATTAATTTTGACGCCACCGTCCAGAAATACGAGAGCAGAGCGACTATCGGCGGTTATGGCGGTCCAAACCATCACCATCGGTGCTGCCTGCTTTCTGGTGGCCGTCCGAAGGTGCAAATTTTCGAAGGACCTCTCTGGCAAGTAAACTCGGTCATTTTGTTTGTTGACATATTGCTCGATAACAAATGGCGACTCATTGGAAGAAACCAAATTCGGCAACTCACCACTTACGTGCAAGCGTAGCAACTCCTTCGCTCTTTCGACTTTCACTTTTTTCTGTTGCGGTGTAAGATCGTGTGTTTTTGGAACTTCAATGGCTTGAGCCCAAGCTCATTTTTCAGTATGTGTTGCATGCGTTCCGATGATATGTTGAGCTCACGAGCTATTTTTCTTCCACTTCGACGCGGATTCCGCTCAATTTGAGCCTTCACTTTCCGAACCATTTGTGCCGATGTTGCTGTTTTTCTTATGACCACCTCCATGGCGTTTTGCAACGCTGCCGGTATCACGGTAAAGCGTTATGGTTCGAGACACAAATGATTTATTCACGCTGAGGGGCTGGAGGGCTCTAACGACAGCTACTTGTGGTTTTCCAGCCAAATATAAAGCAATCACACTATCACGTTTTAATTCCAAATCGTTTGTAAATAATAAAATTATCTGTCATGTGTCAAAATTTGAGCTTACAGTAATGAACGGTTTGGAAATTACAGCAGTCTGAAGTTGGTTGCAGTTCGAGTCAGTCAGGGTGTAGATTCCGTTACGGTGAGTCCAAGTGTCGGGTAAAGACTGGTAAGTTTCATTGCTATTTTTACGGCAATAAGTGCGCTCGTGAAATGTAAAATGTGTGGTAATGATGTAGAATTTTTCGAATCTAGTCCAAGAGGACTCAGATTTAAAATTGTGTTAAACTGCAAGTCTTGTTCGGAAAAAGAAAATGTATACGAAGTTGTTTGTCGATTTATTTTTGCGATGCGATCGCTTATAGTGTTATTGGCTAAAACAGAAAAATGTTGTGCTTTCATAGAACTTTTGATAGAACTTTACGTAAACGCGGTTTTAGTTCGTTAAATGATGTCACGCCACTTTTCGGTTTTTGATCGAAAAAAGTTATTGGTATTTGTGTGAAATCTGCATACAGTAAGGCATGTACTTTGTGGAAAGGCAAAACTGATTCAGAGGAATGTCAAAATTGGCTAGAATGCTATAACGCGTGTAGGCAAAATGGAAACTGATTCTATGCTTGAGATGTTTCAAAGAGCGGAGAAATTACACAGAACGAAATACGTCAATTAAATCGGGAACGGCGATTCCGTAGGATGTGAAGAAAAAAGAATATGTCAACCATGTTCAAAAACGGATGGGAACGATATTGCAAAATTGTTAAAAAAGGAATAAGGGCGTAATTGGAAACGGAAAGCTGACTGGAAAGCTCATTGGAGAATTAACTGTATTTTACGGTTTTGTAATTCTTCGGAATAGTGATTCATTAGAAGATATGAAAAAAGCTGTCTGGGCTACATTCTATCATGAGTATTGCCCGGAAGTAGAAGACTCGTGGTGTTCGTGGCAGCAGGC
The DNA here is from genome assembly GCA_907269105.1 of Volucella inanis. Taxonomy (NCBI): domain Eukaryota; kingdom Metazoa; phylum Arthropoda; class Insecta; order Diptera; family Syrphidae; genus Volucella; species Volucella inanis. The sequence continues at coordinate 93,676,369 of OU026157.1, read as the reverse complement.
AAATGCCAAAGGGATTATGAACGATTAAACACATACTCCTGCATTCCCTGCAAATGTCATTGAGGCAATAACGAGCTTCTTTAATATTGTTTAGGCACATTACACTAGAATAAATACGATTATTTGGAATCCATTATATGGAAATTTGCACTTAAAACGTCGTGGAGCGTCAGAACCGCAGATGAAACTGCCGCTTATATTGCTTCAATTCTTTTCAATAATGATCATATTGGCCTCATAATGTTTTGGAGATATTGAAAATAAAGATTGGTAGCGTCTTCTATATGTACATATTGAGTACAAGTATCAATTACAAAACAACCATTAATCGTTTGAAGGAAAAAAAATTATGAAAAATATACCTTCGTACCGCTTGCGCACCATGGTCTGGTTCAATAAGTGCGCACGTGAAATGTAAAGTGTGTGGGAGTGATGTATAATTTTGCGAATCCATTCGAAGTGAATTCTGATTTAAAATTTTGATAAACTGCAAGTCCTGTACGCCAAAACAAATCATGTCAGTTAATCCAAAACAAATATTTATTTATTTTTTTTTTTAAATGTCAGTGGCTAGAGCAGAAAAATGTTGTACTTTCATGGGCTTGTCACGCCCTATTTTTAAATCTTTCTACGATACAATTGTTAAACATTGTGTGTTTTACAGTCCATAGTTTTCGAGTTTACGCTTCGGCAGACTTTTTACGTAATGAATAATACTATTTTTTTTTTATAATTCCGCGCGCGCACCAAGGGGATATGAATACAATTTTACTGGCTTTTTAAAATGACTCGGGCGGGTGGTGTAGTAGTTTAAAACTCAGGTGTATTAGGTTTCGATATTTTTCCCAGAGGTGGTTATCAAACTGGAGCCAGTGCATCCTCAACCAGTGGGCCTTAGTTGTTAGTTCGTTACATTTAGCCCAGTCATCAGTGTTATGCCTTCATGTCAGAGTTGACACCGACGGGTTTACATATAACTACATACAAATTCTATTAAAAGACTTTTTCAGATAATTTCCTCGCACGGGATTCGAACCCGTGACCCTCTGCTTGAGGAGTCTATACTATATGATTGGATATAGTACCATCCATTGAAGAATGATGTATAATTTTTTTGCTTTTTCAAATATAGTAGCTTTTTTGGAAATTTTTTCGAGCAGATTCCATATTGTTTTATAAAAACACCGAGAATGTCAGAAAAGGTATTTAATTTTTTTTTTTTTTTTTTTTTTGTCAGGTTTACAAAGGTCTACCGAAACTAAAATATGATATATCTCCTATCCGGAATTGCAATCAAACCTGTAAGTTGTTGTGATAGTCAATAGCTTACATTTAAATTTCGCTTTACAAAATTCGAGACCCAGGTATGATTAAACGATTTAATGATGCTTTTGACTAAAAAGTGCTATTGTGAGAAATAGATGTTTTATATCATAATACTACTCGTAACTTATATAAAATAAAGAAAAAAGACATACCGATGGCTTAATGTTTTAATCGAAACAAAATACATAAGTCCATTTTGATTGTGTATACCCTACTCGCCCCATAATCTTTCGTTTTATTTACTCTTCAATTCGTTAGTGTTTTATCTACCCAAGCGGAAGAGAAAATTATGAAGGAACTGACATTTTCTTTAGAAAAACCGTAAGACATAGAGGCATTTGTCAGTTTATAATATTTAATTTGTTATATAATTTTTACCTTGTGATTGGGTTTCATAATCGTACACGCTTCCTGCTTATACCGAGAATTCCTACTTCGAAAATAAGCAATATAGTATAAGCTTAAACCTCAGCCATTAGATAATGTATTTTAAAAAGGAGCAAAATGGGACTTTAGTTCTTATATAAAACGAAAATAATATTTATTATATAACTTAAATCACTCTCTTTTTTAAATAAATCTAGGAGCATCTTAGAGAAGCAGTGCTTAAGCTAATATCAATATCTTACTTCCTAGAAAGGTGAGTAGTTAAACAGATAAGCATATATACGCTGATTCATTGTAAGGTTTGATTTTCAATAGGCTTTCTTTGAGAGCTCACGCGTGACCTTTATCAAACTGCTTTGTAATTTTTGTTCAATATCATTTAGCAAGTCATCTTGGAAAGACTTACACTACAACAGTGTCTCAAAATTGTTCAGCTGAATTACGAAATTCAGCGTTCTGTGAGAAATGTTATTCGTGCAATTCGAGGAACTTACGGTGTGCATAATCGACCTACTGAAACCACTATTGCCAATACCATTCGAAAATTTTACTGTTTATGTCCTAGTTTACATAAGTTGATGATACTCGACCGGTTAGACCACATCCAGTATGTAGTGAAGAGACTATAGCAGCTGTAGCTGAAAGTGTACGCAAAGACCGTGACGAATCGATTCGTCGTCTTTCTCAGCAGCTTGGCTTGGCGTGAGGATCTCAGCAAAAAATTTGTACAAAATTCAACTTGTGCAAGTCATATTTACAGTGAATGGGCTCTGAAAAAACTCGATGAAAATCCGGTGTTTTATCGAGAAATTTTGTTCAGTGAAGCCTTTTTCTGACTCAATGAATACGTTAATGAACAAAATTGCCGTATTTCTGCTGATGAACAACCCGAAGAGTACCAAGAGCTACCATTACATCCATTAAAAAACAACAGTATGGTGTGGTTTATGGGCTGGTGGAATCATTGGTCCATATTTCTTAAAAAATGAGGCAAATCAGGATGTTACCATCAATGGTAACTGTCATCGCGCCATGTTAACGGACTATGTGCTTCCTGAAATTTAAGCAAATGGTCACGGTGAGTTCTGGTTTCAAAAAGACCATAGAGCGCGTGCAACAATGGACTTCTTGAGAAATCATTTTAATAAGCACTTAATTTCACGTTTTGCTACAGTAAATTGGCCGCCTAGATCGTGCGATATCGCACATTTGGACTACTTTCTCTGAGGATATGTAAAGTCCCAGTTCTTCAGAAATAAGCCAGCTACGATTGACTCTTTGGAAATCATCTTAACTCGTGTTATCCGCGAGATACCATTCGTGGCCAATATCATTTTTAAAAAATAAATGCCATGAATTGTTCCTTTAACCGATAATAAAAATTTTAAGTTCGCTTTTAAATATATGTACTTTATTTTACATTATAAATCAAACCTTACGATGAACCACCCTATACATTTATTTTTCAAATTGTTGGTATATAAAAACAAATCAGTTAATTATACGGCCTACGGACGTATTCAAACATCTTATGTAAGTTAGAAACTTGCAAAGAAGTTCTTCTGTACATTAACAGTAATTTTTTATTTACTCAACATTTTGGGACTGATTTCTTTAGTGTAATTCATAATATAATTGTTACACTAATGAGAAATACTTGATTCAACAAACTCTTAAATTAATAAAAGAAATTACAGTTTTGTGAGATACATTTAAGGTGACAGTTTTAAAGAGGTAAGATATTTAAGCTTCGGGGAAGAGAATAAAAACAGGCAGATTTATAGGGTTCTTTCGTCCTTTAATTAAAAGAACTTCGGCAAAAGTATCAAAATGGAAATTAGAATGTAAACCAATATCTGCCGATGGGCGTTGACTTACCTGGCTTTGAGCTAAATCAATTATTTTAGTTTCTTGTGGCAATTTATGATTAATTAGTAGAATTATCTTCATTGTTGACGCCTTATTGCATTTGAGGAAACTAAGCTTTTAATTTGAATATAAATTTACATAAATTGACGAAAAATTCTTAAATGTAAAGGAAAGTTGAAAGTCAGATATGAAATGAATACTACTGGCTAAACTATAATATACTGGTCATGCTTTTTTTTTATTCTATACAATGTAGGGTCCAGGATTAAAATAGAAGAAAGAAAGCAAAATCTGACTTACTACTGCACAACAGTACTTAACAGCACATCACATATTACGACAAAAAGTTGAAAATCCACAGGAAATTCTCTACGTTTACTAGAGTGTCGTTAACATTTAGTGTGTCAAGATGTAGTGTATGGTGTTATCTCGAAACTAGTCACAATTAGCAGATGTATGTATTGCAGTCTCTCATAACGTTTGCTTTTTAATAATTGTTTTGTTGATTAGTAATAACAAATTTAAGCAGAGCTCAATATTTATTCGAAATAATTTACAAAACCTTTGAAAACCTTATCAACTTAAAAGAAGATATGTAGGAGGATTTTTATGCAGATCGGATGTTAATGAAAAATGGTACGTTATTTCTACTTTCACAAGAAATTATACATATATGTACATATGCGTGAACGCTGGTTTTGGCTATCACCATAACCAAAAACCTAAAGAGGATTAAAATTACTAGAGAGCTTTGTGCAGAAGTTGAAGGCCAGATGAATTGTGGAATGATCACGTGCAATACATTTAACATTTAAGTATATATTTAAAATTTACATACTTATTCGATCAATTCACAAGAACGAAATTGTAAGATCCCAAGAGACCCTTCGTCCCAGCAAATTGTCATAGTTACTCGTAGCATACTTCGCTCATTTTAGGCGAATGCATAAAGGACCAGTGATCTTTATCCATCTTTTTTATGGATTTTGTGGTTGGATCGAGATCATCACTGGTGAAAATGAATATAAATAACACAGTCACCATTCACCCCCTGAGTGTGTAGGCCTACCGATATAGAAAGTTAGTTGTAGTTATAACAAGCCCATATCAATGTCTAAAATAAACGTTTTAAAAAACTTCATACGAAAAAATGTTAATAAAGGAAGCGACAATGCAACAGTACGATAATAAAGACATCTGAATGTTTATCATCACGATAATAGAGGGGCTTTGAATCGAATTTGACCCAGTCGGCAATTGGAAAGATTTCCTTGAATTTGTATTTGGCAGAGTCTTTGTTGCAGTTATGACGGCTGCAACCACACCTTCTAATTAACGAACGATTGTTGTATCGTATCGTTACAAAATCTTTATTAAAATCCAATTTTAGTAACAATTCATTTATATTATTTTATATAATACATAATACTTACTTGGTGTTACAATGAGGTAAATATTTGAGACTTAAATTGAACAATTTCTTAATTTTTATATTTTTGGCGCCTACTAGGTGACTAATCGCGCCACCTCGGTTTGGGAAGGGTTAACTACCTAAGTAAAGGCGCGTTTATCGCAACACTCCCTCCGGGTATTTTCCACTTCTCCGTGCCTTTGACCAACGTCTAGAACCGACGTCTCGAAGATCCCACTGCGCGTTTGCACGTGCGCACTGCGGACCTGTTCATCTTCAGAATGGCGGACTTTGACTATACGCCCTTTCGGCCAGCAGTTCCTGGGGTTATTTGGGTCGACTATTAGAACGACGTCACCCATCTGTAGGGGCTTCACTGGCAGAAACCATTTCCCCCTTCGCGTAAGCGTGGGCAGTTATTCGTTCACTCAGCCCTTCAAGAATCGGCCCGCAAATTGTTGCGAAACAAGCCAATTTTTTTTTACCACTCTCCCATCATCATTTAGTTCCGCCACAGGTTTTAGACCGCTCGATGTCCCCACTAACAAGTGATTCGGCGTAAGAGCTTCCTCATTTTCACTCTCTATTGGTATGTATGTCAGAGGATGCGAATTTACAATATTTTCGGCCTCCATCAGCATGCTGCGCAGCAACGCGTCATTCAGATTCCGCATCAGCAACGCAGACATGTAGAATACCTCCTTTATAGAGTGAACTAGGCGCTCCCGGCAACCTCCCCTGTGTGGTGACCCTGGGGGTATAAATTTCCAGCTGGTGTTGGCATTCGTAAAGGTTTCCCTCAATTTTTTGGTGTCCACCAATTTCCAAGCTTCTCGCAGCTCCCGGTCAGCCCCACGGAAGTTGGTCCCATTGTCACTGTAAAACTCGATGGGCGTGCCACGTCTAATCATGAAAGTACGTATGCACAGGATGCAAGAGTCCGCAGACAGTGTGTGGGCAATCTCCAGCTGGACGGCTCTAATGGTGAGGCACCTAAAGAGTACGCCTCAACGCTTTTCCGTCCGCCGACCAACACTTACTGCTATCGGACCGAAATAGTCGATGCCGACATAGGAAAACAGTCTGCAGAACGAAGCAAGTCTGCCTGCGGGAAGTGGTGGCATTATGGGCGCCTGTGGTTGGGATTTGTTATTCTTGCACATTTGACACATCCTCTTTACTGCTTTCAAGGCTGCTCGTAGATTGGGTATTCAATATTTTTGCCGAATTTCGTTCACGACTGTCTCATCGTTGCGATGTTTATACTGCCCTTGGACAGAATTAATTATATGTGCGGTGGTCGGATGTATCCGGACATGATGATCGGCTGTCGTAATCCTTGGTCTGCTCCCTTAGAGAGATGAATCCTTCCATGTGCTCTAATGATGTGATTTGTATCCAGAAATGGGCATAGGTTGTAGATCTTACTCCCCTTTTCGACGTAGCGATTTTTTTCCAGGTTCACACTGCGCGTCCCTTACTAACGCTTCCTCTGCCTCCTTGAGTTCATTTCTGGCTAGGCACCCACTCCTTCTATGCTGCTTTTTTCTCTGCGATTTAAGATTGTGCAGAAACCTGAGAGCATACGCCGTGCTCCGAAGAAGTGTTGTCCAGCTGGAGATGTCGTTGTTGCGAAATACTGGATGCCACTCTTGCCGATGTATCCCAATAAAACGCGGTCTCAGCTCTCCACTGTCTGTCCTAATACCATTTCCTGTGGCCAGTTCTCCGAGGACATTAGGAGAAAGGATGGTCCCAGAAACCATCTACTGATCGGTTTGAGATCAGGCGGTTTTTGCCACTTAGTGGCTTCATCAGTAACACTTGCCCCGAACCGGAACTAATGTAACATCTGGGAATGTTCATTCTCATTCTCATCAGCACTTTTAAGACATCACGTTTCGTCGGGCGCTGTACTATAGACAGAATCTCCGCGTGCCGCATGTTGGTCCTGATCCGAAAGGTCAGACAGTCTGATGCGGTGCACCACCACATTCCCAATACCTTTTCTGCCTCGCCTCCGCTTTCTGCCGTCATGTCTAGTCGTTCCGTTGGTTCCGCGCTCAGACTTTGAAGCACTTTGGGCGAGTACGAAACACAGTTTCGGATAAGAAAACCGACTTGCTTGTGGTCGTGTCGAATGTTATTGGCTAGGTTAATGGCCGCCTCCTCTGTTGGCAAACTATCCATCAGGTCGTCTACACAGTGGTTATGCTAAATGGACTGGACACTAATGGACACAGGCCAAGCGCTCGGCGAACAGGCTGCTCCTCAGGTCATCACCGTCAGCTCGTAGGTATAGAGTTCTCCCATCGCGTTATTTCGCCAGAGAAACCGTTGGTAGCGTTGGTCTTTCTGTCGACCGGCGATCTGGTGGAACATTTCCATCATGTCTCCGCATATGGCGATCTTGTGTTGCCTTCAACTTCGGTGGCGGCAGCAGCATCCCATACAAGCTAAACCTTACCGGATTTATTTGGGTTTTCGACGGAAAGACTGGAAGGTACCACAATTTTTCCCGGCAGTTACTTGACTCTTCCGGTGAAAGTTACCGGGCGTACCCTTTCTCGAGATACTCGTCGATTTTCGTGTTGAGTTTATCGACTAACGATTGATCTTCCCTCATTCGCTTGTGGAGGCACTGAAGTCTTCGCCTCGCCATTGGATAACTGTTCGGTAGGCTGATGTCATCATATTTCCAGAGAAGTCCTGTCTCGAAGCGGCCGTCCTTATAGATCGTCCTTGTTTGCAGCAGGTCCAGGCGCGTTCGTCGTCGGTAGACAAGGTGGTAGTTGATGGAGGTATCGCACCGAAGTTGTCAGCACGTAGGAAATTTTCCACCATTTCGCTCAATTTTGTGGCGCTGCATTCGCATATGTGATAGCTTCGACCCTCATTGATGTTCATATTAACGGCACCGAAACTCCCGTGGATTACCCATCCCAAGCGCGTTCTGGTGGCTACAGGTTCGTGAGATCCGCCTTCTCTGGAATTTAATGGGAGCCCGAGCTGTGCATTGTTGACACCAATGAGGAGACTGGTATTCCACGAACGTGACTGAACTTTTCTTGCAGTTCGTCCATACGTGTTTGTGCTGGTAGGCCTAGGTTGCGTACGGTGTGAACGGCAGCGATCGACAATTTCCTTGCATCTTTCTCAATGCCGTATATTTCGAAGTTAAGTAATTGTGAGCTCCCTTTATACCTCGACGTATTTTCCGTCCATCTCAGGCACAGTGGCTGGGGCTTACCTTGAAGATTCAGGAGTCTTGCCATCTCCTCATCCATCAGCGTAACCGAGGAACAGTCGTCAATGAATGCGTAGGACTCCAACTTGACCCCATTACCGTACAGCTGAACTAGTACAATTCGAAGTAGGAAAGGACCGTCCGATGACTACTAACCCGGAGTGTATCATGATGAGTGCCAACTCTTCCGGTATTTACCCGCGGTGGTTTGACGTCTGGAAGTTCGTTCGTAGAAGTGGATGATGTTTCCGTGTACAGCCATGTGTTCCGCATTCGGTGTTGGACCTAAAACTCCGATAACCATGATTTGTCAAGCACCACCTGCACAAAGGGCGCTTTCACCGCAACAGACTTCATGTGCTTTTATTTGCCCAAGTAATTTCATATATTCTGAAGACATATTCTAGCAGAAAACAGATTATTTCATAGTACTCTGAACATCTTACTAGGTGAAGTGAAAAGTTACCACCTTGACCGCCAGAATGCGCTGCTACTACAAAAAAGGTTATGGTGCTTTGAAGTCCGTTAATATTTAGGCAGACATGCCAAATTTCAGTGCAATACTGTCTTTAGTTTTGTTTTGACAGCGAATTATTGTTGACGTGTTTGGCATCATGTTGAGTATGGACAAAAACGATTCTCGTTCTCTCATAAACCATTATTTTTTGAGAGGCAAAACGGCAAAGGAAACAAACGATAAGTTGGATAAATTGACGTCAGATTACACTGTCAAATATTGGTTTCGAGAGTTTCGTGTTGGCCGCAACTCCACTATCGAAAACACGAACGCGAGAGCACTTCGAAAGAGTGTTTGGACTTGCTGATGCAGAATGAGTGTCCGGCAATTGACTGAAGCCGGCACGACTGCTCCGAAGCGGCCGAGGGAGGCTCGATTGGCCGGAAGGGTACAGACGTCGGTTTTGTCATGGCATACTCTTCGTAGATTACCTCAAAAACTAAAACCATCAACAGAGAGTATTACTGTGCATTATTGGAGCGATTGAAGGCCGAAATCGCTACAAAACGGCATAATATGAAGCGAAAAAAAAAATTTGTTTTTGCAAGACAATGCACCGGCGTACAAGAGCAACCATGGCTAAAATTAATGCCTTACGGTTCCAATTGCTGTCGCATCCACCGTATTCGCCCGATTTGGCTCCCTCGGACTATTATCTCTTCCCAAACCTCAAAAGATGGGTTATCGATAAAAAATTCGGCTCACGCGAGGAAATTATCGACGCCACGGAGGAGTATTTTGCAGACCTTCCGGAAAATTAATTTTCGGACGGGATCAAGAAGTTGGAAAATCGCTAGAATAAGTGTATCAAACTATATTGAAACAAATAAAAAAACATTTAAAAAAAATTTTTTTTTTCATTCCCAAGGAGCTTACTTTTCACTCCATCTAGTAGACGGCTTTCTTTTCTTCGTGGCCCTTAGATGTGATTTTCTGATATGATAAAACCACACATAATCCTTGAAGGGTCACATATTGTCAATTCCGCTGACATACTTAAAGTATTCAATCCTGTAGCTGTCATTTTTCCTACATACTTCTTGTCGGTACTCGTACATAATGTTTTTTTTTTTTATGTTAAAACCGTTTTTTGTGGCTTTCATATAATCTGCTGTTTAATCTTCGTACGCGAGGAAATGTTACTTTGGGGTATTCTTCTTTATGTAACCCGCAAAAATTCTATGTCAAATCTTCGTTCTCCTGAGTGTCTTCAAAATATTTCGACGATTGAATGTTTTGTAAGGCTTTTCTCCTTAATACAAAGGAGTAGTCTAAGTGGTTTGAAATATGGTATACTCTACATGTAGTCAACACCAAAAGGACCTGTTTTTTGCCTTTTCCCTGCATTTCGGTTTCATCATTTCACCACCACGTTTCTTTACTTCTGTAAATTATTGCTTTGGCAGTTTTCTCCAAAATTTACCACCGAGGGCTGACTTATTTTCTTTCCTAAAACCTTTCAATATATTATTATTTATTATTATTATTTACATCGACCGATACCGCTTTTCATTGGTTTTTCTCTGGTTTCCTTACGTCAAATTCATTCACCAAAAATCGATACTGACGCACTTAAAAATCTTTTATTAGTGATTTCATGTTATTTTTCATTATTCCTCATATATTATATATACATAATATAATATACATATTATTCCTTCTACAACGTAGTTTTCTTTTTTTGACTCGGTTTTTAGAAGTTCATGTTCACCGATTCAGGTGTCATTCGTTGATAGTTAACGTTGATTTATTTATTTTTTTTTTTTTCTTTAATCTTAAGTCCCAGATTAAAAGAGAAGGAAATACATCGTTGTAACACGAAATGTTCAATATATTAAAGAGATATATCTCTTACATATATGTTTTTTTCATATTTTCATAATTAGAAACAATTAGAAACAAACCATATTCCCTCTGATGATCAATTAAATTGTCAAAAGATGATATCGATTATCATTGATTTTTCTTAGTACATTTCATTCGCATACATACATACGAATTTGTAAATTTTGAAATTGTTTGCTAAAAATAAATAAATGTATACTTACTCGTAAGTTAAATCAACAAAAAAATTATATTGCAATAAGGCGTTAGGATGAAAGTCCCAAAACGTGACTGAAAACCATTTGTTGAATACATGTTGTGGAAGGTTACGCTTAGAAATAAAGGACATGCTTGGAATACAATTGCCTGTTTGGTGTTCTTTTTTATATAAACATGTGTTTATTGTTGGTATGTATACGTGTCCTAAGTGTCCATTAAGAGCAGAGTTTTGTATTTCATTAAATAATTTGCATAAGGAGAACAACATTTTAGGCATTTTCTCTGTTTAATATTTAAAACAGAAGTGAGTTTCAAGGTTTGCTTTATTTTAAATGAAAACATATAGCACTATGATGGGTACTTTTGAATACTTCCAACATCAAAAGGAATTCGCATTGCCTTGAAGTGATATTCTTGCTTTAATTTTTAATATATTTAAAACGTAATTATGTATATAGGATACTGATATTTGTAATTTGATTCCTCAGTTATAATAAATAAAACAAGTTGAAGAAATTTTTTCTAAAACATATTTAGCCATATTGCCGATTAGGGGACACATAGAAAAATTTATCCATATTTTTGTACATAGGTGATTGTAATAAATGCTTAAAAGAAGGACCTACACAAATGCATACGAATACAAATAGAAACTATTTGTCACTATGTGGTACTGGCACTAAAAATTATGACAGTAAGAAAAATTGCCCAAAATTATTTCAAAATACAATATTTGGGAAAGAAAAGAAATAAAAATGCCCTTACTTAAATAACTAACATAAAAAATCTCTCAATATTTCGATTTTAATCTTGATGTATTAGTGCCTACATAATTTAGCGACTTTTCTGCTCTCTTTTCTATATTCATATTTTTAGATTTTCCAAGAATACTCTCCGAGTAAAAACGTATATTAATACATACCAAGAGTGTGCAATAGAGTTTTCTGGACTGCGTTCCGCGTATAGTAGTTGCCAATGATTTTCCCACCATGTTATTCAATAAAGATTCATAACTGACTACACTACATTGAATTATAAGTATCTCAGTGTATGCTGCTTCGCTTATGTACAGATTTATCGAAAAAAAAAAAATGTTCAGCTTTAGTCCTCATTAAAACCCAACGATGTACAGAAGATATATGGAAATAAAGTGTATGGTGAAAGTTTTTTTTTCACCCCAAATCAAATTATTTTTCACCGTGTACGTATTCACAACATAACATGGATCTACCATCTAACCCGATTGTCTCAATTACACCTCAAAAATGTAGACTGCGATAGGAATATCACCAATATCAATTCTGCCGAAAAGTAAATATATAAACGCAAGATCTACCATACATTTTGGAATGACTTAGGCTGGAAATACTTTTAAAAGCTAGAGGCTCCAAAATATTCTCATTTCAACAATAAAAGTGACCACGTAACGCATAACACATCAACAAGATACAAGAAATTAAAATATGTATTGTACAATATATGACAAAATAAAATGGTAAAAATCAAATGTCAATCAAATAAAGCAGGAAAATTATTTTGTGCACTCAACCGCATCTTCAGTAGGAATTCACGAATAAATCCCAAAATATGGCAGCAAAGCAGTGACAAGCCAAAGACAACGTGTTCAATCTCAAGGCAATAACAAAAGTATAAAAATGGTCATATATAGGGACGCATAGTGTGTTGAGAACGATACCACTCTTGGTTGAAGGCGATTTTCTAGTATTCTCCTATTTTTGGATCTATTCATTAAATAATCGACTACCATAACCACCGTGGAAATCAATCAAACAAGTAGATAGGTCCAAAATTTTTAGGCCATTCACAGATTTTATGGAAGTACGATGTTAAGGAAACGATGTTAACTTGAAGGAAACATGCTCCTTATCCGAAATTTGAACTAACATTCACTTTCTTTCTGTTTTAAGTAAAGGAAATGATCCTACTGTGGAACCTGTGCAAGCCATGATAGTCACTTTTGGGTACTGAAGTAAAATCCAAATTCATTTTCCGCCGCCGCAAAGAACTCAATACTCTTAGACCACAAATTAAAACGAATCACTGATGGATTCCTGGCTGACGAACTGGCAATAAAAGCGCCTGTAGTTGTTAAAGATTAGATAACATCTCTGTTATCTACGAAAAAGAGTGGAAAAATGAAACCCAAAAGAAATGATGCGCAACAATTAGTTTTTAAAGGATAGTACAACATTGTTGTCTATGTTAGTAAATGCTCTTACCGGTCATAACTACCCAATAAACCATACAACATACCATACATATGTTTGTGTATATGGGCAGTGTTTATGAAATATAATAGGACATAACACATGGGCTGAAAAGTCAGTGCAGTTTTATAGTAAAACACAAAATTTTTGCAAAATTCAACATTATTTGTCAATTTAGTTACCTTCGAGGGCGATATATTGATTGAAACGATTTTTCAATCTTTCCATACCAGTTTTTTAGTACGATTTCGGTTTAGCCTCAAAATAGGCTTCTGTTTCGGCGATTATTTCTTCATCGGTCTTAAATCTCTTTCCGGCGAGCATTCTTTTGAGGTCTGCGAACAGGAAATAGTCGCTGGGGGCCAAATCTGGAGAATACGGTGGGAGGGGAAGCAATTCGTACCCGAATTGTCATCGTTTTCATCGACTTGTGACACGGTGCATTGTCTTGATGAAACAGCGTTTTCTTTTTCTTCAAATGCGGCCGTTTTTCTGCGATTTCGTCCTTCAAACTCTCCAACAATGCAATGTAATATTCACTGTTGATAGTCGATGAAAATTATTCCATGTGCATCCCAAAATACGGATGCCATAACCTTGCCAGACGACTGTTGAGTTTTTGGTCGTTTTGGACTAGGTTCGTCGCCTGCACGCCACTCAGCTGACTGCCGACTTGACTCTGGTGTGAAGTGATGGAGCCAAGTTTCATCTATTGTCACATACCGACGCAAAAATTCGGCTTTATTGCGGTTGAACAGCTTTAAACACTCCTCTGAATCATCAACACGTTATTGTTTTTGGTCGACTGTGAGCAAACGCGGCACCCACTTTGAACAGAGCTTTCGCATGTCCAAATATTCGTGTATGATATATCCAACATGCTCTTTTGATATCTTCAGAGCCTCAGTTATCTCGATCAACTTCACTTTACGGTCATTCGTAATCATTTTGTGGACTTTTTTGAGGTTTTCATCTAAAACAGCCTCTTTTGGACGTATACTGCGTGCATTATCTTCGGTTCTTGTATAACCACTTTTAAATTTTTTAATCCACTTGGGATTGATCGGGATCGTTCGGCTGGTGCAGAGTCCGGGTAACACTTATCAAGCTATTTCTTTGCATCGGCTGCATTTTTTCCCATCAAAAAGCAATGATAAATCAACACACGACATTGCTTTGAATCCATTGTTTCACAATAACAAAAGTTGCTTCACTCACAACGCTATATCTCGAGAACTAATCGTCCGACAGCTGTCAAATTTGAACACGTATCTTTTGAATGTACTAAGTACTAACTGAAAATGGTATGGATTTAATGCTTCACTTGTTGTATTTCTGAAACCCATTAATCTCACGAGATTTTAGTGAAGAGTCTATTGAGCCGCTGCTCGTATTGAATACTAAACTTTTCGATTTAGAAGTTAACACACTATCGCATAAAACACGGCCACCTACTTTTCGGGCCACGACGCGAGATTCTGTTATTTGAACAAAATATTTCCAAGAACTTTCAGACGTCTCACTATCCAAAACTTATGATAGTAGAAAGAAAAAATACGATACCCCAGAACTGTACAGCTAACCCCTACCCCAATGGGGTTTTACATCCTAATTTAATTAAGTCTTGCTTTCTTGCTTTAACATTAGACTGCTTAAGTTAAATAATATTTAACATAATAAAATTTGATGCGAATCCCAATTAAGCGTGTCTGCTGCTGTAAAAAAATCACTAAACACCAACCATAATCTTAAAATAAGAAAAATATTCTGAGTTGAATTATATAAAGTTTTCGTTCAAGGTCTTTACAGAAATAAATTACTGCTATTTTGCTGTTTGTGTATTTTCAGTGTTTAACTCAGAGATAATTTTTTTATTTTAAATTTAACTGAAACCAACCGCAAAAGCTTACTTTTAACTTATATATTTAATATTCCTGGGTGCGGACAGAATACATTCTCAATATTTTTATAGGTACTCGTAGATTGTGTAGTTTGGTCATGTTCATGTTCTGCCTTAAAATTTACGCAGGATAATGGAATGTTAAATGTATATAGTGGCTAAAATACTAGACGTCGTCGTCTTTTGAATTATGTATTAAAAAAATAAAAATAAAAAAAAACATGAAAAAGCAAGTACCATTGTCTTTTATTTAATGTTTTTCTCATTTAACTTTTAAGTGAGACGTCGTATTCTTGTCACATTTCACGATATGTATTTTTTTCCTTTTCTATAAACTTTATGACATATTTTACTTTTATTTTATTACATTTTTACATTTTGCAAATTATATATTAGTGTACGTTGATATACCCGTACGCTTTCGCGCATACATTCCGGTATCCACATGGATTTCCTATTTTTATTACTAGGGAGTTTAAAACCCACTATTTATGTTATTATCTTCACCTAACTCTTAACATTTGATAATATAAAAATCCAAGTTAATTTTAGTAATTTTCCCTGATTATGATTGCCGTCAACCTTAAGTTTATTATTCGTATCATTTGAAATGGATTCAATTTAAGAGCTGTTAATTAAACAAGAAAATGACAGAGTAAATTTACCCAAATTTGAAGTTATTTATTTTAAAAGAGGATATGATCGCCTTGGTGAGGTTAGCTATTCTAATGCTCATTTACCATTTTCAGAACCTACCATGAGCTACTTTACGGAGAATCAAATAACAAATTCTTTACTTGGGAAAGTCTCTAAAATTAATTAAGATGCGTCATATTTCACTAAATAGTGTAATGAAAAGTTTCAAACTATTTATCTGGGTTTAAAGTCACAGACCATATATTAGACAAGTTAAGTGAGATTCAACATACCAGGGCAACCTACCTTCCCAATTGTCTGTTTTAACTGATCACAATTAAGGTGAATACGAAGGAAGATTTCCAAAAGTAAGCTTTCCAATTTTGACGGATTGGTTGCCTTTTCATGATTTATATGTTGGAATGATCCATAATGAGACTACTTTATCAGATTCTCAAAAACTTTATTTAAAAAAAAAAAAAAAAATGTCTTATAGGCGAAGCTGACCAATTGTTCTTATTGGTATATTTATAATATATAATATATAATTATTTCTTGTAATTGGGCCTTGTATGCATGGAGAGCCAAATCTTTCATCAAAATGTGGTGCAGTGTTTCTGTGGGGAAGTCAATCTCATGAGAACAGGGACGAATGGAGGTTTTTGGGTCGTTTTCGATACTTTAATTTACTGCGGTTATATTTTCCAATAACTGTTTCAAGCGAATACGTTTCGGCGTTTTCACATCTTGTACTGAGCCCGTTCTTGGAAATTTTTTGATTATGTTGCGCACAAACGTATCGGAAGGCACATAATTACGTATAATATTGGCATGCATTTTTTGCATTATTGAACGGTTAAACGTGAACTTCTGTCTCTGTATAGCATTCCATGGTAAAATAAACCTGAGCATTATTTTTTAATTTTAAGATTTAAGATTTTAAGATTTTCTTGTATGAAGTTTGCAGGTGGATCTTCTGATGATTTCTCTTCGTTTATATGCATATAAAATCATATATCAGAAGAAGCGTATATATTTTTGGTATAAAATAAAAGTTGATTTCACTATCTCTGAAAAATCATGGTTTCAGTTTTTGCAATAATCAATCTAACTATGATTTTTTTTTTTAAATCAATAATATCTGAAAAATCTTCAGCAAGAGTGTATCTCTTTTTTACCGTTATGTGAAAGAGCGTTATTCAAGCTTTGTTTTGGTGTATGATATTCCGCCAACATTAACCAAGAAATGCAAGTCCTAAGTGAGGCAAATCCTCAAAATGTGTTCAATATGCCATGCTTTTTTTTTTACATAAGCTTCAAAAAAAATGTTGCTGTTTTTTTCTCAATGTAGGCATTATAATGCACTTGACTAAAGTAAAACATATACATTATACATATGTATGTAGGATATTGGCAAAAAATGAATTCAAAGACCTCATTTTAAAAAAATATAATTTATTTGTTATGGTTGATCGTTATGGTTTTAAAGTTTTATTTATCAACTTGGTCATCTATTTAAAGGTTATGCAGAAAAAGTGCATGTGGTATTTCTATACTCATTTGATCACGAACATACAAAAGATATCACAAAATGCTCATAACCCGAGCACAACAACACAGTTAGAATTAATTCTATTAGCAATACTTTCTTCATTGCTAACAAGGATGTGTGTATAATATATGTTACTCTAGAAGATGAACATCGAAATTTTATACAACCCCTTTACAAGTAATTGTTCCCTGTAAACTTTGGTATTCTGTGGTAATTCTTTCTATATTTGGCGTCTATTAAGTAAGAAGGAACTTGTTTTATTTGATAATTTTCCAGAGATATTTTACGTATCTCCTGCGAACTTTATGTTTACTCAATACTTTAAAATACTGCTCGATTAAGATTATTTTCTATTACAAATTTTGAGTATTTAATCTGCTCAAAGCAAATTGAAGCAGCTTATAAGCATCATCGGTATTTTTGATTATTGCCTGAAACTTGTTCAAAATTGCTGAGCTATTGGGTATGTAATTTAATTCGTCCGGCTTTTTTTTCAAAATTTGAACGTTTATTTAAGAAAAACATGTACAACAGTATTATTCAAAGTATTGCTCATCTGAAGCTTTGACTTTTTCCCTTCTTTTTGGCAATTTGTGGATCTCCCAAAAGAACTGCTCTGATGTGAACCGTATTTCAGTGAGGGCGTTCTACATCGACCGGAACAAATGGTAGTCAGAAGAGGTAAGGTATGGGCTATAAGACAGGTGGGGTAAGACTTCCCATACACTGTTTTCCAAATATTTTTTATTTGGAATAGCAACGTGGGGCCGAGCGTTGTCATGATGGAAAATTATTGCCTCGTGTCTGGTCGCATATTCCGGGCGTTTTTCGGCTATTGATCTCTTCAAACGGATAAATTGTGTTCGGTAGAGTTGTCCATTGATGGTTTCACCCGGTTTTAGCAGCTCATAATACAGCACACCCATCTGATCCCACCAAATACAGAGCAGTACCTTCGCGCCATGGATATTCGGCTTTGCTGTTGATTTGGCTTGTTGGCCGGGTTTTACATATAATTTTTTGCACTTGGGGTTGTCGTAATGGATCCATTTTTCATCACCAGTAACAATCCGATGCAAAAATGACTTCCTTTTGTGGCGTTCCAGCAGCATTTCGGACATGCAAAACCGCCTTTCGACGTCTCTCGGCTTGAGTTCATGTGGAACCCAATTTCATTGTTTTTGAATATATCCAGCTGCTTTTAAACGTTTTGAAATGGCTGCTTGAGTGACACCAAAGGATTCTGCGAGCTCTTCTTGTATTTGGCAACAATCTTCATAGAGTAATGCTTCCAGTTCTTCATCTTCAAACTTTTTTGGCTGCCCAGGACATTCATCGTCTTCCAAGCCAAAATCACCACTTTTAAATCGTGCAAACCACTTTTGGCACGTTCACTCAGCTAGCGCATGTTCACCATAAACTTCCACCAAAATATGATGACCTTTGGCAGCAGTTTTCTTCATATTAAAGTAATGAAGAAAAACTCCCCGCAAAAACACTTTTTCAGGCACAAAGTTCGACATATTTGAGTAAAAAAAATTTATTGTTGTTTACGCTTCAAATAAATGACATATACTGAAATGACGAACAATGACAGTAGCTTTCCAAAGCATGTTCCAATTGAATAATACGAGATACGCCATCTCTTATCGAACCGCACGAATAGTTATAGACCCAATATTTAAATATCAACCATCAAGTGAGGAGAGCAAAATTGACGAAATCTTGACGGAACAGTTAGAAATCTCTTTTAAAGCGTCCATCTACCACTTCTACAACCTTCCTATAGATTTTTATACTTCGCGATTTGTTTGCTTTTTGATGTCCTTCCAGCAGGGATTCAAGCATATGCACTCTGTTTAACTGGTTTAATACAGTCAGGAGGGCTAAAAAGAGGGATTATTTAAGAATTTTTCCTCAGAAAACTTTAAAATTTATTATTTCAAAAATTTAACATTTTTTAATTGTAAAAATAATAGTTTTGAAGGCTGCAATATCAGATATCCAGCAGCTTTTCTCAAAAAAGACATCTTGCAGTGACCACGATATCTCTGAACTGGATCAACTAAAATGGAAAATTCGTAAAAGTAATGCATAATCTAATTATTAATCGAAGAAATAAGTAAAACAAATTTTCTTGCGAAAATGGCGTCTTCTCAAGCAAAAAAAGAAACATTTTTGGCCAAATTTTGGCCTTAAATTGTTTATAAAAAAAAAAAAAAATTTATTGGTAAAAAGAACCTTCGACTGATTACTATACTTAAAAAGCTTGTGCTAAAATTTGAGACTGATCGGTTCAGCAGTTTCCGAGAAATCTTGGTCACCGACTATAAAAACATGGCTTTGAGAAAAATGCTTTTAAAGTTTGAAAAGCACCTTACATATAGAATGTAGAGTAAAAAAAATGTTTTTTTTTTTCAACTTACATCGAATCGCTTATTCCAGGGCCATATAATAAACCCTCCGCTGCTTCGGCAGCTTCTAGTAATTCCAGTTGGTGTTATCTGCGGACCATTCTTCCCTTCGTGTGCTCTCATGCGCTTTTTGGAAATCGTGGCGCGCTGAGCTCTAGCCTCCACTTTTCAAACGCTCTGTTGTCTTTACAAGTATTCCTGTAACTTCCAGAATATTCGTCGGATTGACTTAAAAGTCAGAAAAAGTTTTTGCTTGTACAAACTTGAAGTATATATACTTCTAGTATATATACTACAAAAATGAAAAATAATTTTTATTTTTATAACTGTTTATAACCCTTTAACTAAATCTTAATACTTATATTCGTTTTTTTTTTTTAAATATGTAATTAGAGCTCTTTTGGATGTAAACATAAGTGCCGTCAGAAATAACTATAGCTATCATATAACTATCATTTTAAGATATTTCGGGGTTGCAAAAATATCTATTCGGAATTAATTGTGACTGTACGTAGGAAAAGGGACCTTAACTTTCATCAGCAAAATATTCAGCAGAGGTTTTAGTAAAAAAGGTAAAAACAAATCGATTTTTGGGTTACTATCGATTCTGATGCATTATTTTGTGCTGTATAAACTACAATAATCGGATTAATTGTTTTATTTGTATAAGGTATCAATATATCGTTAAGACCGCACAAATTTTGAATTTGAATCTGAATCCCCCTTCCGCCAACCATCCAAACACAGAGAAAATTAACCGAAACCGGATCATATGGAAGTGTTGTAGTTTAATTAATATTATCTAAAGAATCCCACGTTTGTGACTATGAGCAATGAATTCAGGGCTGACGTAGCTAACATACGCGGGCTAAAATGTCATCACATTTCTGCGTACGTCTACGTATGTACAGACCAGCTGTGAAATACAGGTAGATCAACTCCCAAACCTCTCAGATCACTCTGATCTTAAGATACCTGGCTACGAACTAGTGCTATAATTATTCTCTCACCGCAGTCTCGCCATTTACGTGCGTAGTGATGCAGCTTACCAATCTCCACCACAATGTGATCCGTGTTCCAATCCGGAATTCAACTTCTTGTGGCTAAAACTCATATCCGTAGCAAATTATCCACTACTACTTTATTTACAGAAACCCCAAACTGGACAACAATTCGCTATCTGACTCTTTTCAAAGAATTGTATAAATGTATCCTCATACTGAAATCGCTATTACGGGCTATTTAAATATACATAATTCTGGGTGGCATGGACATTCTGCACAGACAACACCCAAAAGACGGTGTGTTGAGATCTTCGCTGCGGAAAACAAATTAACCCAGCTTGTAAATGAGCCCACAAGTATACCAAATACGTGAAGATAGTCATACCGTCAATACCCTGAAATTAGTTTTGACTTCTTACCCTGATAAATACAAGGTCAATGAGCTATCCCCTCTAGGCTCGTCGGATCATTATGTCATATCTGCCAATTTCTCGTACATCTATCACACAATTCGAGAAAAGGTTCCTAAACGAACCGCAATACGAGAAAGCCGAAAAAGGAGCGAACTTCACAGCTTCTTAAGGAATTTTTACTGGTCGTTATGTTTCCTCAACAACGACGTAGATGCCGCTGCTCTTGAAATAAGATTCTCTATCCCTCCCCTAAAAGAAAAGGCATGATACTACTCAAGCTATAAAGAGGCTGGCAGGGTTTTTTTCTGTCCTACAAGATCAACCCCACTGAGGAAAACCGAAAAAATTTCAAACGAGCCAAAACTGAGTGCAACGCCTTTCTTAAGCATGTGAAATTTGAATACAACCAAAAACTGATGCAAAAATACTACAATGTCCCAATAGTAATAAAAACTAAAACTAATGTTCGTCAAAAACATTAGAAATGTTGCCTCATCTTCCATCACAACGCACATTTACAATGACATTCCAGCTGTCAGCTGTTTTTGAAAAGGATAGTTTGCTTGCTACACATTTTATGGCCAGTTCAACATTTCCAGACTGTGCTTTGTCCCCGCCTATACTTGAGTGCGTCAAATCTTCAATGGGACGATTCCACTTTCACATTCGTATAGTAGCAAGAGGTGTTCCTCCTCGCTTGCAAAACCACTGCATTAGCTTCTTCATCAATCTGTTTCGTTAGGTCTCTTTCCGAGCAGATGGAAAACAGCATTTGTCTAGACCGTCCCTAAAAAAGGCGAATCTTCTTCTCTCTCTTTCTACAGAGCCATTGCACTTATGTCCCCTCTTTCCAAGATCATGGAAACGGTAATAAACCGTGAGCTCATGAAATATTTCGAAAAGCGAAAACTTCTTAATGACAAGCAGTCACCGAAAAGTTGAACTAAGGCGTGCATCAATCTATCGAAAGGAGAATACTTACACATAATATTTCTAAAGCATTTGAGAGGATTTCGCATCAAGTTTAATTTTCGAAAATGTGTGCTTTTAGCATCGATGACTCTTTTCTTCAATGGATTAGAAATTACCTTTCGGAACGTTTAATTCAAGTTGTATTGGGTGGTTTCAAGTCTGATATTCACCAAATAAATTCTGATGTGCCCCAAGGCTGCGCCTGTCTCTGATTCTCTTTTTAATTTTCATTAATGATCACTTATTTGCTATTTCTAATCCAATCTATACATTTGCTGATGACAGTACTCTCTTTTTTTCAAATTCGTTCCCGGACTCACATCTCTGCTGTTCGGCTTTAGAACTCATTTAACTCTGTTATTAACAGCATAACCAATTGGGGAACTATCAACAGAGTGGAATTTAATTCTTCCAAAACTCAATGCTGTCTGCTGTCATTAAAGCGAAATCTAAATACCTAGTCATTACCCATGAATGGCACTTGCATCGTCCAAACCGAAAAACTTTCCATTCTCGGTATGTGTGTCAGTGACAATCTACGTTGGAATGACCACATATTCGATGAGATGCTGAGAAATATCAAGGTTTCCTCAAGCAATGTACGAAGTATTTCATCCCCTCTGATCCGCATAAAATTGGAGTACAGTGCCCACATCAGGTCAATTGCTCCTAATCTTTGCACCTGCTAGATAGGATTCAAACACTTGCGATAAAATTTATAGGTGATACTAATATCAGTCATTTGATTGACACCTTTGAACACCGCCGTAATGTCTCCAGTCTCACATTGTTTTATCGTTATTTCCACAACCAGTACTCCATAGAAATCGCCAGTAGCATTCCGACCCTTCAAACCTTTAACCGTAACACCCGTCTCGTTATGAATGCTTATCAGTATACCCTCAGCCTAAGACGTTAATCTTGCTTATGGAATGCCCTGCCGATCTCTCGGCAAACTTCAAACATTTGCAAACATTTAAGATCAGCGTACTTCGGTATTTCTCTTTTCTACCTCCCTGAGTTTCCTTCGCCCGCGCTGAGTACAAACATTTTAATAAAATGGTTTTCAGCTTTTAGAAAAAAAAAAATATAGATTTTGAGACCATGTAACTAAGGGTTCCTTTTCCTATGAACGGTCAAAATTTACTCCTTCTAGCAAAGTTTTGAACGCTCATATGTTCCAAGCCCAAATAGTGTGGTACAAGCTGTGTCGGTAAGCAGTTTCCAGTGTTGCTGCAAGTGCAGTTGCAGTATTTTGTAGGATATGTTAAGCAATAAAGATTACTATCACCTATTCTTCATTTTACCATGTAAACAAAAGTTTCAGTTCTTAAAATGGACAATACGTGGCTACGTAAATCTGTGAACTGTAAATCCGAACCCAATTCAGACATAAATGAGGGTTCATTTCATTTTGAATTTGCAGTCATATTGAGAACAATAGACATCACATCATACACTTGCTCCACAATAAAATTACGAAATTTGGTACTATTGGCTAAATGCTACCAACCACGCGCAGAAATATGAAAGACACAAATGAGAGCATCTTCTGGTATATACCTACTCGTATAATTTGTGATCAGCCAATAATTATTTCCTTATTACTCTCAGGATACGTAATCTTTCATTACTTCGGCACCGCATACTCACTGGGATTCTGTTGCAGGAAATTATGTTTAAACTGTCGAAAATATTTTAGTTTCAAGACTAGTACTTCATCAACAATTTGTTTTTCACGTTCAGGAAGGATAATATCATGTCGATTTTGATATTCGTTTCTCTGCCTTCTTATCATTCGGGCAGCCAGCAACGCATACAGACTTGACTTATGCAAATATGCCGAACTACTTTTATGTAACAAAAGTAGTTTTATATGAGATTATAAATTTACCTAATTAACTGGAACCAATTGCAATACAATATTTCTGTGAAACATGATGAAATCTAATCGATCTCAGTGACGAACCAAAACACAAACATACCGATTTATGCCCAAATTCTCTATGCTAAAGGTTATGACCATTTATTAAGCTTAACCTGTATAAAATATGTCTGCATTCAAGACATAACAAACATGAAACTGGTATATAAAAATAATATAAAGAAAGGTATACTACCTTGATCACAAAACTTATTTAGAAAACTAATAATACAGGTTTATTCATCGAAATCTATATTGTCTCCTTCAAAGTAATCCCCATCGACTGAAACACACTTATGTAAGCGATTGATCCAATCCTCGAAACATTTTTTTATATTCGGTTTTCGGTATGTCCATCAGTGCTTTCTGCGATTTTTCCATTACTTCCTCTCTGCTGCTGAAACGCGTTCCCCGTAGTGGTTTTTTCACTCGATTGAACAGAAAGAAGTCACAGGGAGCCAAATCAAGTGAATTCGACGGCTTATTATGAATAATGATGGCACTGTGTGACGGTGCATTATCATGATGCAAAATCTGCCCACAATTCTGGTCTCTTTGGGCGAATTGCTTACGCAAACATCTAATAACGCCCAAATAATACTCTTTGTTTACTGTCTAACCTTCTGGCAAAAATTCATGCTGCACTACACCATCGTAGTCCATAAAAACCGTGATTATTGCCTTCTTTTTTGACTGAAAACATCGATGTCGATCCATTTCTAAAATTGTAAAAAATCGCCAACACACACATAGATAGATGTACTCTTGGCTACGTAACTTTTGCAAATATCAAGCTATGATGCTAAGATTTAGAGAGAATATCAACAACAGATGTACCAACTTAACAAAAAAAAAAAAACAGAACTTAAATCAGAACAATGGGAGCGCAACACGTTGACGCCACCGGGAACTTTTTGATCAAGGTCGTATACTCAAGTTTCATATGTATACATATGTAGAGCGTACACGTATGGACGCATGTCGCACATAGAGGTGCCTTCATAGGCAATTTCAATCTGAACTGCACAATCGTGTCAACTAACAGAAAAAAATATATTAGACCAAAGCTCTCGTAGAGAAATCAAATTGTTTAAGACATATCGCAGAGACTTACATATGTTAGAAATATGTTTGCAGTGTTGTAATCATATTGAACAATTAAAACATTGATTACCCGAATTCACTTCTATATTTAGATTTTTTTGACACAACTTATTAACATGAATATCAAAAAGAAGCAAACGTATGGTATGTACACTGTGGATGCCTAGCATTAATTAGTTGCATAGCAATGTTAACATCTATATTGAAAAAAAGGCACATTTTTTCAAGTTTTTGTTAAGAAAATTCATATATGTAGGTACTTACCATTAACCTACATACTGAGCACATTGTAATTGATTTGCATTACTTAGAACTTTGAAAGTGGAAGATATTTTTGTGAATGTTGACTGGATCTTACTTATACACTAAATGATGCTTTTTCACACAAAATGATAAAAGTTTTAAGAGTTAGTTTGATTATTTCAAAAACTGAAAATCTTCGAACCTTGATTTTTATGTCATTTGAAAGATGGTGAAATCAACTTTCATTTGATACTGCGTGTTGCGTTTCTTATGATATATGATTTTATATGCACATAAAGGAACAAAAATCATTAGAGGATCTACCCGCAATCTGTCACCACATAATGTACCTTTCAAATCATAAATCTCTTTTTATAAATTAGTTATACTCTGATCATATACACTTGCGGTCATAAAAACCGCACCACCTAATGAGTTTTCAAAAAATGCCTAATTATATCAGATCGTAAGGGTTTTTCCCATACTAATGAAGGGTAATCCCCATAGCGGAGCTCGGCCTCGTATTCAGTGCAAAAAAAAATCAGTTTGAATTGAGTTGTGACGGTAAAAAAAAGTGAAGTGTCTTGTAAATATCATCAACTGACTCGGGAAGAAAAAGTTCAAATATTGACTTTAGTAGAAAAAGGGCTTGGCTATCTTGAAATTGTGGTTAAAATAGCATGCTGTCATTTAACTATCGTACGACTGATGAAGAAAAAAGAAAATTGGGATACACTGGAAAGGAAAACGTAAAACAAACCAGAAAACGGACAATGTATTACAACGAATTAGCATGAAAGATCGCTTTAAAAATGCTGTCCGTATAAGAGCAGAGCTGAGTGAATCTCATCAAATTGATCTAAGCGCCGAAAACATACGACGACGGCTACGGGAGATAGGTTAATATGGAAGACGACCAGCGAAAAAACCTCTCCTGACCACAAAAATGAAAAAAGCTCGCTTGACTTGGGAAAAAAAGTACGAAGATTGGACGCAGGATGATTGGCGATGTGTGATATAGTCCGTAAAAGTAAATTTAATTTGTTGTGTGCCGACAATTTTCCATACATAAGACAGTAATCAGGTGAAAGGTTCAAGGACGAGTGCATAGTCAAAACAGTGAAGTTTCCTCAAAGCCAGATGGTTTGGGGATGTTTTTCTTTTTACGTTTTGGGCCCTTTGCACATTGTTAATGGAACTATGAACGCTCAAAAGTTTGGAGAAGTAGTAAGTGAGGTTTTGGTACCATCATTTGTTTACTGACAAGAGCATTTTTCAAGATGATTCTGCACCTTGCCACCGCGCCAAATCCGTAAGTAAAGTCTTATAAATCAACTTCTAAATGTCTACTTTATAAATAATAAACAGACAAGTAACTAGAGTCTTTCAATAATTTTCAGCTCAAGACAACGTTTGATGACCTCGGAATTACCAGACTAGACTGGCCAACTAATTCACCCTATTTAAATCCAATCGAACACTTGTGGCATGTAATGAAACGTAAGGTGGTTGAACATAAACCAGAGAGTAAAAAAAAGCTAAATGAAGTTCTGGAACAAATATGGAATGCTGAAATTTCAAGGGATATTACTAAACTTCTACTAAACTCGATGCCTTCTAGAATAAAAGCGGTTATAACCGCCAAAGGAGGAGCAACTCGGTATTGATAATTTTTTGGTAAAAGTGGCATATCTAAACATTTTATATACAAATACATAAAAAATGTATCCTTTGATTTTGTTAACCAATTACTGTATAAAAATATTTTAAATAAATAAGAAAATTAACTGGTTTTTCTTTCTTTCTTAATATCTTTTTTTAAACATTCAATAAACAGATGGAAATTAGATAGAAATACTTATAAACTACTGCGGAGTACTGAACAAAAATTTTATTTCATTATAAAAATTACTATCGTAGTTATTAATAATTTTTCAATATGGTGTGGTTTTTATGACCTCAAGTGTATATATTCGTATTTTGTCTTATATTAATGTATTATGTTTAATGATTTCCACGAAATGATTACTATTACTTTCATAAGATCTTGCAAATATCCCTACTCCTTTTCTGAATTTATACGAATACATTGTAAGTACCGAATAAATACGTACAAAAATAAAAAGAAATATTTTAAAGATATTTAAATAAGTTTATATAATTAAACACAAATTTTTGTATCGAGTAATTCTCGATATATAGTTTCGATCCATAGTTTTACTATCATTTGAAAAATTCCGAAATATGTTTATTCATTAATTGTTTATGTTCCTTGAACTAGAAGTTTTTGTTAAAAAAAAAAAAAAAAAAAACTTTTGGGCATGAAATGTCACGTACATGCTTTTTCTACTATCTGCGTTGCTGTTGCATAGATAGTGTGTGCACAAAGTTTGCTGATATTTTGTACTTGGGTAGCTAAACAATTTTTTTTTTCGATCATACCTGCGAACGTCGTATGTAACTTAAGCTTCCTTTTCCTTTTTGAAGAGGCCGATCGTTAAATATGGCAAAACCTGATGGTTTTCTGGATTTATCTCAAGTATTCACCTGTTTTTGCACTTTAGGATCATAGCTCTATACATGTCTTGGTTTGAATTTTCTTCTGAACCAGCTCACCATTCTTACTGCAGTTGTGTGACTGAATTGTAAACCATTTTCTTGCAGTCACTTTCTCATCTTACCTTTATTATAATTTTGTCATACCATCTTATATGACACAAAAAAATAAATTTTTTCAAATGTGCTGTTTAAGTTGAAAATTTTAAACGATATTGAATTTCGTAACTTCTAACTATCAGGTGTTTGAAACTGTACACAGTGCCGTATTACACACATGTTACTATTGTTTTGCATAACATTGTAGTTTATGCTCGGATACCATATAAAATCCAGATAATTGGAACTCTTTATGCAGGTGTTTTTCGCAGTTCCCTAACGTTTCTCCACTATGAAACAGACATTTGTTTGTTCGTCATACAAGTAAATATACATATATACTCGTATAGGGAGATTCATTGTGAAGTTCGGGAAAACTCAACGAAAATCCGGTGTTTTATCGTGAAATTTTGTTAGAGATGAAGCCCATTTCCGTCTCAATGAATACTTTAATAAAGAAAATTGACTTATTAAAACAACGGTATTGTGTGGTTTATGGGCTGGTTTAATCATTGGTCCATATTTCTTCAAAAATGAGGCAAATTAGAATGTTAGCGTCAATGGTAACCGTTATCGCCTCCCCCCCCCCCCCCCCCAAAATGTAAACGGACTACGTGCTTCATGAAATTCAAGCACATAGTCTCGGTGAGTTCACATTTGATCAAGACGCGCAACGAGCCATACAGCGCGTGAAACAATGAACTTGTTGAGAAATCATTTTGGTGAGCACTTAATTTCACGTTTTGCTAGGGTAAATTGGTCGCCTAGATCGTGCGATATCATACCTTTGGACTATTTTCTCTGGTTATATGCCAAGTCTCAGGTCTTCGGGAATAAGCCAGCTACGATTGATGCTTTGGAATCCAACATTACTCGTGTTATCCGCGAGATACCAGTCGCTATGCTCGAAGGAGCGGCCCAAAATTGGACCTTCGGAATTTTCATGATATCGTTTTTAAAAAGTAAATGCCATGATGATTTTTCTTTAAACTGGTAATACAGATTTTAAGTTCACTTTCAAATTTATGTGTTTTATTTGACATCATAAATCAAACCTCATGATGAATCACCGTATATATATGATACCTGTGTATACCATGAAATCTATTTGGACATGTCATTACAGCGAACTATTTAAAGATTCTTTGTATATTTTCATAGAATGTGCCATTTAACAGATTTACCCGATCGTTAATTATTCGCTCGAACAATGTTTAAAAATTTATTCAATTTGCTTTTGGATATGTAACAGGTGTACCGGTATGAAGTGAGGGTTTTTTTTTTGTGAAAATAAAACACTAATTTTTAATGGGAAAGTAAAAAACATTTTATTCAAAGTATTGGCCATTGCTAGCTATAGATTTTTCCCAGATGTGGATTCCACGCCAATAAAACTGTTCGTTTTCTTCTTCGTAGGATTCGAAGTGCTGCTCGGCTAATACGTGTTTCATCGATGAAAACAAATGGTAATCGGAAAGAGCCAAGTCTGGTGAATACGGTGGGTGGGGTAGCAACTCCCAGCCAAGCGCTTTGGTTTTATCCTTAACCAGTTTGCTCTGTATACAGGTGTACCTTGTCGTGTCTTCTGGCCCATTCTGGTCGTTTTTCGATCAATCTATGGTTCAAATTTGTCATTTGTTATCGGTAGCGATTTTTATTAATGGTTTCACCAGGTTTTAGGAGCTCGTGGTACACAACATCTTTCTGGCCCCACCAGACACACAGCATTGTCTTCTTGCCGAATCGATCTGGTTTACAGTCAAAGTTGATGGTTGTCCCGGATTAACCCATGATTTTTCCAGTTTGGGATTCTGAAAATGACAGGTGCCATACCAAACAAAAAAAAAAAAAATTAAGGCATGTTCACTATAAATGTTCCGTATTTATACTTTTTTTTTGGCTTACTGTTATTTTTACGTTTCCAATCTTAAATTTGCGATTAAATGACCAAAGGTTCCTTTTCCCTTAATTGCAATGCTATTCCGAGCTATATTTTGTCACGCGAGTTTAAGATACATAGACATATGGTATATTTTGATTGCGAAGGTATTCAGATTTGTCACTTTTCGGACCGGAGCATTGGGGTCCATTCGCCCTGTAAGACTTAATCGATATTGCTGTACAGCCCGTATAGTTCGTCATTGTATTTCCTCCTCCACGCATCGACCGTCGCGGTCGGTACCGAAATCCCCGAACAATATTCCAAAAGCATCCTCATCCATTTTTGTTAAAATCCATGCCTCTACGCCAAAGAGCAGGACTGGGATTATTTATTAAGGTCTTATATAGAGTCACTTTTGTTGTAAAAGGGAAGGCTTTGCTAGTCAATTGCTTTTTTAGCTCAAAGAAGCAGCGTTCCAATCTTCGTTATCCTTCGTTTGATCTCATCGCGGGTTTCGTTGTCTGAATTGATAGCGGAGCCATGGTAGACAAAGTTCTTAACTCCCTAAAAGTTGCTGATTATCTGTCCGAAACGTCGGTTTTTTTTTATGGTTCACAGCATATGCTTGGTCTTGCCCAGGTTCACTGTTAAACTTATTTTCGTCGCTCCGGGATGAATACTTACGAAAGCGGCACTGACATCATGCTGCTTTCTTCCGACTACCATCGGCGAATGCTAGTAATTGCACGGACTCTTAAAATATTATGCCTTTTAATTATTTGACATCAAAGATCTCGGTGATTGCTCCTACCTTAATGGAGCAATGTGCATTCTCCGTCGTCATCCTTCAAAAACAAACGAGTTTGGCAGGAATCCCAAAACAAGACATTGCTGTGTAATCCTCATCTCTATAGATGCTCTCATACATGGAATTAAAATAACCGAATAGGTGGCGCGTACCGATTTAGAGAAAATGGGACTTTTCCAAGATGGCATATTTGTT
Organism: Volucella inanis; assembly: GCA_907269105.1. Taxonomy (NCBI): domain Eukaryota; kingdom Metazoa; phylum Arthropoda; class Insecta; order Diptera; family Syrphidae; genus Volucella; species Volucella inanis. The sequence continues at coordinate 93,645,639 of OU026157.1, read as the reverse complement.
TATATTTGGTCGATGGTTGACATAACTGGCCTGAAACCACTCTAATATGGACCAGTCAGTTTGTTGACGAATGGCTCCAGGCGTTTACACAATATGATACAGAGTGTATCTTATAGGCGATGTTAAGAAGACTGATGCCTCTGTAGTTGTCGCGGTTCAGAGGGTCCCTTTTCTTGAAAATCGGACAAACAATGCTAATGTTCTATCCATCGGGCATACTTTCGTTCGACAGTATTTTACAGATGAGTTGGTATATACTATTTACCACGTCATTGCTCGCCGCTTTGAAGAGCTCGGTAGTCAGACCGTCCGATGGGTTATTTAGATCGAAGTCAATAAAATTTTCGGGAATGTGAGTCAATTAATGGCTCCTCCGCTACTATCTTTTTTCCAAGACTCTGACCTTGTCTTTGAAGTGCTTACCGGCCTGAGCTCCAATATGTCGGAGCTACTCAGATAAGCTCTTATTTAGTTCGCTCCGAGACTTTACTTCACATTTGATTCCATCTAGAGAATTCATCCGCGGTCCCGTTTAAAGTCCTACTATTTTTTTTTTTTTGCTGGTTAGTACTCGAGTACAAGTCCGGATGGACATCGACCCGCACCGGATGGTTACCACTTGGAGGTAAAATAAGCACAAATGATTTGTAGAAACAGTTACAATAAAGGTTGACACCTCTCAGAGCTTACCCAATTTCAACAGCACCCACCCAGGACTGTTTTGTATCTGCGGACGTAAACGAAACTTGCACGCACTCTATAGTGAATTTCGCTTGTCAAATTAAACGAGTGTCAAACGAGGCAAAGAAAATGGACTTCTTTTTGAGAACGAGCTCGCAACCTGGTAAGTCCATTTACTCCCACCCCAGATCAACAATTAATATAATTTTCAGAATTTATACTATTGGGTCTATAACTTAATTCGTGCGGTTTGCTAAGAGATGGCGTAACTTGTATTATTCCATTGTCATTATTCCATTGGAACATGCGTTGGAAAGCTACTGTCATTGTACGTCATTTCAGTATATGTCATTCATTTGAAGCGTAAACAACAATAATTTTTTTTTTCACTCAAAGACAACACTATTGAACACAATTAATCCATTTGAAGAGAGCAGTAGCCGAAAAATGCCCGGAATATGCGACCAGACACAAGACAATAATTTTCCATTATGACAACGCTCGGCCCCACGTTGCTATTCCGGTTAAGAACTATTTGGAAAACAGTGGATGGGAAGTCTTACCCCACCCGCTTTATAGCCCAGACCTTGCCCCTTCTGACTACCATTTGTTCTAGTCGATGCAGAACGCCCTCACTAAAATACGGTTCACATCAGAGCAGAATATCAAAAATTGGCTTGATTCATTCTTAGCTGCCAAGCCGGCGCAGTTCTTTAGGGATGGGATCCAAAGATTGCCAGAAAGATAGGAAAAAGTCATAGCTTCAGATGGGCAGTACTTTGAATAATACTACATACATTTCTTAAATAAACGTTCAAATTTTGAAAAAAAAAAAAAAAACCGCACGAATTAAATTATATACCCAATAAATAAATAATCATTTATGTTAGAGATATATTTGTTTCAATCTACATAAAAGGAACTTAAAACAACATAAAATAAATTTGTAACTATATTTGTATATACTGTAGTTAGCGAAACAAAACAATAACAATAATCAGATACTAGAACTAATTGAACATATTTATGTTTAAGTTTTAATACCACGACCCCTTATGCAAGAGCTCCTTCATTTAAAACCGAAAAAACCGAATAGTAAGAGTAAGAGGTAACCTTCTATTAAGAAGCCCACAAACTTTTCTATTTCATTAGCACGTACGTATATGTTAATAAATGAATAGGTGCACATTCATATCAGTTTATGCAGTATACAAACACAAACAAAAAATTACATGTCAAGGTATGTTGCTGAAACGTGTCATAACATCCCATCAAAAATAGGAAAAAAAAGGTAACAATATTTGAATAAATCTGACAACTAAATAAATTGAATTGAATGTATGTATGTATATATGTAAATATCATTGGAATCATTGAATTCGGAATAAGACAACTGAATTGATGCAGCACAACCAGGATCATATGTTTATGTATGGATATGTGCACATTCACGTTCTTCAATTGAGTTATGATTTTGAGATAGAATTCTCTCGGTGTCCTTTGAAGACGACAGTACTTGTAAATAGATTAAATTTGTTTATGGTTTTTATATATTTCTTTTACACTCACAAGCACATAAGCCTTACGAACAATAGTAGTGATTTTGTTTTAACTTCTAGATAAATATTTGTTAAGTAATTTTGAGGATATGTTTAGATAAGTGTATACATACATATTAATTTATCTGTAGACAACGTTGAAAATAAGTTTAGCATGAGCTTTTGAATGGGAGATTCCTTTGTACTTCATAAACCTTGCATAACTAATGTTGCGTCGCGATTTTAACCAATTACATGCCATATTAGAACGTATGAACTAACAATTTATTTTTTAATTTTTTAGGTAGCTGCTGAACATCAACGACGTTCTTTAAATACAAATATTATCTTATTTTTAAAAAATTGGTTTTATGATAAGGAATCAGACCATTTGTACATACGAGTTTAGTTAAAATAGTCAGATGTGTTTAGTACTGAGTAGAGACTAAAGTATGTATGAGTATGTACAGTTTTTATTTGTTTACAAAAAAAAAAGAGTGTGTTCATTCCCAACTGAAATATCTTATTTCAGGACGACAAACACTTATCAACATGAAAGGCTTGACTTTACACCATCTGCTGTTGAAATTAATTTAGTTTTCACATGCCAGATTTTTGTCAACAAAGCTATGTAGAGTAGCTTCTTAGAATCCTTAAAGAATTCAACCTTATTTATAAAAAAAAATGGAATTCGAAATTTATCATCCTTTTTTGACATCAAAGATTTAATGATGTCATTTCTGAGCAAGCGCTATCGGCTGTCATCTTGCACAGAGAGGTGTAACGTGACTATAACATATATAGTAAAAAATCCTGTCATAAAGTGCCTTAAGATCTATAAATTTTAAAAATTATCAGCATCCATACTGGTCTTCGGTTTTAATAATTTATTCAAATCTCTTTATGAACAGGTGAAAGGAATTGCTTTATCTGGCTTTTGAGGGTGTGCTGACACTGTTGAATTTAAATATTTTAATAATTATCTCGTCGGCTCCTTCTTCGAAGCTCGATGGGATCTTTCTGGATTCTTGTCTAGAAGACAGAAAGAATTTTTACTGAGCCTACTTATAAGTTGATTAATTTTAAAACACCCAAATTCTCGTACATTAAGACACTTGAATAATTACTTTCAATAAAAAAGGACCGTTGTTATGTTATGTTGTTATGAAAATTGTTATGCGTGGTTATATAGGAAAGTTTTTTTATTCACCCTGAAAATCGAAAATTCAAATTTGGTAATATCTTAACGTTTTAAGATGGCTATAATGTTTTAACACGGTTTTTAAGAAAATGCCTTTTTTTGTTGGTTGGTTGCGCCAACGGGTGTGTAATCTTAAAAGATAACAGTAGCCCGGACTACCAGAAAGCACAATTCGCTAGCGTGATTGCTTAATTCCAGGAATCCACCTACATACTAAACCGTAAAAACTAAGAAAATGCCTATGTGTGTGTGTCCGCATGTGTCAATTTTTTGGCCTACGATAACTCGGGAACGAAAAACGAAAAAATAAGGAACTCCTTCGAAATGTTTGCAGTACTAATCGAAATCTATTAACATAGCACAGATTTAAGGAAAATTAAAAAAAAAAAAAATTATACCAAAATCAACTGAGTTACTGAAAAAATAGAAATATTTTCGACCACGCATCAGTGCGCATTTACTCTAAAGTGCGAGGACACTCTTTATATCCAAGATAATTATTTTAAGAAAAAAATAAAATTTAAGTAAAATTATTTTTCTTCATTATTTATTTATTATTTATTTACAATTATAAAAGTATCTGCGAATTTTATGTTTCAATGCAAATTACATAATAAAGTGAGCAAAGTTAAAAATGTGATTGATATTAAAATTTAGTTCAAAGTTAATTTTGAAGTTACACCTAGTTGCTTGCATTCAAGCTTAATAAAAAAAGTTTTAACAAGTTTTTTTCTTTTTCTAAAGCTTACAATATTTAAAATTTGGTGAAGTAATTCGTTGATTATTGTGGGAGCAGTATATTGAAGTTTGCGTCTTCCGTAGTTATTATAGTTTCTGGGAGCTTGTAGCATTCCTTGGGCACGTCTTCTGGTGTTGACTTGATTCTGTATCGGTTGTCATCAAAGTATTCAATAGCGGTGGTCATCTTAAATATATCCTTTACCCAAAGAATTTTGAATTTTGCTCCATTTCCTCGTTGTGTTATACTATTTATGTGTTTAACAGATCCGTTTTGTAGTTTTTGTATTTTGAAAATGTGTGTTTTAGCTGCACTACCCCAAGCCATTATTTCATATCCTATCTTTGACTGTATAAGACCATAATACACCTGCTTTAAGACCTCTTTGGAAGCGTGGTACTTCAAATGCGAAATGGCAAATAAAGCTCTCTTGAGATCTAGTTTGTCAATGTGCCTATCCCAGAGAAAATATCAGTCTATTACAACGCCCAAATATTTATATTTGTCAACTTACTCAATGCATTCCTTTTTACTTTCGGGGCAATCGTATTTGTCCAGATAAATCCGCTGTTTTATTGACTTGAAGTGAGGACTTCTAATGTGCATCATTTTTGTTTTAGAAGCGTTAATCATTATCCCGTTATCATGACACCATCTCACAGCCAAGTTAAATTCTTCTTGTATCACCTTTATTGCTGTATCCAGAGATCTATGACGTACTACAATGGTAGTATCATCGGCAAAGGCGAATGGTATACTTTGTTTAAAAATTCGTAGTAACTCATTTGTATTTAGTACGAAAAGATTCGGCCCTAACTTTGATCCCTGTGGAACTCCAAATTTCATTGTCTTTTTCTCGCTGAAAACATCTTTGATCTTAACACCAAAAGTTCTGTTCTGAAGGTAGTCAGTCATCCAATCACCAATTTTACCACGTATCCCAATCCTTTTTAGTGCTTGTATAAGATTAGAGGGATTCAACGTAGCAAATGCCTTACTGAAATCTATGTAAAGCATGGTGACCTTTATCAAGACTCTCATTTACACAATTTGCGAATTCAATCAGAAACTTTCCGGTATTCTTGTTTTTCTGAAAACCATATTGGCTAACTTTGCAACCGGTTAGCTAATACACCTTCTAAGCACTTTTCAACTACTGGGAGAATCGATCTTGGCTTGTAGTTGTTTTCCCCACCTTAGTATATTGGTCTTACTACTGCTGTTTTAAGATTTTCCAGAATGACTGATTAAGTAAAACTCAAATTTACTAACTTGCATAGAATTGGAGCAAAAATGTCAGAATGGCTTTTGATATCAATTGCTCTGATGCTATCAACTCCAGGCGACTTATCTTCTCCAAATGATTCTATAATTTTTGTATCTCAATGATATTTGCTTCGTAAGCGAATATTGAATTTTCCACTGTCACATTCCTATTATTTGATGTTATTGTATTGCACTTGTGGAATATTTTGTCTGTCTGAGAAGAGAAAAACTCAGCGAGCTTATTGGCAAGTCTGTCTGTCTTTAAGTGTTTTTCCATTGTTTCATCGATGTTTGATCTCTTTCTTAATAAAATCTCATTGATCAGTAACCATGTTTTTCTCGAATCTGTTTTAAATTACGTAAATTTATTTTTGTGATAAATAGACTTTTGTACTATTATGCTTTTATTAATCTTGTTATGTAAAATTTTGTACTCTTTTTCATAGGTCAAATTTCTACTGTTATTTTTCCACCTTCCGTAGAGTATATCTCTTTGTTTACATTTCTCTATGAGATTTGGTGTTATTCAAGGACTGTTCTGTCTTTTTTTTTCATATATTGCGCACCCGTGTTGACATTCTGTAAATATTTGTCAATTTATCAAGCAATTTTTTGTACATTCTCTCGACATCTTCTTCTTCTAGTATAGTTTTCCAATCTTCTTCAATAATAAGCTGACTTATTTTTGAGGTACACACATAAGATAAAGTTGGATTTTGTTTTTTTTTTTTACTTTTCATATTTCTCATTAAAAAGAATTGGGTAATGATCGGTGATATCGCTTTCTATTATAGCTGAATTAATTTGATTGTCAATTCTGCTAACAAGAGCATGGTCGATTGATGATTTCGTGCCGTTCTTAGGATCTACTCTTGAGTTTCCAGTAATAACAATCATTAATCTCTTTGATGCTAGCATTTCAGTATAGTCTTTGACATAATTCGAGTTAAAGTCTTTTAAATTAATATTTGTATCTTCCATTACAATGATATTTTTGATCAACTTGATTTCCAAATTTTTCACAAAACTCCGCTTTGCTGAAGCCTGATGGTCTATAAATTCCAATAACATTCGTTGATTTGCTTCCCTCTGAATATTGAATTTAAATATTCTCGTAGAATACTGTTGGTTTATTTTTAGGTTTATGTGATAAATAACTTCTTACAAACATCATTATTCCTCCTCCTCTTCTGTTATTTCGATTTATAACTTTTTGTTCAAATCCTTCGAGTTGATAAAATTTCTTTTCTTCATCCTTTATATTTATTTCTACTACAATAAAATAACTATTTTTTATTCATTTATAAAATGGCTTATATATAACAATAACGTATTCCAATGTAAACGCAGTGATCTTATATTAAAACATAAAAAGCAACCACCGTAATTTTTCAATTCATTTACATCGATACCATTAAAACCATGTATTACCCTACAATTAAGGTTTACTAGAAGTTTGTTTCTTTCGTTTGTACTCTCCATTCTTATGTACGGTTTTAAATTTCTTTTTGTTCTGTATAAAAAACAACAACAACATTTATTGTGTGTTTTTTATATTGTTCACGTCTTTTTCAATGTTAATTATGATGGAGTGTATGTTATCATTTCTGCGTGCTAATATTTTCCCCGCACTCTCCCACACATATTTCCAAATTTCTTGTTTTGCCTTTTCCTTTGTCAGCCATAAGAGATGCTTATTATTTCTTGTAAGCTGATTGTTTACATAAATTGTAGCATAGAACTCGGTTGGTATCGAGTTAATGTTAAGGTTGGTCGTGTTTCCTCTTACGGCAGAAAGTTTGATTGGGCGAGTGCTCGGGCTGCAAATAAATTGTGTTTTGCTGGTATTGGATGAAAATTTTACAATTATATTTGATTTTTCTGGGTTTTTAAAGTTTGTTGGGTAAACATCAGTTATATCCGTTGTGTTGATTTCACTGTTAATTGTTTTCCCCAGTGATTTGACAATTTCTATTAAATTTTCTTGTGGAGTTACTGGAATGTTTTTTATGTCAATATTATTATTTAGCATTTGTTGTTCAATGTTGTTAATTTGTGATTGCATGTTTTCAATTATAATGTCTTTCTTTTTATTTGTCTTCTTTAGTTCGTTAATTTCCTTTATATCGTCATATTTACTTCCCAGAAACTCACAGCTGGCAGATATTTGATTGAGTTGATCTTTCAAATACTGTAGCTCGGTTAGAACAGTTTGGTTGTCGTTGCCGTTGTTACTGGGTACTGCTTGGATGTTGTCGGGACTGTTAACCGGTCGTGTTCGTTTTGCTGCTTGCAATTCAGATGCTTCCGATCTATGTGGTTCAGTATTTCCGCTGTTTTGTTCATCAGTGACATTTTTACAGAGCTGACATCTCCAGCATCCTTTCCTTACGCCCATAGTTCTCCAGGTTCTTTCTGTGACCGTAGTGCATTGGAAATGTAGCTTTCGTTTGCAGAAGGAACAGTCAACGAAATCGCCTCCAGCTGGGAGAGAATCACCGCAAGAAGCACAGACGAACATTTCCAGTAGACAGCAAATAAATAAAAATGGAAGAACGTATTTAATGTGAAATATAGTATGCACTTCAATAAAAAAAAATATAAAATTGTTCACTGTGTGTTTTATATTTTTAGTTCTATTGGAATTACTGTTTAAATTCAATGAAAAAAAAAAACTAAATTTAGGACAACTTTGAGAACACGTCTTTACACTATGATTCACTCACTGACACTGACAATTGCATTTTTGAGATTTTTCTAGCTGTACAGAAGATGTTGAGTATTTGTGGGATACGGAAATGAATTGTTTATTGGAAAATATAAGAAAAAACATAATGCGTTGAAAGAAAAGGGGATGCACATTTTCAATCCAACTAATAAGAATAAATCTTTACAAATTTTTACAAATGAAGAGATAATTTTTTGTTATAATCCCGCACGCGCCAAAGGGGATATGAATACCTTTTTAGTGGTTTTTCTCCAGGGCGCGGGCTAGTGGTGAAGTAGTTTGAAACTCAGGTGCATTAGGTTATTAGGTTTCGATAATTTTCCCAGGGGTGGTTGTCACAATTCAGCCAGTGCATCCTCAACCGCTATTTTTAGCTCTGTAAAATTAACTTGCGATTAACGAAGCTATACTAAAATCGTTGTAAGTTGAATCAATTAAAGTAGGTTTTAATTACTAATATATTTTTGTTGTAGTTATTATTATTTTTTTTATTAGTTTAGAATTACAATTTGTTCAAGGTAAGCTCACTAGATGCTTGTTGGAGCTCTGTAAAAAGAAGAACACATAAAAAAAAAATTTATTTTTTATAGCAGTCGTAATGTTAACGATGGTTTTAACTATGGTATTCCGCACTTATTATCGAAGTCTCAATAATTCTTCATTAGAAATAGAGGTCCTTATTACACGGGTACACTTTGCACGTGTTATACGTGTAATTATCTTTACGTGTGTAAACACGTTTATTTGGTATAGCACGTGTATTTATGAGTACACTTGTACTTATGAGTACACTTGTATATAAATATACACGTGTATATGTATGTAATCACATTTTTAATTTTTATGAAATTCTTTTGATACCAATTTTGATTATTTAGAAATAAAACACAAAGTTCATTTTATTTCGTAGTTTGTGACAAATTATTTTATTTTATAAATTAAATTCATTCTTAAGTAAAATATGTGTATGGTCTTATTTTAGAAACACTTTACATTATCAGGGAGCAATGAAGATCTTTAAGATGTGACAATATTTCCAGCCGTGGAAAAACAGCGTTCTGAGCTAACAGATGTAGCTGGTATAGACAAATATTTTTTCGCTAAAATTGCGATAGCCGGAAATTTATCATGGCTATTTTTCCACCATTCATATGGATCTAGGTCAAACTTCAATTGAGGTTCAGCTAAATAAGTGTCCAGTTAATGTTGGATAGTCTTTCGCTTAGTTCCATGTGTGTTATAAAGAAGCTCTAAGTCACTTGTAAAATTCATAGTGGACCCAGTTTCTGTTTCGGAATTATTCTCGGAAGGTAAATATGCTGTCATGAGCTGCTTGACTTTATTTCTTATAGACATTTTTTCATCAACACTCTCATGCTCTAGGTCTTTATATCGTGGGTCAAGAAAAGATGCTAATTGCCTTGCAGAAACATCAACGCTGAAGCATAAAAAAGATTGAGTACCACAGAGTGTTGTATGATTGTAAAAGGTAGACCCAATTATTTCTGTTTTTCTTGCAAAGCATATTTCGCAACATTGGAACGTTTAAATGGCAAACTAGCTTACTGGCTTTTTCAATTATTTTTTTTTATATATTCAGAAGACATGGATGTCCTTACTGCCAACTGAAGGCTGTGTACTGCGCATGTCAAACCGACATTCTGCTCTACTTGCTTCATTGATTCCACAGCTTTAACCACATTTGCAGCGTTGTCTGTGACTACTGCTGTGACTTTTTCATTAAGTCCCCAATCGAGAAAAATGCCTTCCGTCTTGTTCATGAGATTTTCTGCATTGTGACGTGTATCAATTTCACTTGTCTCAAGTGTAAAAGACTGAGGTACCCAATCGTCATCTATGAAATGTGCCGTCATTGTCATATATGATTCTTGCGCGGCAGACGTTCAACAATCAGACGTGCAAGAAACTTCATTAACGCTACCAATTTTGTCCTTTATTACTGTTTCAACTTCCTGTTTAAGTGATTGCAGTCGCGTTTTTATTGCCTCTTCTCTCAACGGCTTATAGTTGGGTTCAACAACAGTCATGAATTGGAGAAAACCCGGGCTTGAATAAAAAGAAATTGAAATTTGGTTCAACGAAATCATTTTAGCTAGGGCCTGGTGGATCTCTTCCATCCTATCCGGCGAACATGGTCGGGCATTGCTAACTTCTTGGGCTTTCCTTTTGTGTATTCTGTGTTTTTTGAAAGAAGATGGTCCAGGACTGCTATCATCGTTGGTTTCAGTTCTTGACGAATCTCTATAGATCATGCTGTAATTTGAATCACAAAAATATATTTTACGTTAAAGTGTTAATCTATTTTTATTCACTTGATTTGTGTAGAAACCGGATTTTCTCTATTTATGTTTGTTTGAATTGCATGAATTCCTTGCAAAAGCCGTCCTAATGACCCTGTCGTACCACCACGACAGGATAAAGAATTGTTCCTATCCTCACTGCACAAAGCACAGAATTCTATATCACCTTCTTTATGTGCATATTGCCATACCCAACTCTATGGTTTCATTTTATCACTTTAACAATTTGAATTAGCAAAAGATATACTTATCAGCCTTTTGAGATCCACACTCAACTAAAACTGATAAGAAGCTCTTCGTCATCAATTCATAAACCGGTTTAATGATTAAACTTTAATCTCAATAAAAAAAAGAAATATAAACTATGTCTTGAACAGAAATAACTGTTTCGGCAAGTATTCGTAACATCCAATAATCGAAAAAACGTCGTGTTGTAATTACTTGTGTTATTTTATTTACACGCATATTAAAAAAGAACACGTGTATTTAAAAGTTCACATGTAAAAGTTTCTTACTAACCGTGTACACGTGTAATTACATACACGCTTTAAATCGAGAGCCCTAATTAGAATATTTCCATTTTGATTTCCAAATATATTATACAATGTATAAAAATCTAATGCAGTTGAATTGCAGTTTAGTACTTCGATTTTTGCATAAAATGTTTTCATATTTAATTGAAAACATTTATAATTATTATTTGGTATAGATATATTTTTACAAGGCTAGGGAATGATCACTGGTTATTGGTTATAAAAAATTAATTTAAATTAAATTTAATTAATACGTGCAACTTGTTTTTGTGTCAATTTACCTTTGCTAAATGGGAGTACCTTGTCCAAGAAACTCGACCCATATAGAGCATGCCTAATTTAACAAAGTTAAAAGAATAACTTGTCTATGCTTCGTCAACGTCAGAAAGGAGAAGGGTATTTATTTGTATATTAAATATACATATATATCGTATTTTAAAAATCTGCTTACTTTACAGGACGACAAACAGTCAAAAGTACAATACGTTTGAGCTAGTAACTATATTTATTTTATATTCAGGAATACGAAACGATTTTCCTATCCGAACTTTGTTTGCAGTTATTCCAAATTATATTTAACTTTTTGTACCTTAACCTAGTTCACATATAATATATGGGCTGAAAAGTCCGTTTCTAAGAGAGGGCACCACTTGAATTAAATCCATACCATTTTCAGTTAGTACCAACCTTCAAAAGATAGGTGTATAAATTTAACAGCTGTCGGACGATTAGTTCTCGAGATATAGCGTTGTGAGTGAAGCAACTTTTGTTATTGTGAAAAAAATGGATTCAAAGCAATTTCGTGTGTTGATTTATCATTGCTGGGAAAAAATGCAGCCGATGCAAAGAAATGGCTTGATAAGTGTTACCCGGATTCTGCACCAGCCGAACGAACCATTCGCAAGTGGATTGAAAAATTTAAAAGTGGTCATACAAGCACCGAAGATGATGCACGCAGTGGACGTCCAAAAGAGGCTGTTTTAGATGAAAACATCAAGAAAACCAACAAAATGATTACGAATGACCGTTAAGTGAAATTGATCGAGATAGCTGAGACTCTGAAGATATCAAAAGATCGTGTTGGATATATCATACACGAATATTTGGACATGCGAAAGCTCTGTTCAAAGTGGGTACCGCGTTTGCTCACAGTCGCCAAAAACAACAACGTGTTGATGATTCAGAGGAGTGTTTAAAGCTGTTCAACCGCAATAAAGCCGAATTTTCGCGTCGGTATGTGACAATGGATGAAACTTGGCTCCATCACTTCACACCAGAGTCAAGTCGGCAATCAGCTGAGTGGCGATCAGGCGAGGAACCTCGTCCATAACGACAAAAAACTCAACAGTCGGCTGGCAAGGTTATGACATCCGTATTTTGGGATACACATGAAATAATTTTCATCAACTATCTCCAAAAGGGGCAGACTATCAACAGCGATTGGATTGCGTTGTTGGAGCGTTTGAAGGATGAAATCGCAGAAAAACGGCCGCATTTGAAGAAAAAGAAAGTGCTGTTTCATCAAAACAATGCACCGTGTCACAAGTCGATGAAAACGATGGCAAAATTGAATGAATTCGGCTACGAATTGCTTCCCCACCCACCGTATTCTCCAGATTTGGCCCCCACCGACTATTTCCTGTTCGCAGACCTCAAAAAAATGCTCGCCGGAAAGAGATTTAAGACCGATGAAAAAGTAATTGCTGAAACAGAGGCCTATTTAAAGGCTTAACAGAAATCGTTCTACAAAACTGGTATCGAAAGATTAAAAAATCGTTTCAATCAGTGTATCGCCCACGAAGGCAACTATATTGATAAATAAAGTTGAATTTTGCAAAAATTTTGTGTTTTACTATAAAACTGCACTGACTTTTCAGCCCATGTGTTATCTGAAGATATTAATTCTTCTATCAGCCACTACTATTTAGATTTAGATTTTTTAATATAGATAGGTTTGTACAAATATGCGAATCAGGAACAATTGATCAGTCAGCAGCTGCTCAGTGCTGAGTACCAACTGAGTAATAACTTCTATTGCTTTCAGAATTTCGCAGCTTTATTCAGTGGATTTCTCAATTATTCATATATTATTCCAGATATTATTCATTTGTTTTTTTTTTTTTTGTTTTTTTCTTAAATCATTTTAATTTAATTTTCATTTAAATTAATTTTTTTTTTTTTACTCACGATAAATAAGAATATTTTTCTAACCAAATTTAAGAAAATAGCGATATTATTTTTTCATTTTCTTTTTATGTCAATTGTTCCCAATTAATTATTTTTAATTTTTTTTCCTTACTCTAGGGCTGCAGCTAATAGTCGACAGGACTATATTTCATCTGTTGAAAGAATGTCATGTTGAACGTAGCGACCGAAGTGCTTTCTGTTGTTTTCGAGAAATGAAGTCTAATAAATCAAAGTAAAAAGTGCAATGAAAAATATCTTGAAATGTATATATAATATGTACAAGTATGTACATGCAATCATGTTTACTTTATGCATGTTTACTTCTGCATATTTTTATGCAGAACATTTGATACTGCAGTATGTGCTATACTTTGCAAATTATTGGCTAAAATGTGCATATAAACGTTGCCCTTTTCAAAATTGTGACAATCTGAACTAATGTCAAAATTGCACTAATGTATCAAAATTTAATTCAACCATGACCATTTTTATGTTATTTTTGAGCTGTTTCCTTTGAAATTTGAACTATGATTGGTTATGAGCACTTTAAAAAAAAAATTAAAATAAACAAAGAACGCAACAATTTAGTAATAAATGCTTGTAATTGCTATCAAAAAACCCTCAGTAGAATGTTTATCAAAAAATATTAATCATGTAAACGAAAAATATGATGAGAGGTGTCCTGTGGTATTGAACTTTCCATTTTCCGTCACACGTTATTCCATTTGCAGTTAATCTGAAACTTAAAAATCAAATTATTTAAGGATCAAAGTTCTGGCTTCGCGTTGTTTTACTTGTTGTCAAGCACTGCACAACGAAATTTATTTGTTACCTGCCTTTATAAGTTTATTTTGCTTACACGCTAGTTTGACAAAAATAATTAATTTCTATGGATTAACAAGATATTCGATTTTTTAGAACTAAGTCGACTCGCGTTTGTGCAATTTACTTAGGCTAGCAAAATGTGTGGGACAGTGACTGGGAAAGGAAATGGGGTTCAGGTAGACTATGGGAATTACTGTGGGAATTATGTGTTAACTCCCCCCTTCTTAAGTGTCTGCGTCCTATTTAGTTAGTTAGTTGACTTTTATTTTCAATAAATGTTTTACAATGTAACGACTAACCTAAGTCTTTAATGATTTAGCCTGTGGCCGTCTACCAGGTTGACAAAATACATACATTAAAAATCTCCACCTATGATACGCTTTCTATAACAAAGTGCTGGTACTGAGTAATTATATAAGACTTTCCATCATTTTTCTCCATTTAAAATGGTCATTACATCATCTTCGCCTAAATCATTTTTTCCGAACATTGATAGTCGAAATTCTTTTAAAATCGGACAAACACCAAGAAAATGTAAGATGTCTTCTCTCTTCTTTATGTTGCAGAGGTCACAAAGTATTGGTAAATCTGGTCTATGGAGTATAAAGCTTAGTTGAACGAGTTCCCCTCTCAGTTTGAAAATAGTACTTATTTTGTCAACTGCGTGACTATCTAGGAAGTATGTTTTTTCATTTAGAAAATGGTTTAGTTTGCTGTAATAGTTTCTAAACAGTGACGATTCAGCTTCTTCGACATATTGGTCATATGTATGTCTGCCAAAATTCTCCAAAACCAAGTTAAATTTTGGAGGAATAGACAAATTTACTCCTCATTCAGAAGCTGTTTTCTTCCATTCCTCGCAAATGCCTCCGTTTGTTCTAATTATGCTTCTTAAAACTACGTTTGGTATTCTCCAGTCATTCATTTCTAGTATTTTTAGGATATACTTGAAGTGCATTTTGAGCGTGTACAAAGGAGGAGTTCCCGTTTCAAGATGTAGCATATAGTTCGGGGTATTTTTTGGTAATCGGAAAATCTTCTTCAAAAAGTAGCGAAGAAATTTTTCCACAGCATCGTAGCCTTTATAACCCTATACCTGAGCTCCGTAGTTCATTATCGACGCTGCGGTTGAGTGGAACAAAGTTTGTTTTGCACTTTGCGATACATATTTATTTTTGAAGCAACGTTCCCAAATCGAACGTTCGCTTTTAGCAACAGATAATTTTTCCCTAAAGTGTGGTTTGAAATTTAAGGAGGACGATATAAGGACAACTAGGTATCTGTATCTGGATACTACCTCAATCTCTTACCCGTCTAACTTCAACTTTTCCAAGTGTGAGATTGAGTCTTGATTTATAACTGCATACCTTATGTCGTGTCACCCAGAAAGACTATATCATCAGCATACATCAGCGCAGGAATTGATACACCGTTGAATCTTATTCCACCTTTGACATCATCTGTTATATCATTGATGTATAATATAAAAAGCAAAGCACTTAAAATACAGACTTGTTAAACACCCATTGAAGTTTCGAATTCGAAAGAATTTAAGTCTCCATCCCATAAATATGCAATATTATTCTCATACAAGGCTCTCAGGATTCGAATAATTTTACTTGATACACCGATTTTGAAAGCTTGTAAAAGAGTGCTTCACGTGGTATTGAACCGAACGCTGCTCGAAAATCTACAAAAAAGGCGTACAACTTTTTTTTCTTGCTCTTGTATGTTTCAGCAATGTTTGTTAAGCAGGATATCTGGTCGATTGTAGAATAACCTTTCCTTAATCCAGCTTGGAATTCTTTAAGGATGTTATGTTCTTGTACCCATTCATACAATCTTTCGTAAATTAATGAAGCACACAATTTGGCTAAAGTGTTTAAAAATGTGATTCCTCTGTAGTTCTTCGGGTCCCTGTAATCGCCTTTTTTGTGTAGGGGAAAAATTGTTGCTTTCCTGAATACGTCGGAGATATTAGCAGAGTCGGATATTCGATTAAATTGAATTGTGAGAGAATTCATAAACTCATATGTGCAATTTTTATAGAACTCAGACGGGATGTGATCAATACCAGATGCTTTATTTGATTTCGATTTGCATATTACTTCATTGACTTCTTCCAGGGTAAATGCAGAGTCAGATTTTTCGTCTTAGAGCAGAGGGGCTGCATATTGAAGTAGTGGCGAGGTTAATGGGGCATTAAGAAGTTTATCGAAATGAGTCCTGAGTTGCGGGGGCTTAAGAGTTACAGAGATGTTAGACGTGTGTCCGTTTAGGTATTTGACAGCTTTCCAGAAATGAGCAGAAGATTTTGAATTATTAATAATCGCAATACTACTGCAATGCTACTGCAAGGCTATAACAGATGTGTTTGTATTCCTTGCTTGCATCTTGATAGAGTGTTTTAAAGATATTGGAGTTAGAAGTTTGAGAAATTTAAAATATTTGGTTCTTGCTTTCATGCAATCAGAACCATACCATTTTTGTTTATATATTTTATAAGTTTTTAAATCTTTCTGTAGCGGAATGGATTTCTTTATTATTTCAGTTAGAGCTTCAATATTGGCTGTATAACGCTGTGTGCGTAGTTCCATAAGATTCACATTCATGTTTCGCTGATACGATTCTATTATTTGGTCATTCCAGACAAATTTCGGCAGAAGGCTTAATGGTTTTGTGCAAGCATAGTTGCCGCTAGCAGTAGAAGTAAGGGTTATTTCCAAGGGCTGTGGTCCGAAAAGATTTCAGTTCCTACTTAAAAACTGTCTAGAAGCTTGAGCCAATTTCCCGAAACAAAAAAGTAATCTATTATTGAGCATGATGTTCCTTTGATAAAGGTCAATTCGCCATCTAGATCTCCTTCGCAACTACCATTCAACAAGCGTATGTCATACTCATCAGCAAGTTCAATTATTTTTGCTCCTTTGTTATCACAAATTAGGTCTTTAGATTTGTGACACGGTTCCAGCAAAGCACTGTTGTATCCCGATGCGAAATTATTTTGTGTGAGTCCTACTCGACCATTAAAATCCCCAATAAGCTTATATCCGTACAGACCAAGGAGTGCAGTGAGTCGCAAAGTTTATCGAAATCACGCTGCCAATGGTTACAGTTTAAGTAGATTGGTACCAAAACTACATCCACTATATTCAGTTTTAAGTTAATAACATCCATTTCGCCAGCTTTTACAAAGATACTCGTATACAGTATACCTTCGAGGTCGTTACGAAAGCCGAATAGTGTTCCACCACTTCCTCTCACAAAAAGTGAAGTTTTTATAGCAGGAGACCAGATTAATTCAAAGTTTGAGAAAATATTTTTAAATCTAATTTCTTCATTATCTAATAGATGTGTTTCAAATAATACAAAAATATCAAAACTTTTTACATAATTAAAAAATGTTACAAAATTCGTTTTTTTTTTTAAACCTGACACATTGTAGCTTAAAATTTTTATTTCCTTAATAACTATGTTTTTTTCAGCATCA
Source organism: Volucella inanis (assembly GCA_907269105.1). Taxonomy (NCBI): domain Eukaryota; kingdom Metazoa; phylum Arthropoda; class Insecta; order Diptera; family Syrphidae; genus Volucella; species Volucella inanis. The sequence continues at coordinate 93,628,130 of OU026157.1, read as the reverse complement.
TTCTGGCAGACATGGGCACATCCTGCGTCACGTACAGCCGCCTTAGAGCTTGTTAATGGACCCAAAGATTTTCCGCATATTGGTGTTTTGCTAAGTTTGGCATCACTGCTGCGATTGACACTAGCCGTCAAATTTGAAGTTTTGTGAGAAGTGTTCTCTTTCGTAGCTGTTTTGATTGTACTTCTGATTTCATTAAAAAAAAGATTTTTGTTTAACGAAATGTCACCAAAAATAGATTGTATTATTTCAATGCCACTTTTTTCACCACACCTCAATCCAAGCGCGGAGTCCCAAGTAAAGACATTCTTGGCAATGTGAAGCTTGTCATCCCGTAGAGAAGTCTTTATTAATGCGTCTTTTTGGCAAAGCTCCTTCATGATTGGAATCATTTTTGCCCGACGTTGTCTAACGTTAAAGGGTCAGTCCTTTTGGATGCTTACTCTAGTACCCTTCAATTTGAAGGCATTCCTCATCACGCTCCAGGTAGATTCCTTCGATCTCATCTTTAGAACAATCGTAGACTTGTTCGTGTTATGGCTGTGTATCCCATACGCAGACTTGACGATTTGATTCGGAGTTGAGTCAACTAACCCGGCGCAATAAGATTTTGCCTTTTCGCGATGTCTACTTGATCTTCAACATTCAGGTGAACAAGATTCGCTTCAGTACTCATCTGTACTAGTCGGTCAAGCTGGTTCTCAAGACGTTTGTTTTGTTCTTCCAGATACACAACTTTTTGCTCAAGTTCTTCTTGTCGCATACTCAATACTGAGATTTGTTTAAAGAAATCTTGCAGATCTGCCTTTGAAGCTAATTGTTCCACAAGTTTTTTGTTGTTTTCGAGTAGAATTTCTTGCATTCTTTCAACACTTACAGTAGAAGTAGATCCCACAGCGAGTTTTGGTTCAATTTCACTCAAGCTCTGGTGGCGTTTTTTGTTTTCTGGGTGTTCCGGAGAGGTATGGGATATTCCTCTTTTTACCACTTATAGGTTAGTTTAATGATGGAATTTTTAACTTGGTTATAAAATAGCTTAGGTGTTAGAACTTACTCGAATTTCAATTGCCTGAGGTAAAGCGTCTCTTAATTTATAAGGTGAATGTGTTTTCTTAATTAACTTTCATTTAAAACACTTTCCTGTTTTGCATTTTGATCCGGAGATAAATTTTTTGCTTCCACTTTCGCTTAAACGTCACTTCACCGATAATTGATGTGCATTGTCCAGATGTATTCTATGAAGATATTGAAGATTTAATGTTACTTCGCCTTCTGTCAGATTACTCTGCAGTATAGAAAGTAAAATGTGGAACGTTATAATTTCCCAGTTCGTGTATTTTACATTATCGATTTCGATAGACTCGTTATGAAAACTTATAACAGAAGAGCCGTTAAAGCTTTTATATGACGAACCATAGGTGAGGTTACCGAAATAATTTGTTAAAAATAGGGTTCATTCATTTAAAAGTTCCTCTGTTGGTTTATTTTGAAATTGATAGTCGCACTTTGCCCTTTCACCATTTAGTAATTTATGTGAACAATCATTGGGACCGAGTTTTTGAAGTTGGTTTCTTTTGCAAATTATTGTTTCTTCTACCTTCATGCATTTTTCCTTGATACCAAACTTCAATGATTGGGATGTAATTAGGTTGGTAAAGTTGAGAAAAATTCGGTTGCCATTATAAAGCGTTGACCGGATTATGATGTTATAGAAAGTCAATTCGTCTGTTTGTGATAAGCAAATTATGTAACATATACAATAACAGTAGTGAATTCCTGATCAGCATCCTCAGTTCCGAATATTCTATAGCTTGAAGTTCATTTTTGAATGGAAGCGTTTCTGTTATTGATACATAGTTTGTCGGCTATCTCTGCTTTATTCAATATTTGAGTAAATAATAAATTTGAGTAAATAATAAATTTCATTAAGCACATAGTCCATTAACATGGCGCGATAACGGTTGCCATTGACGGTAACATTCTGATTTGTCTCATTTTCGAAGAAATATGGACCAATGATTCCACCAGCCCATAAACCACACCATACCGTTGCTTTTAATGGATGTGATGGTAGCTCTTGTTACTCTTCGTGTTGCTCATTAGCTCAAATACGGCAATTTTGTTTATTAACGTTTCAATTGAGCCAGAAATGGGCTTCATCACTGAACAAAATTTCACGGAAAAGCATCGGATTTTCATTGAGTTTTTTCAGAGATAATTCACTGAAAATATGACGCAAATTCAAGTCAACTGGCTTCAATTCTTGCACATGTTTAATTTTGTATGCTTTTAGTGTGAGATTCTTACGTTAAATACGCCAAGTTGTCGAATACGTCAAGCCATGCTGCTGAGAACGAATCGGTTCGTACACTCTCAGCTACAGCTTCTATAGTCTCTTCACTACGTGCTGGATGTGGTTCAATCGGTCGAGTATTATCCACTAATGTAAACTGAGACTCCAATTTCGCGAATGGTATTGGCACTAGTGGTTTCAGTAGGTTGATTATACGCACCGTAATTTCCTCGAATCGCACGAAAAACATTTCTCACAGAACGCTGATTTTCCTAATATAGCTGAGTAATATGGAGACGCTTTTGTTGTGTGAGTCTTTCCAAGATAATTTGCCAAACGATAGTGAATAAAAATGATAAGGCAATTTGATAAAGTTACGCGTGATCTGTTAAGAAAAGCCTATTGAAAATCAAACCTCACGATGAATCACCCTATATATCTCCGATTTCTTCCTTTAATAATCCAAGCTTATTAAAAAGTGTTTGCTCAAATTTACCGGTGTTGTCTGTATTAAGCTCTTCGATTATTCTATTGTATTGTTCTATTAGTGTGTTACTGACTTAAATTAAGAGTTGATTTACGTGGAATTGCTTGTTATTGTTGTTAATTATCTCATTTCTTTTTAAAAGGATGCTATCCCAATCTGTGGCATTTGCTAGTCATTTCCAGGCTTATCCTATCCAATTAATTAATCGTTTGGGCTTTCTTAGCTTTTTTCCTTTAAGTTGTTCCATGAGATTTCCTATTTTTAAAAGTTGAAATTTCAGGTAAGATAAGTAGAGACTTATCTTTGCAGTTTTTTGGCTTATGTCTGTTTCGTCTATTAGCTGCTGGTACTCGTTGAGATTAATTGCGTGAATAATCCTGTAGCTTCCATTAACTATCCTTGTATTGGTAGACGTTTACAGTAGCGTCTGCCCATAAGATGACATTGAACATTTTTTAAATGCGATTTATGAATTCGCCTTCCATTTGTGGTGGGATATTGTGACTTTATTATCGAATCCTACAGTTTCCTTATGGAATATCGCTTCTTTTTTACCTTTGATTTGCTTATCTTTTTTGTAAACTGTTTCACCGGGCTTTTAATTTCTTGGTCTCTTTTTATTCCAATTATGTCCATATGAGGAATTTTCGTTGGGTGAAATGGAATTGAAGTTGGTTGTAGTTCTGGTTTTACGTGATCTCGGTCGTACTCATATTTATTAGAGAGGCGGACCTGAGCAGATTCTGCACATTTTTTAGCTAATTTCGAAATTTGTAGTAATTTTCCAGTATCTGTTTCTTATTCTCTTTATAGTTCCTGTGAGCACATTTGTGCTAACCCTGAATTATTCTGATTACTAATATCAGTAACAACTCATTGCGTTATTCTAATTTTGTATTTATTAAACTTGTTTTTATAGATTTCTTGTAACAATGGATAGTTTCTCGGGTATTTTTATGCCGTTTAAAATTTCGTGGCAAATCATTTCCTTGCCTTCAGAAAAGATGATTTGAAAAAGATCATTATTTTCTTCTTCGGCACTGTGTTGTGTAGCGGATAAAGATGATAAGACATTTAGTTCGACTGGAAGTCGAGAAAGTGCGTCTGCCACCACATTTGTTTTGCCTGGTTTGTATATCAAAACTGGTGGTCAGTGGGATTTTAATGTACTTAGCGCTATACAAGTATGTCCCGAGTTTGTCGACAGACCATACTAAAGCTAGCATTTCCTTCTCAATCGTTGCGTAATTATCTTCCGTCTTAGTCAATGATCTCGATATAAATGTTATCGGTTCATCGCTGCCCATTTCGCCTTGTCATAAACGGCTCTACATTACTTGATCTCTGGAGTTAAACCCTGTAATGAAAAAATATTTAATTTTGGAACTTAGCAGTAAGGCAGCCCCGGTCCTCCTTTGCCCTCTTCGGGCAAATTATATTTGTTGCTCATTATTGTTGAGGCCAAAATCTTACGCTCACTTGAATGATTTTTGAATTAGTCCAAGGGAAATATTCTCTCTCACGCATCCTTGACTAAAGGTGTTCGAGCCAGGTTCAGTACAGTGCAGGTTTCAGTTTAATACCCTTAGTGCAGCCATTATCGTTCACGGCTATAAGGGGGTTTTCATATGCGGGGCCTGGTCCCACTCTTCTGGGACGATCTGCGTTTTCTGCTGCTCAACTCCCCTGTAGAGGTCCAAGAGCTCTACATTTGGTTCTATTCGCAGCAGCTGTTTTTTATATTAATCCGCTAGTTGAGGGGAACTCACTTGTTCTACCACCCTCAGCTGTAATCTCTTTGATAGGCTTCTGGTGTTTGTTTTGGTGGAAAAAGCTGGGCTTTTATCGGAGCTCTCCGAAAGCCTAAGCTTATCGAAATAATACCCGACATGAACTTTTAGATCGTTTATCGATCGCGCTGCCGTTTACAACAAAAACAATGGGAACGAGATCTCTCTATTCCACTCTTTTCAGGACTTTCCAAGTTCTGGTGTTAAGACCTAAGTTCTGTGCATCCAAGGACATGAGAATTTTCTCGATAGCCTTGCGGAAAGAATCCCTTTATGATGTGTGGTTCCGGAAAAAAATCCTCCACCACTAACATCACTGGAGCACGTTCCCTAGAGTTGCCTTGTTTCAAAGCTTGTTTAACCCATCGTCTCCGAAGGTCTCAGTTTAATGTAGCAGGTAGATCGTGATATTTATAACAATATAAATAATATCAACATCATCAACAATAGATACACTTAAACTAACATAGGATAAACGGAGGACTGAGAACGATATCACATAATATTAAAAATACCTACAAACTAAGACAAACAGTTAACGCTATTAGGTTCAGCATTGAAAACTAACAGTGATGAATATTTTGTATAGTTTGTAATTGGTATGTATATTTGTAGAGAGGAAAAACCACGTAGGCTTCAATGCCTTATGCAAGACAGAACAAGATATTATTTCCTTAAAATTTTGACAATTTCATATTAATTTACAATAGTTGAGATAGGTTAACTCACAATAGATTAGGTAGGTAAATTCATGAATGTAAGGTAGTTAAGATAAGTTAGTTCTGCATACATATATGTCAGTCTCCACCACCAGTTTTAAAGAGGCTGGTAGCGATCCACAGCTCTACGTGTTTTGTTTGACCGTCTTAATTAAGTAAGTGATTGTGGCTCCTTTTCAATGTTGGATTCTATTTAGTCGGTGGGCCATTTTGTTCCCACTGAGTTTGAAGCTGTATCGTCAACAGCTGGAACTACTTCTTCTTCTTTCTTGATATAATTTTAGTTTCCACCATCATGAAGGTTAGTCGCCGTTATCTTAGAATCATCTAAAGGTTGAAATTTAACATAATCCGAAACATTACCTTCAACAAGTGTGGCTTTCATCTGATCGATGTGTCTTCGGCATGATGTACTATCATGTACGTACACCAAGTTGTGTATTTGACCTTCACTTGCCAAACTTCCATTTACACTCTTTGTTTTGATAATATTGAACTTGTACCAGGTCTCCAATTTGAAAGCTCCGCTTCCATTTAGATGTTTCCGTCATATCCGTGTGTGAAGGTCTAGGTAGGTCTAATCTGGTTCGTAAATTAAATTTGAGCTTCACCTCGAATGGGGTTCTCTACGTAGTTGTGGAAGGAGTCTTCCTATACTGGACGATGTATTTTCGAATGAAAATGCGCTGGTAACGTGATCCTATGCACTTTATTTCGGCTCAGTTTGAACTTTCGCACAATCACGACAACGTTTTACTAGTTCTTCAATGTCCCAATCGATTCTGGGTCAATAGCAGTGGCTCCTTGCTAAGGCCTTCATCTTTATTATGTCAACATGTGCGGAGTGTAGAGTTCCCTCAAAACTTTCTAACGTAGTGCGAAGGGTATTATAATTTTTGTTCCTTGGTAGAGGCAGCCATCATGGAGCATCAGTTCATCTTCGATGCCTTTATATGGAAAATTATGTAAAGTTTTCTCTAGATATGTCCTTATTTGTTACTGGTAAGTATTCATCCCTCAGCTGGTTAACTTAAAATGTATATACAATACATCGATATCACCCTGTATCTCAGAGGGATTTCTGGAAAAAAAATCAGCATGAGTATGTTGCTTTGTATTTCTATATCGAGTTGTGAAGTTAAATCCGCTTAAAAACTGGGCATAGTGTAGTATCCTTTAAGCTGTAAGTAATGGCAAATGCTTTTCAGGATTAAATATTGAAATAAGAGGCTTATTGTCCGTAATGAGTATGAATTCCCTCCCATAGCAGTAGTTGAACAATTTATGTAAGCCCCAATAAATTGAGGTAGCTTCCTTATCTAATTGACTGTAGTTGCTTTCGGCATCGCTTAGGCTTCTCAAACCGAAATCTATAGGTTTTTCCTCATTTAGAGTCGCATGAGAAAGTACCGTCGAGAGTCCTACAGGCGAAGCGTCTGAAGCTAATATAAAAGGCAGTTTTTCATCAAATGGCACCAACACGTTCTCACTCATGATTTAATTATTCAGGTTTTCAAAAGATTGTTGGCATTCTGGTGTCCAGAATAATTTTTGTTCCTTCCTTAAAAGTTTATAGAGTGGATGCAGTTTAGTGAATATATTAAGTCCGGAATGAATTTATGGTAATAATTAACCATACCCACAAAGTGGCGTAGTTGGGGTAAATCAGTAGGTGCTTTAATTCTAGATATTGCATCAATTTTCTCTTGAGTTTTGTGCAGCCCCTCTTTGTTAATTTTATGCCCAAGATAATTGACACTCCTTTCAAACAACTTTCTCTTGGACTTGTTAAGATGTAAATTGAATCTTTGCAATTTATTCAGTAGAAGATTACACCTATGATAAGCTTCATCGATAGTCCTATGATGTCATCGAAGAAACACTCCGTGCCGTCCAAATTATTGATTTTGTATTCATCCATCAATCTCTGCCAAATATTAGGTGCCGTCTTGACGCTAGACGTAAGTTTATTTACTTTGTATAGGCCCTTCGTAGTGCTCACAGTCATGAAGAGAGTACTTTCCTCAGACATTCTTAAATGTAAATATACTTTATAAATATTAAAAGTGCAATAATATTCTTCGTATTCAAGTTTCTGATATAGTTCATCTATTTTCGGAATGGGGTACTTTTCGTTAACTATGCATTTGTTTAACGTCACCTTATAGTCCGCACATAGACGTATGGGACAATATGCATTCCCAATCCGAGTGTTCGACTTTCTCAAGAATACCATCCCTTTCTAGTCTTGCAATCTCATCTTCAATTAAAGGTCTGATTACATTTGGTGTTCTCCTGGATTTTACGGAAATGAAACTCTTTTTACATTTGGCACCGTTCCGATTTAAGCTTCAAAAACATCCTCAAATTGCTTGTATAAAAGCTGCTTCAAATGGCTTATGTCTTTTCCTGTAAATGTTTTTAAATCATTATTCTGCAATAATCCTAATACATTTACACATTGGCGTTCTAATAGTGTGTCAAATGGTCCTTTTACCAGGTATAAATTACATGTGAACTTCCTCTTCTTATACTCCACTAATGCTTTTGATTTCCCCGAAGCTGGGAAGATAACATGAGTGTACGTTTTTAACAGTATGTTTTTTAGGTAATATTTTCGCATTTGGCCAGTGAGACACGAACGTGTCACAATTCATCACTGATATTGCTGCCCCGGTGTCGAATTCCATGTCGAAAGCTATGCCGTTTATCTTCGGGGTAATATAGTATTTATCGTTTGTTCTGTCCATATTTTGGTGCATTGCTTCTACAATGTGCATGTTTGTCTCTTTCGGACGTGATTGTGATTTAATGCAAACTGATGCCACGTGACCACTACTACGACACTTTTTGCAAAAGAGGTTAGATGCTCGACATTTATTTGCTCTATGGTTATTCTTTCCGCATGTATAACATACCACCTTGATCAAAACAAAAAATAACCACCGTGTGGCGCTTCCACTGTTTGAGTTCTGTTTTTTGTTAAGTTAGTACATCTGTTGCTGACATTTCCTGTAAAACTTAGCGTCATAGCTTGACATTTGCAAAAGTTAACCATCAGAGAGATATCTGAGGGCTTGAACATTGCCTATGGATTCGTCCAAGACATTTCGGTTAATGATGATGGTTTTCGTCGTGTAGCAGCAAAGTTGGTTTCAAAAGACCTGAATTTCATGCAAAAAAGAGACCGACAAATAGATGATTTGTGAGGCTGAATCCGATTCCACATTCATCAAAAGGATGATCACTGTAGACGTGACGTGGATTTATGAGTACTACATGCAATCCAGACATCAGACAAGTGAATGGCGTTCACCAAATGAGCCGAGACCAAAAAAACCACTTCGTTTTCAGTCAAAAAAGAAGGCAATGCTCACGGATTTCATGGATTACAACGATGTAGTGCATCATGATTTTTTGCCAGAAGGCCAAAGTAATAACCGCAAATTAACCATCGAGAGATAGCGGAGGACTTGAATATTTTCTATGGATCCGTCCAAGACAATTTGGGTAATTAATTAAAGTTGATGCCAAAAGAGCTCAATTTCATGCAAAAAAGAGACCGTGTTGACGTCGCAAAAGAGATGATTTGAAAGGCTGAATCCGATACCAAATTCATCAAAAGGATCATTACTGGAGACGAGACGTGGGTTTATGAGTCTTACATGCAATCCAGACATCAGGCAAGAGAATGGCGTTCACCAAGTGAGCCGAGACCAAAAATAAACAGGTCGTTTTCAGTCAAAAATACGGTTTTCATGGATTACAACGGTGAAGTGCATCATGAATGAAGGCCAGATAGTAAACAAAGAGTATTATTTTGATGTTATGAGGCGTTTGCGTGAAGCCATTCGCTGAAAGAGACCAGAATTGTGGGCAGAAAGCTCGTGGATTTTGCACCATGATAACGCACCATCCCACACTGCCATCATTATTCGTAATTTTTTGACGAAAAATGCAACAAATACCATCCAACAGCCACCGAATTCACCTGATTTGGCTCCCTGTTTTTCTTTCTGTTCAATCGAGTTGAAAAACCAATTCGGGAGCACGTTTCAGCAGCAGAGAGAAAATAATGGAAAAATCGCAGGAAGCACTTATGCACATACCGAAAACCGAATATAAAAAAATGTTTCAAGGATTGGATCAAGTTTTGGCATAAGTGTGTTGCAGTCGATGGGGATTACTTTAAAGGAGACAACATTGATTAAGCTGAATAAACTTGTATTTTTAATTTTCTGAATAAATTCCAAAACTTTTTTGATCAAGGTGGTATGATTTGGATGTGAAATGTTCTTTTTCTGATTGTGCATAGTTTTTTTTGAATTTGTTTGTCCGGCCTGTCCCCTTTGTCTGTATTTGGTGTACAATTTGCATTAAAGCATGTTCTGTAAGACAAAAAAAGATTTTATTTCCTTAATATTTTGAAAATTCATATTATTTCACAATAGTTCAGATAAGTTAATTCACAATAGATTAGGTAGGTTAATTCAAGGGGGAAGGTATGTAGTTAAGATAAGTTAGTTCTGCATACATACAGTACTGTGCAAAACCTAAGCAACCATCTAAGGTCAGCACTTCATAGTAAATCTTTCTATTAATAGTAAATTCCTACCCCAAAAAATAAACAAAAATAAATATGTAATAATGTGTAATAGAGTGTATTTTGAAATTCACAACTTTTTATAAAAGTAGTAATACTTCAGATTTAAAAAAAAACGCAAAAACCAACAAAGTAGCCAAATTGAGCTTTGCAAAACCTAAGCAACTTTGTAACCCACTGTAAAAAAAAAATAGCTAACGGTACTTTTCCAGTCAGATTACACATGAAATGTTGTAAGCTCTTCGTCTTCGATCTTGAGAGATTGCCTTTGATCAGTTTTCTTTTAAGTTAGTCACAAAATTGGTATTTTTTAATAATGTCGCGACAACGTTTCTCTTTTTCTCTTAAACTAAAGTCTGGAGATACTCAGGCAACATAAGCTAAACGTTATAATATTATAAAAAATCAATTATTTCACGTATAATAAATAAAATAATGCAACAGGAGTCGTTAAAAGTCAAAATGTCGGTGGCAGGCCGCGTAAGACAACATGTCGAACGGATAGATACATTTATCGGGTAGTTAAAAAACAACCGTTCATAAGTTCGAATGAAGTCGTAAAATTACTTGATTTAAACATTGATGCTAGCACGGTGCGAAGACATGCAATTGAAAATAATCTTTAAAGTTACAGACCGTGCAAAAAACCGATGCTCACAAAAAGACATTTAAGGAACAGGCAGTGCAATTAATTTCTTTAAACATAATTTAAACTTAAATCTTTTTTCATATTAGGCTAAATTTTTCAGCACTGGTCTCCTGAAAAATGTAGCGACGAGTCAAAATTTAATTTAATTAATTCTGACGGGATATGTTATGTGAGACGTCGTAAAGGTCAGCGACTCAATCCTAGATTCTGCATACCCACTGTAAAGCATGGTGGGGTTTGTGTAATAGTGTGGACCTGTTTTTTGGCAGGAGATGTAGGTCCACTCTACGAAATAGACGGAATCATTGACCGATTCAAATATAAATCCATTCTAGAATCGGTTATGCTACCACATGCGGAGTAGGAAATGCAACTTCGTTGGGTGTTTCAATAGGATAACGATTCGAAACACACTTCGAAGTTGGTAAAGGAGTGGTTAGCGGATAGTGGGACTTAAATCCTTGAATGGCCGGCCCAATCACACGACTTGAATCCTATCCAAAACCTGTTTGGTATTCTAAAAAGCCATGTCGCTGGACAAGATTTTTCCAACAGGTCTCACCTATTCAATGCTTTGAAAGTTACGTGTGAAAATATATCCCAGGATACACTTTCAAAGTTAATTACTTCTATGCCCTGTCGTTACGACTGTGTTATTCAAAATAAAGGATATTACACAAAATATTTAAAAAAGTTGCTTAGGTTTTGCACAGCTCAATTTAGCTACTTTGTTGGTCTCTGTGTTTTTTTTTTTTTTTAATCTGAAGTATTATTACTTTTATAAAAAGTTGTGAATTTCAAAAAAAACTCTTTTACACATAATTACATATCCATTTCTTTTTTTGGTGGGGTAGAAAGTTGAAAAGATTTACTATTAAATACTGACTCCAGATGGTTGCTTAAGTTTTGCACAGTACTGTATGTTATATGTCAAATAGGTAGGCAATGAACCAACAATAAGAAAAGAATTAGAAACAATTTATACAAAAACCACATAAATCGAACCGGGTAAAACACTTACAGCAAAAAAAGAGGACTAATGCGCTTTCAACGACAATGATTTATTGGAATTACCTGCTTTGGAAAATATATTACGAATGCTAAGATTTCAAGTTGGGAAAAGAATTGCACTGTAGTTAATCAACATTGGGTGCAAATCTTCGAACATTTCTTCAAAATCAGAATTACTTTCACTCATTTGATGCACATGGTCAGCTTCATGTATTGTTTGCCAAACACTTCTACGACCGCTAAAACTAGGTAAGCTATAATTTTAGAAATGTTGATCATCAAGAAGACATGTTTGCAATTCAATATGCTGAAAAATATGTTCAATTTTCGTAAGAACAAATATAATTCAATTTCACAATTCAACCTATTTAGGTTTTCCAAGTATAACTTGCAAGTTTCATGTTTGCAATTCTTTTAGTTCCTGAAGTCAAGCCACAAATTACTTAAAGAAATTGCTGTGGAAGATAAATGCACCTTCAAAATGGAAAAGAAGACTGATGCCAATGCTGGTCCTAGTACTTATTCTTCAATTGTATTCAATAGACCGTCCGAAATGCTTGGCTTTTTGCTCTTCCGACAGTTAACTTAATACTCTGAATTTAATAAGATTTGATTTTTTTTTGTTCTTGTTGTTGCTAACATTATATCAATTTTAATTAAATTTACCCCATGTCTTAGGTATACTACGAACTCGATACCAAACATTATCTTGCGAATCTTCGTTAATTTCTCAACTACCAGTTTACTATTACCCAAACAATTAACGTTATTTCTACTTGTGGCATTTGGCAACCATCCTATTTCAGGTTGATTATTGACTTAATTAACTTTCTTACAGGGTGGATGTCATTTTGGGGAGTAAATTAACACTTTTAATGAGGATAAATAGAAGTTGCACTACTATATCTACATTAATCTTGTTATCAGAATAAATTCTTTTTGTGCACTATTAATACGATATAAACTGAAAATTCTAGAAATAAAGCAACCATTTTCCAACACGCCTTTTGTCGACTTAAAAAAGATAACAACGAGAAGTTCATAAAAATTGTAATCATTTAGCCATGGTTTCAAAGTAATAAGGAAAATGGATAATTTTGAACAATTCATTGAAACATAAAAACTCTGAGCCATACAAATTTGAGTCACCATAAATTTGTTTTTACTTCTGTGTAGAAACAAAATATGCCACTACAAATGGCATTCTGGATAATGTGTTCAAGATTTTAAGAGATTTTGAGAGAAAAATCGTATAAATGAGGAGGTCGAAAAAGCATCTCCTCCAAGATGCAGAGGTTTTAAAGACAACATTTTGCTGTTCCAAATTTATTTCGAAAAGAGCAGAACAAAAAAAAAGTGCAAACAAGCGCGGTTGTCTAAAAAAATATAAAAAATGTCTTATTATCCGCTTAATCAAGTGAAATAAAATACATTTAAACCTTCAAAAGTGGGATATACCAAGCAATATAATTCACCGCAGTATTATATAAAGATGGATTAGACTTATAGAATTAGATGGATGGATTATGAAAAATAACACACTGAAAACTCAACTATTGAATGTTATGGCACCTGCCAATATCGATGCTCCACATGGAGCGACAGCCGCAGATCTTCAAAAGCTGTTTGCAGAGCACAGGAACTAAAAAGAAACCACATTCATAATTAACAACAGCGCGGGTAGCATCGCATAAAGTGTAGCAGCTACACCACTTTCCTCCGTTACTAACACTACCGTCTCCGTAAAAAATGCCACCAAAGCCACGACGACTGCATGCGCGGAAAATATCACCTCCGCTCCGTTTCCTGCTTCTGCCGATGCTGCTATTAGCAGCACTCCGATTGTCCCCGAAGAACCGACTGTAACTGTAGCACCGATTGACACTTACATGGCTGAAGCAATTACCAGCGCCACACCGGCTATCTCTTCCGCCATTCCAATTACTACAGAAGCTTCGATCCGAACCATTAATCGGACACCAAACCATGACAATATACAAACAACAAAAGCTGATAGGTTAGAGCTCAAACTTTCCAATCTACGCCGACACCATGAGATTCTACGACTTCATCAGAAAATTGAGGCTATGGAAGGAAATGCAGATACTATCGGCATTTTTAATGATATCGAACATGCCATTGTAAAGTTTAGTGGATAGGACCGTACATTTAGAGGAGATCTGTCGACAGGTGAATGCTGAAGAGTTGCTCAAGTTTCTAGCTCTGCGGAATTCGTTGACAGGTGCTGCAAGGCTGCTGCTTGGCCGAAGTGCTCTTACATATAACGAACTAAAAACAAGCCTCATGAGCGAGTTTGGCAGGTCAATAAGTGGTCAGGAGGTATATCAAGCATTACGTCATAGAAAAGAAAAAAAACCTATGAAAGCGTGCGCCGGTGCATTATGGAGGTGGAATCAATCGCCTCACGAAGAGTCGTCAGTGAGTTTGAATTGGTGGCTTTCATACTAAAAGACCTACAGTACTATTTGTCGGTGCGAAAAAGCTGACAGACCTTAAAAATGCCGCTAATATGTTTGAGCAAAGACGGTAGATGAAACAATCGATGCAAAGCCTCAACCAACGTTGAAGACAAGTGGGGACGGATTTCGCTGTTATTATTATTCCTGTATGAGCCACATGAAAACTGAATGCCCATACGAAGAACGACCACGAGGAAATCATGTAACAAACCGAAGCAAGTGCAGAAATTGAGGTCTATAGCTGCGGTCTCCGGAGAAAAGAACTATGAAGAAGATTTAGAGGAGCAGAATGTAGCGGCCATTAGCTGTATTAACTTGGTAAGTATTGCTTATGATAATGTTCGAGAGGAGCCCCTACTGTTGGCCGATTTTTTTGCAATAAGAAAACAATCAGTCGATGTATTTCCTCTTGATATCGGAAAAATTAATTTAATAAATTCAGACAAAAATAAAGAGATGTGTTTCTGCTCACTCGTTTCGAGCATTTCAGAAAGATTAGCTTTAGCGATAATTGACTCGTCCATTGCATTAGCATTAGAATCAGGAATACCAAAGTCACTTTTAACTTAACCAAATAATTGTAAGCATTACTGTGATGACGACGCTATATTAAATCCTTTTAGTGAAGAATTATCCAGAATAATGGCAATTGAGTTATCTCAAAATTACGATGAGATAGATATCTATCCAGCCCTGAAAATTTAAGAAATCCATCAAATAAGACAGGTTGTCTGGGAAAACATTCTTCAACCAAATGTCGTTGTTAAGCCTTACGATTATGAACTTACGATTCGATTGAGTTCCGGTGTTCCTTTTCATTTTCCACCGCGAAAACCATCAATAGTCGAATGTACAGTTCTCCAAAAAATGATTGAGGAACTTATAAAAAAGTAAATAAAAAGACCTAGTGAATCTCCAATATGCTTCTCCGATCGTGATGGTTTAAAAAAAAAAGGGGAATATAGAAAGTGTGTCGACTACCAGGTACTAAATAAAAATACTATCCGAGATAATTTCCCTCTGCCCCTAATAGAATCGTGCTCAGAATATTTAGGAAACAAGATATATTTTTCCACACTAGACTTAGTGAATGGATTTTTTCACGTAGGTGTAGCTGAAGATTCAAAAAAATATTCCCAATGGGCAATTGCCATCAGTATTTCAGCGCTATATTTATTATGCTCTGCGAGATTACCTCGATGACATTTCTGTGACTACGGGTGATTTGGATTCTCATACTGAAATTTAAACCGAAGTTCTAAAAAGATTAGCGAAGCTTGAATTGGAATTAAATTTGGAAAAATGTAAATTTGCTTACAAGATTATTTAGGGTACTCTGTGGATAAAGATGGTATACGACCAAACGAAACTCATATACAAGCGCTGTCACGGTACCCTATGCCGATAAATTTTAAGCAGGTTAGGTCATGTCTTGGGCTTTTCTCATATTTCCGAAAGTTCGTTCCAAACTACGCGAGTATAGCAAACCCCCTACAGCGTTTGTTGAGGAGTGGAGTTAAATTTGCAATTGACGAGAATTCTAAACAAGTATTTTAGGAGTTAAGAGACAAACTTATGTCATCCCCTATCTTAGTCATTAACGACCCAGGAAAAGAGACTGAACTGCACACCGATGCAAGCAAGGTTTGATTCGGTGCCGTGTTACTGCAAAGACAAAAAGTTGGAAAGCTTCATCCGGTATCGTATTTTTCCAAAGCTACCTCTCTTAGGGATCAAGAATGCATAGCTTCAAATTAGAAACACTGTCCATTATGCATGCACTAAATCGTTTTGACAGCTACTAAAGGAGAATCGTATTTAAAAAAATTACCGATTGTAATACATTTGCTCTTACGCTTACGCAAGAAGAATTTATGTCCGAAAATAGCCAGGTGAGCTCTAGAGTTTGAACACTACGACTACAAAATCCAATGTCGCAGTGGTGTAATAATGGGGGTTTTCTTACCGAAGTGGTCAGCCCATATGAAACAAACGGCTCCGCTGATATTGGAATTCCGAATGCAGTGCCGTGTAGTGTAGTCACCGTTACCGATAAGCAAGAGTTGTATTTCCTGATACAAGTCACTCAAAATAGAGACGGGGAAATATTACAAATAAGAGAGCGTCTTGAGACAGAAGATGTCTTCAGATACGAGTTACAAGATGGACTAGTTTTCCGAAAGAATAAGGCCAACATCTTGCAATTATATGTGCCAGCCGAAATGAAGGACAATATTATACGCCTAGTGCATGATAAAATTTGTCAAATGGGTATAGAGAAGACATACGAACGACTTAAGAAAAATTACTGGTTTAAAAAAATGAAAGATATATAAAGAATTATGTACGGTGTATTATGTTCTCTCCTCCAGTTCGAATAAATGAACATAACTTGTACAACATTCCCAAAAAGCCTTTTCCTTTCACGAAAAAGGTTATCGCATGCTTAGACAAATACTTTATTAGTTATAGTAGACCTCGACGCATTATACATGACATGATACATGACAGAATCAATAACAAGAAGCTAGCTGGCTCTCTTTTTATTGATATTAAAAACCCTTTGATACTGTTGATCATTCTATGTATGTTGTTAAATAAATTAGATAAAGCTGGGTTCAGAGGGTTTATACTTAAATGGTTTGAATCTTATCTCACTAACAGGAAACAAATGATAAAAATAGGTGACTTATTTAGTGAGTACTGTGATATCAAAATTGGTGTCCCTCAGGACTCCGTACTGGGACCCATACTGTTCCTAGTCTTTATAAATTCAATTTTTACTCTATATATGAAAACATATTTATCGGCTTCGCAGATGATATTGCCTGTTCAAATTCTAGCAACTCTCTCTTGGATCTGGCAGCGGATATCAACCATGACTTAGAAGTACTGAGGCACTGGTTCCGTTTGCACAAGCTAGTTATCAGCGATTAAACAAAAATCACGCTCTTCGATATTTATGCTCGTAATTTACAATTGCCTGATTTCACTTTTCATAGTTCACACTGTTGCCACTTTTATAAGTTCTGACACTTGCTGTAAATCTAGTCTGTAAATCTAGTATAGTACTTTTTATACTACTAATGATTGCTCTATGAATTGTTTTGTTATTGGCAATGTACAGGTCTTAAAGTATCTGAGGATTGAAATTGACAGCAAGTTGAGCTGAAGCGCTCATAACACCTCCTTAATAAAGTACTTGCTAAAAACAACTAAAATATTATACCACTTAAGATTATTTTGCGGAAGGAAATTCCTACTTACAATATATGGGCTGGTCCATTCTAAACTACAGTATGGTTTGACTTGTTGGGACAGCACCTATAAAAACAAAATATAATCTTTCCTAGTAATACAAAAACATTTGCTTAGAATTATCTGAAAAAAAAGGCACCGAGAGCATAGTTTCCCAATCTTCCTCAGCTGATTTATTCTGCCTCTTAAATATCTTTACTACTACAAAGTTTTAAAAACTTTTTTCAAGAAGCGGCTATTCTCTAAATCATGATCCGATCTTGCATCTGTCCCCCCCCCCCCCCCCCCACAATACGCAACTCCTTTTAAGTTATTATTTTTCTGTGGCACCTCGTATCTTCAATAAATTATCCAATGAATTAAGGCGTTCTCTGAACATATTTTCGTTTTGCAGTAAGGTCAAAAAGTGGTTGTTTAACTATGACTTCAATGAGATAAATAATCTTTCTAGACTAGGCCTGAAAGTTTAATTCACCCCACCACAATATTACCTTGAAACATATCAATTGGTACTTAACTCGATACATTCGACACTAGTTTTCACTAACTAAGGAATGTATCTATTTATTCATTCTCTGATAAAAAGCACTTTATATTTACAGATGTTAATCAACTTGTTTTTGTATCTTAGTCCTATATTCGAATATGGTTTTTTAATCTTTCTTGTAAATTTTAAGTATTTTACGTATAATGAATTGTATTATCTCGCTGAATGAATAAAATCTAAATCTAAATCTAAAAAATCTAAAAATATTATTAGTGATTTCCTTATTGACCATGTCAAAATCACAGTTACATCCGTTCAAGCAAATGGCCAGGTGTAGGGAGGGTTAATCGGGTTCTCAAATCTATGTTAAGTAAAATAAGTGATCCGCTTAATTATGCGAATAGGTCAAAGATGTTAACCGAGGTATAATTTGCTATGAACAACACAACCCACTGTGAGAAACCGAGCAGATTACTCTTTGAAGTCGATCAACGAGGGGAAATAGTAAACAGACTAGCTGACTACTTGCAAGAGAAACAACCTCCTGGGGCACTACGGAATCTGGAGGAGATTCAGATGGATGCATCCGATGCCATACAAATGTCACAAGATACTAATTTAAGATACTTTTTGGAGAGAAGTAAGGCTGCGAGAATATATTCTGAAGGAGACTATGTAGTCATCCGACATTTCGATACGACCCCTTGTACAAACAAAAAACTGAATGCGAAGTACAGGGGTCGCTACGTTGTTCATAAGGTTTTGCCTAATGACCGGTAAGTCATCCGTGACGTAGAGAATTACCAGATCACTCAATTGTCATATGATGGTGCGGTAGAACCCTCGCGTTTGCGGAAATGGCTGGTGGGGTAGTGGGTGAGGCATGGTTGCGAGTTGTACTTTTTGGGACAACACTAGTTTGATTGAGCTCAATCAATGACTTCAGAATGGCCGAGTTGTAGTAAATTGTAGTAAATTGCAGTAGTGGCATTAGATGTATGTAAGTAATTGTTGTAGATCACTAAGATGTAAATATTGAGTACACCCTGTATACTGAACTGTCAAATAAAGAAGAAAAAAAAAAGCAGAACAAAAAAAAATAGCGAACAAGCGAGCTTGTCTAGGAAAAATATAAAAATCTCTTTTTATCCTCTGATTCAATGAAATAAATACATTATAAAAGCAAATGTTGGCATTACATTAATCTGTCAAAAGAAATTGGAGATCAAAAGTATTTTTTTTTGTTTTTTTTTTTTAACTTAAAATTTTGAATTTGTCATCATTTTTTTCGGAGAAATATCTTATTGACCTACACCTTTTACAACGTGTACCCATTATTTAAAAACATTAAAAAGGTTAAGTCATTTGATCTCAACAGAGTAGTTTTCCGAACACGACCAAACTTATTAAAACAGTTAAATCATTTAATTAAAAATTGTTATAAATTTTAGGAAAAAAATACAAATATTGATTGCTCAATTTAATTTTTATTTTTCTCATTCAACAGAGCATCATATCAATTGTTTAAAGTGCAAACCATTGCTTTGTATGCACCACAGATCTCGTCTTCGATAGGGTCCTGTCGGATAATTACTCAATATACCTACCGCACATTGAATTTAATAGGCTGTTGTTGTCGTATCTTGAAATCTACAGACTTGACCCTTTTGTTGTAGGTAAATACTAGGCACACGTGGGAATTAATTATCTACAGGTTTTCTCAAAAAAAAATATGATATAAGAAAAATCGGTCTGTAATACTTTTGACACTTTAATTAAAGGGCAACATTTACTTTGAAATGATCAAAGTATATATAATTGCGCGAAACCGCTGTACCTTGGAGGGGATGCATTTCCAAACCATCAAAATGTTGAATTTCAGACACTTCTCACTGGGTGGAAAAACGGCTCTCTAGACCAAAGTAATGGTCTGCCATCAACAAATTATATATAAAGATAGCCATCCTTGTAACACAGTAAACATTTTCTCATTTTTCGGTAAAAGGGACGATCCGGGGGTAATCCAAATGTTGAATTTCAGACACATTTCACTGAGTGGAAAAACGGCTCTATACACCAAAGGAAGACTTTTTTTTCAAAATATGTCAAGAACCTTCCATTTATAGTTTTCTACACATTATCATTTTATATAACATGGGATTTATTGTACACGACTAGAAAAGTATTCTCGACAGGAAGAGAAAAAAAAATACTAAAATTAGTTTTATATAAGGTGTTCTGGATTAAGTCTACGTAAGCAGTGATTCCTTCACATATTCTAAGAAAGCAACTTTATCGGTGAGTGAGGGTGGTAAGAACCACATACGAGTAATCTAAGATAAATAGAGACCTTAAGCAAGGCTTTTGCGTTTTTAAGTCTGGGTACTTAGAAAAATAGTTTATTTTCTGCTTTTGGGATTTTTTACACACAGACCCTCTTGCATAGTAGTCTAAGAGGGTAACCAGAACTGGATGATATCACAACTAGATATCATCAAACGGACTTTTACTCTTAGAATTTAATTCTTTTTGATTAAACTTTTTATTACGCTAAATATAATATTACTTCAAAGGCAAGCAGGATCTACTCAATACAGCTTTTACAATATCCACTCCTTTCGATTCCTCTTTTATTGTCGCAGCTGTCACATCAGTTCTATAGTCCAAGCTATTTTGTGTTACTAATTGTAATGAATAAATAGTGTTGAGTCAATTCTGGAGACCTTGGGAGTCACAGAATAGAGCCCGCCTTTTCCACAAAATTTTCATACTTGGGATATAACCCCTTTCTGGGAAACGGCATGTCCATAATTTGCAGGGCGCCATCTTGCTGGTACGTAATGGAACTTCTTAGTTGTCGGGTGGTTCTTTTTATAATTCTACAATCTCATTTCTTAAAAATTACAGATAAGAATCTCAATTAATTCTTCGAGGAGCCGATTTGGTCCGATTTGCTTTTTATCACATATGCCTGCTCTCATATTAACACTGAACTTGTGTTTAGAGATCTCTGTTCCATAAAGTGTTTGTTACTTTCAAGCTAGAAATGCAATTTTTGGAAATAACTAAAAATTGGACATCGCCAAAGAGTCAACCCGGCTTATCTTGCAGTTAGATTTGGGCCTACATCCATATAAGACTGCGCTAACGCAAGAATTGAAGCCGTATGATCATAGACAATGATAAAATATCATCTCGCACGAGGCGCATTTTTGGCTCAGAAGCTATGTCAAGAAGCTAAATTATTCCATTTCCATCAATGGTATCAGGTATATAACAATGTTAACCAACGTTCTGTAATTAGAGCTCGATAACAGAGATATATTCCAACTTTGTTTCCAACAAGATGGCGCTACATGCCATACAAGAGACGCAACGCCAGAAGTTTTGAAGGAGATATTTGGCGACTGGGTCATCTCACTTCGAGCATTTATCATTTGGCCACTGCGATCATGCGACCAATTCGATTATTTTTCTGGGGCTACGTCAAGTTAATAAGGAAACTTCTTTTGACGAGCTTGCGGCCAACATTCGACACGCTATCGCCGGAATAACGCCGCACATATTGGACCGAGTCATCAAAAATTGGACCGACCGATTGAAGCACTGCCAGCGAAGCCAAGGTGGCCATTTGAATGATGTGTTCTTCCACACATAATGGTATGGACGAAGCCTCAAAATAAAGTCAGAATCAATCACACTGTTGTTGTTTTATTTAATTTTTTTTTTCTACCGTTCTTATCTGGTCACCCTACTAGTAAAATAATTATACGAGTAATATAGGTTTTTTTTATAACGACTTGACAAATTTTTTTACATAAAAGGCAAACCATTTGAGATATTTTAAAAACTTTATTATTGGCTTGAAGTACAATCAAAAGAATTATAAATGGATCTCGACTTCATATGGCCACCGCGGGCACGTTTGCAGCGCTCGATTCTTTGGACCCAATTTTCAACGACTCGTCCACACATTTCGGCCGAACCGGCCGCTATTTCGAGTTCAATGTTGGCTCTGAGATCTCTCAACACGTCGTCGGCGTGTTGACATAAACCAATGACTTAACGTAGCCCCACAGAAAATAGTCAAGCGGCAATAAATCGCACGAACGACTGGCCTATGTCTTAAGATAACACGCTCACCATACGTAGTCTTCAATAAATCGATTGTAGCGTATTCTGTGTGGCTTGTGGTACCATTCTGTTGAAACCACATGTCGTCCAAGTCCATATCTTCCAATTCGGACCAAAAATAATCGGTGATTATGGCGCGATAACGCTGACCATTCACAGTAACGTGACGATCGTTATCGTCGACGAAAAAATATTACCCAATAACGCCGCCGGCATACAAACCGCACCAAACAGTTATTTTTTGTGGATGAAGTGGTGATTCATGAAGCACATGTGGGTTTTCACCCGACCAATAACGCATATTTTGCTTATTGACGAACCCATTGAGCCAAAAATGAGCTTCGTCACTGAAGATGATTTTGCGATGAAATTCATCATCTTGTCGCATTTTCTCCAGAACCCAATCAGAGAAGGTACGTCGTTTCAAATGGTCCATCGGCTTAAATTCTTGAGTCAGATTGATCTTGTATGGGCGTAAACCAAGATCCTTACGCAAAATACGCCATAATGTGGTCTGAGCGATGCCCAATTCTTGAGAACGCCATGGAATTGACTGATTTGGATCGTTTACTACGGACGTCTGAACGGCAGCGATATTTTCGACACTTCAACCAACCCGTTGTCTTACTGACACGGCAACATCACACAACGAATATGTAAACTCAAATTTTTGCACTTGTTATTGCCTGTCTACTAGGGTGAGAATTACGACCGAAAATTGGAGTTAACGCTCTTAAAGTTGCAGTCACCGACCCCGAATATGTGTAAAAAATTTTTATAATTTGCAGACGTTGCTCGTTAGTGTATTTTACCATAATAAAAATGTTGAGTTTACCGAATAAATTGACAGTGACAGTTTGATGATTAGTAAAAGAGTGCATTCACAAATTAAATTCAAAGTTGTCAAGTCCCTATTGGAAAACCCTATAATAATAACAATGTATCCCTTGTTGATATTTGATAAACTTTCTTAAATTCTAGAAACAAAAGAAATGCAAAACCTTCATGGCATTGCACTTTCAACGGCATAGGGATCCCTTATAAGCTTTATAAATAACTGGTTTATAGGATAGCAAAGTGCATGCCATTTCATAAAGTTCGTAAGTGATACATTAAATATTGAGGGATTATTTCATGCGGAACAATAAAGTATACAAAATTGGTTTTTAAGTAGATCCACTAAATGTAAAGGATATTGATTGCTCTTTCTATATCAATTTCCCGTAAGCTTCCCCATATATTTGATTCAGAGCTTAAAATGTATTCGATCGTTTAAATTTCCAGTGGGATATAAGAAAGAATACTGAAATCTATAAAACTCTATATTCAATCCTAATCCCAAACAAATATGTCACTTTTCAATTCAAAGATTTACTTAGAGTAATATTGTTTAAATACAATGAATAAGAAAAATAATGAAAGCTTTGCTATTGTTGATATTCTCATGCACGGGTAGTAACTTCAACAGCATGTGAAACAATTGTTCAGCAAATACTTGGCTAACACCCCATTATTTCAACAGCGAATGTAACAGGATTGATAGGTAGGTATCACTATGTATATACGAAAGCATTCTTAATGATTATTTACCTATTACCTATTACCTATGCGGTTTGATGTGAAAATACTAACTACATAGGCAACTAGACAACTTGTTTCACTGCGTTTTGAATAACAGAAGCCGGAATTTTAATTTCCTTGAACATTATTTGTAGATAAACGTATTTGTTATTATGTCAAAAAATGACTGGACTTGTCATTTTATTATGTATTATTTGTATGTGTGTCTTTAATTAGGTTTACAAACGGCCAGTTTGTCAAAGACAGTTATTTATTTGGAATTGAAACATATGACAGTTCTTAAAGGACGTTGATATTATTGAATTGGATAATTTTTTCACTACCTACACTTCAGGAATTGCTTAGTAAATGGTATAATTGTCCATAAAGTGCGTTTTGCGGAAAATATTGGAGATAGAACTTATTCAAAAGTCTTCTAAAATATTTGAAATTTTAGGAGTATACACAGTATACTCTCACTAACTATAGTTAGGACGTACATAAGCAAAAATTTAACGGCCTCTGTTTATTTATTGGGTCTATAACTGCGTGCGGTTTGCTAAGATACGGCGTAACTTGTATTAATCCATTGAAACATGCGTTGGAAAGCTACTGTCATTGTACATCATTTCAGTATATGTCATTCATTTGAAGCGTAAACAACAATAATTTTTTTTTTACTCAAATATGTCGATCTTTGTGCCTGAAAAAGTGTTTTTGCGGGGAGTTCTTCTTCATTACTTTAATATGAAGAAAACTGCTGCCGAAAGTCATCGTATTTTGTTGGAAGTTTATGATGAACATGCGCTAGCATGGGCTACCAAAAAAGTTTGAAGATAAAGAACTTTAAGCATTACTCTATGAAGATTGTTGCCAAACACAAGAAGAGCTCGCAGTATCTTTAGGTGTCACTAAAGCAGCCATTTCAAAACGTTTAAAAGCAGCTGGATATATTCAAAAGCAAGGAAATGGGGTTCCACATGAACTCAAGCCGAGAGACGTCGAAAGGCGGTTTTGCATGTCCGAAATGCTGCTGGAACGCCACAAAAGGAAGTCATTTTTGCATCGGATTGTTACTGGTGATTAAAAATGGATCCATTACGACAACCCCAAGTGCAAAAAATCATATGTGAAACACGGCCAACCTGCCAAATCAACGGCATAGCCGAATATCCATGGCGCGAAGGTAATGCTCTGTATTTGGTGGGATCAGATGGGTGTGCTGTATTATGAGCTGCTAAAACCGGATGAAACCATCAATAGACAACCCTACCGAACACAATTAATCCGTTTGAAGAGAGCAGTAGCCGAAAAACGCCCAGAATATGCGACCAGACACGAGGCAATAATTTTCCATCATGACAACGCTCAGCCCCAGGTTACTATTCCGGTTAAGAACTATTTGGAAAACCGTGGATGAGAAGTTTACCCCACCCGCCTTATAGCCCAAGCCTTGCCCCTTCTGATTACAATTTGTTCCGTTTTTCTTAAATAAACGTTAAAATTTTGAAAAAGAAAAAAACCGCACGAATTAAATTACATACCCAGTATTTTAACAACAATTCATTTTTTTTTTATCTTAAAAATATCATATGCGGAATTTGTAGAAGGAAAATTTTTTCTTTGATGACAAATATATAAATATTATGACACTCCACGTTACCTGATTAAGACCACATTTTTTAAGAGATTGACTGTGCAGACAAATTTATTCGATTCAAGAATCTAAATCAAATCTGTGCAGATAAAATAAAACTTGATCCCGGTCTTATCATCTCTAAAGGTGTGGTCTATGCTCCATGCTTAATCAACGGCAGCGAACCCGAATTAATCTTTGAGATGCAATCACAAAGGGTCGCCGATGTTTACATTTTCAAAAGTTTATGGTAGACAAAGAAAAGCTTTTTATCTCGTTTGATCATGTCCTCGTCTCGGACTCTGTCGAAATCTGATGGTATTTTTTTACTTGTTTTTTTTTTGCTTATTTATTTATTTATTTATGTTTATGTGTTAAGGTTTTTGGAAAATGGGATAGAAAAAGGAAAAAAGATGTTTGGGGTTAGTGGTTATTTCGTTATATGGGTAGCATTTTACGGGAGACTAAATTGTAATTGGAGCTGGCTTCTTGTTGATTTCCACTTATCTTACTTGATGTGAGTTGACTGAAAAAATTAATGTCTTCGGGCGCTGTTGAAATTCGTTCACCGAACCTTCCGATTTAAAAACCAGTTCACTACCACTTGAGCCACGGCTAACAAAGATAACTGAATAAGTCCACCCATAATAAATAACTTCTGATAATTAAAACAAAACACAAATAATCGCTAGCCGAAGCTAAACACATTTACAAGCAACATAACCCCACACTTATCACTCCTAATTCTGATCTATATTCTAATGCAGAACAAATCCGTTATCCTCTGCCTCTCAAAAACCCTCGTTAAAACAAGTTACAAAAATCGTTCAATCAACTGCACCAACAGAAAAGATAAAAATTAATATATCCGGTTATTTCCAATCCACGTTTTCTTTTTTTCCAACAAATAAATAAATAAATAAATAAATTAATAAATACAGCTATATCAACAAAAGCAAAAAGAGAGCAACCACTTCCTCTGACAGCTTCACAAATTCTCTATCTATCAATCCTCAAAACGATCACTCGATCTGACAAAGCCTCTGAAACGCAATGTCGGACAGTTCCGACTAGTTGGGACTTTGGGTAACTCAACAGCCGAGTATAAGAGCCTAAATAACCGTTACCAAAACGTTATCAAAAACAATTCCTTTTGCAAAAGCTACAGCATGCAAACTACACTTGCGGTCATAAAAACCGCACCTTATCAAAATGATTGAAAAATTGTTAATAACTACGATAATAATTTTTATAATGAAATGAAATTTTTGTTGAGTACTCCGCAGTAGTTTATAAGTATTTCTATCTAATTTCCATCTGTTTATTGAATGTTTAAAAAAAAGATATTAACAAAGAAAAAAAAAACCAGTCAATTTTCTTATTTTTCTAAAATATTTTAATTATTACTATATATATTTTATATATTTAATATTACTCATTGGTTAACAAAATCAAACGATACATTTTTTATGTATGTGTATATAAGATGTTTCGATATGCCAGTTTTACCAAAAAATTATCAATACCGAGTTGCTCCGCTTTTATTCTAGAAGGCATCGAGTTTAGTAGAAGTTCAGTAATATCCCTTTAAATTTCAATATTCCATACATGTTCCAGAACTTTATTTAGCTTTTTTTTACTCTCTGGTTTATGTTCAGCCACCTTAACTTTCATTACATGCCACAAGTGTTCGATTGGGTTTAAATCGGATGAATCAGCGGGCCAGTCTAGTCTGGTAATTCCGAGGTCATCAAACGTTGTCTTGAGCTGAAAATTATTGAAAGACTCTAGTTACTTGTCTGATGATTATTTATAAAGTAGACATCTAGAAGTTGATTTATAACACTTTACTTACGGATTTGGCGCGGTGGCAAGGTGCAGAATCATCTTGAAAAATGCACTTGTCAGTAAACGAATGATGCTGTTCAATTGTTGATACCAAAAACTCCCTTACTACTTCTCCATACTTTTGAGCGTTCATAGTTCCATTAAAAAAGTGCAAAGGGCCCAAAACGTAAAAATAAAACCATCCCCAAACCATCTGGCTTTGAGGAAACTTCACTCTTTTGACTATGCACTCGTTCTTGAACCTTTCACCTGATGACCATCGTACGTATGGCAAATTGTCGGTACACAACAAATTAAATTTACTTTCATCGGACCATATTACACATTGCCAATCATCCTGCGTCCAATCTTAGTACTTTTTTGCCCACGTCAAGTGAGCTTTTTTCGTTTTTGTGGTTAGGAGAGGTTTTTTCGCTGGTCGTCTTCCATATTAACCTATCTCCCGTAGCCGTCGACGTATGGTTTCGGCGCTTAGATCAACTTGATGAAATTCACTCAGCTCTGCTCTTATACGGACAGCACTTTTAAAGCGATTTTTCATGCTAATTCGTTGTCATACTTTGTCCGTCTTCTCTGTTGTTTTACGTTTTCGTCCCGAGCCTTTTTTCTTTTCCAGTGGATCCAAATCTTCTGTTTTCTTCATCAGTCGTACGATAGTTGAATGACAGCATCCTATTTTAACCGCAATCTCACGATAGCCAAGCCCTCCTTCGACTAAAGTCAATATTTGAACTTTTTCGTTCCGAGTCAGTTGATGATATTTACCAGACATTTCACTTTTTTTCACTTGTCACCGTCACAACTCAATTCAAACTGATTTTTTTTGCACTGAATACGCGGCCGAACTATGCTATGAGGAATACACTTCATTAGTATGGGAAAAACCCTTACGATCTAATGTAAATAATTAGGCATTTTTTTTAGAACTTATTAGGTGGTGCGGTTTTTATGACTGCAAGTGTAGTGTGTAACTAAAAAATTCTCCAGTGGAACCTGGAGGGAAAGACAGAACTACCGAAAGTTTCATCCCTACAGAACTAATTTGGCTGTTTTTCAGTCCAAAGTTTCATAATCGAAGGCTTACAAAATTATTCCTTTAGTTTAAACAAAAAAGCAAATTTAATAACAAAGAGGACTGGTTTAGCAGCAAGAAATTCATTACTAAACAGAGATTATCAAACACAAAACTGTCACTTTCTGGTGAAATCATGAGCTAAGTAAAGTACGTAGGCAAAAGCAAGCAGCTTCGTTTTTTATGAATCACTTGTTGAGTTTTTTTTTTTTTTTTAATTCATTTATTTATAGTGTATTATTAAAAAAAGAGATTTGAAACAAAACTGCATCATTAGATTTTTTCATAATGCTTTTGAACTCGTTGAACGTTGGGTTGCAAGAATGGGGGTCGTACGTAAACTTTTGTCGTTCACTGTATGCCTTTCTTATAGAGTGAATTGTCCAGTTATTAAAAATACATTTCAGTTTCGGCGATCACTTTGTCCTTCCGGCGAGAACACTCTTTTGAAGTTTGTGAATAGGTAGCAGCCGCCGGAGGCCACTCATTGTCACATAAAGTATGACAAAATCCTTTTTATTTCGCAAAACAACTCAAAAAAGAGTTCTAAGTCATCAACACGTTGTTGTGTTTAGTCAACTTTGAGTACACGGTCTATTGATACCTATCGATGTCACTGATACCATCGACACTATCTCATGCACTTTCGCTTTACGGCTGTTCACAACAATTGTTGGGGCTGAGAATTTACCCGTCATCATCATGATCAGCATCATCATAATGATTAATTAAGACAAGAAGTGTTTAAAAAGTAAATTAACTTTTAAAATTTCGCGGGTAGCGTACAAACGATTATCAATTTTTTTTTTCTGTATTGGTACACAGCAAATGTTCATAGCCTGAAGTCTATAGCATACTTAGTTTAATTTTGACAGATAGAAAAGTTAGACGAGTTTTGGTGTGCTTGGCGATTTTCAATTATTATAAAAAATTAAGCAAAAAATTTGCATTAAGTTTTGTGTAAAATGCAATCAAGTCCTCTACAACACTTGAAATATTGACAGTGGCATACTTTGAGTTTGCTCTAAAAAAAATGTTTACAAGATGTAAAAGCTCTTCCAAGATGGCCGAGAAAATGCTAATGACGAATCTCGCTCTGATTGTAAGACAGGAGCCAGTGCATCCTCAACCAGTGGGTCTTAGTACGCGCTAGTGCTAGCCACTCCAACGTCAGTGTTATGCCTTCACGTCAGAGTTAATACCGACGGGATTTTTCATATAACTACATACAAATTCTATTAAAAGACTTTTTCAGAGAAATGGATTCAGATGATGTCAATGATGATCCTGACCTGCTCAAAGGGTCATAACTGTTCCCTGTTCCTGTAACTGTTCCCAAAGCTGAATAGATTTATGGAAGGACAAAGATTTACAACGATTGAGCAAATAAAAACGGCATAGCTGGAAGAACTCGGGGCTATACCAAAAAGTGCTTATGACAAGTGCTTCGAGGATTGGAAAAAGCGTTATGACAAGTGTATTATGGTAACACATGGGCTGAAAAGTCAGTGCCGTTTTATAGTAAAACACAAAATTTTTGCAAAATTCAACTTTATTTATCAATATAGTTGCCTTCGAGGGCGATACACTGATTGAAAGAATTTTTTAATCTTTCGATACCAGTTTTGTAGTACGATTTCGGTTTAGCCTCAAAATAGGCCTCGGTCTTAAATCTCTTTCCGACGAGCATTTTTGAGGTCTGCGAACAGGAAATAGTCACTGGGGGCCAAATCTGGAAAATACGGTGGATGGGAAAGCAATTCATAGCCGAATTCATTCAATTTTGCCATCGTTTTCATGGACTTGTGACACGGTGCATTGCCTTGAGGAAACGGTACTTTCTTTTTCTGCGATTTCGTCCTTCAAACGCTCCAATAACGTAATGTAATAGTCGCTGTTGATAGTCTTTCCCTTTCCCTTTTGGAGATAGTCGATGAAAATTATTCCATGTGAATCCCAAAATACGGATGGCATAACCTTGCCAGCCGACTGTTGAGTTTTTAGTCGTTTTGGACGAGCCTGCTCGCCACTTAGCTGACTGCCGACTTGACTTTGGTGTGAAGTTTCATCCATTGTCACATACCGACGCAAAAATTCGGCTTTATAGTGGTTGAACAGCTTTAAACACTCCTCCGAATCATCAATACGTTGTTATTTTTGGTTGACTGTGAGCGACACCCACTTTGAACAGAGCTTTCGCACGTCAAAATATTCGTGTATGATATATCCAACACGCTCTTTTGATATCTTCAGAGTATCAGTTATCTTGATCAACTTCACTTTACGGTCATTCGTAATCATTTTGTGGACTTTTTTGATGTTTTCATCTGAAACAGCCTCTTTTGGACGTCCACTGCGTGCATCATCTTCAGTGCTTGTATGACCACTTTTAAATTTTTCAGTCCACTTGCGAATGGTTTGTATGGCTGGTGCAGAATCCCAGTAACACTTATCAAGCCATTTCTTTGCATCGGCTGCATTTTTTTCTCATCAAAAAGCAATGATAAATTAACACACGAAATTGCTTTGAATCCATTTTTTTCACAATAACAAAAGTTGCTTCACTCACAACGCTATATCTCGAGAACTAATCCACTTTTTTGAACATACTTCGTATACAAAACATTATACATAAATAAATTATACCAATAATGTATTAACTAGTATGCTGGTCAGATTCAAATCTGGCGTTTTTTGTATACGAGTCGCCATGTTTTTATGATTGCTGAAATCGCTTTAGATTTCAAACGTCAACAAATAACCTACTATGTGAAAAATTGGAATTAAATTCTACATAAAAACCATCGCAACAATAAAAGAAGAAGCTTTTTTGTATTCATATCCCTTAGGGGGTACTATGCTCGTTTTTTATTTTTCACTCGCAACTCGCTACTTTTTCGTTTTCGATTCCAAAGTTATTTTTGTTCGTCGTTTATTTCGCATCTATTTGCAATCATTGGCAATTGATCAACGTATCAACCAGGATCTTCCTATCCTGATAACAAGGAGTTAATAAAGATCCTCGAGTTGACGGTCTAATCCTTTTACTGTTCAACGATATTTGGCGCCCAGAGCGTTTGTCTATACGACGGCGTTTGAATTCATCTTTCGGTTGCTTTCGACTGACTACATTCCTTCTAACACTTTTCAAGCAAAATTTAAGTTTTTACGTTTTTTTTTTTTCTCCATTAAACAACAGTGTTTTATAAACGTACAAAACTCGATATTTTCTTTGATTTTAAAAATATCAAAGGGTGCGTCAACAGAACTTCAATATCTCGATAACTATTGGTCGAAATATCATAAAATTTTGACACGTATCGTTTAAAGATTTAATATATACTAATTAAAAATCGCATTGATATTTTATTAGAGCCGCCAACTTTGTGTCAGTCTCTGGACTGACTCAACTCTTCAGTTGAATAAAGATACCCCTCGTCTCTTTTAAATGCTATCGTTTCGTCCGAAAAGTATGGTATTTCAATTATAGCTTAAAAGTTATGACCCATCTTCCACACATCCTGGTTTCTTTTACAAACTTCAATCATCACTACCCTTGTTACAAGCAAATGTCAACGAAATTTTAGACAACCACAGAAACTAGTTCCTCCTCTCTACAGAGAGATCAAAATGCGATGATGGGACTTGATTTGCTATCGTAAATGACAGAAACAACATTTAATGTTAGGAGGTCCTACCTGGTTATTATCCGATATTTACAACAGAAGCGTTCATTGTATTCCAGGCAATAAACACTGTTCGCAATAGAAGAACTATTATCTGTACCATCAAAGCACTATCAAATATAATATTAAAAAATGTACAAACTCTTATCACTACTTAAGTAAGAGAAGAGCATAACATAAGTTATACTTATATACATAAGTTATGTTATATTTTTGTTTCAGATTACCTGAAGAACCTGAGTGCTGATAGTGTTTATAAAGTGCTGATAAAATTTAATTATTGCGTTATATATTTGCATTATAATTTATTAAAAATAAATAAAACGAAAGCTTAATACAGGACGAAATTTTGAGGTAAGTACACCAGGGTAATATTTAAAGTCCGCTGCAAGATTTTTTTTATTGAACACCACTACTTTTCGTTCATGATATTGTTATAATAAGCATCAATGTACCATCCTTAAAAGTTGCATAAGTGCACTAAAAGATAACATGTTTCGAATTAAACCGAATGTCTGTATTGCCGTTTTGCCAATTTCATTTGGGAAGAGTTGTTATGCCAAAGGAGAACACTTGTGCTCTGTTCTTAACCATCAAGGAAACGGCATTAAAAGAAACACATACGTTTTTCATTTTTCATGTTTCAACGATTATAAGACGATGAAGAAAAATAAAGTCTATATATATACATATATATGTATATACAAACAATTTACATTACGAAAATAAATCGCATTATATTATTTGCATCCTAACTCTTGTGAAGCTTCAGCCATCAATAAATATCTTTTAAATCGATAAAATTTGAATGTGCTTACCACATGCCAATGTGAAAGCGAATGTCGAAAATGAAAAACGTATTTATTTTTTTCATTCGGATATTAAAAGATGAACATGACCTGAATTAAAAAAATTGTATGTTAACATCAATATTTCCAAAGCGCAGTTTTAAAAACAGAGTATAAATGTACCACGATAATGTTATTAATAATACTGAGCCCTTATTGATATGCATATCAGGTACAGCAATGGGGAGTATCAGGGTTTTCTGAATTTATGTGTCGGGACTTTAAGGGGAAATTCATTAACATATTTTGAGAATAGAAAATCTATGGAAAGTGTCGACAATGTATCGCTACCGAGAAACAAAGGCTTTAAACAAGGATTTACGCTGCCCTGTTTTGATTCCTATTGAATATATTGAATATATCATCTTTCAATATTAAGCATGTGTACCTATGTTGTAATAAATAGGATATCATTGAATTTAATATTGCCCTGAAGACCAAAAATGATTTTTTTTTTTTTAATTTTGTTAGACCAGACTTGCAACAATGCGTGGACTCTTTTAAACTGGCAAGGCCCAATTTAAATAGATCCACCAAGGAGAGCAAAACCGCTTACTTTAAATGCCTCTGTACAGACGCCGACATTAACCATGGGGTTAGGCGTACAGAATGGTAATGACCAAACAAAACCTTGTCCAATAATGCTGAAGTGTATAGTAAAGCATCTCTTCACCCAAATACCAGCTACTATGTGCAATATCGTAAGAGAGGTCAGTCCAGTGAACATTCCACTAATTACCCAGGAGAAACTGCATCAGGCATGCAAAAAAATATGCGAAAACAAGGCGAAAAAAACAGATACTGATGATGACGACGCAGAAGTGCTTCGAAGATGTAACATTTCCCGAAATGTGTAAAATATTACATTTGGTACTGCTACCAAAAGGAAAGAAACCTCCAGGAGAACCATCTCTTTATCGCCTAGAATACTTTTTGGACACCATGGGAATGAACTTCGAGAAGATAATCTCCAATAGTGTTGGAAAAATAAACAAACACCTTAAACTGACCTTAACAAGTTTATTACCACTCTCCCCATGTCTTACATATGTCACATCTTTTATACCCTCCTGGTCGATGACCTCACACAGATGATTTTGATAGGCTTGGTCTCACGGCATAAGGTCGAATATTAGCTGACGAACAGATGCCTTTATAATGTAATCGACTTAATTGCACGCCCTCGACGTCCCCTATCACATAGCGATCATTTGAAAGAACTTTTTTAACCTCAGAAAGACCACGATACTTACAAAGAAGCTTTTTATTAATACCTGGTGTTGTAACAACGTTTCTTATCACGACGAGATCTCCTAAATTGTATTCTATCGGCCTCTTCTGACGTCTATCAAAGAATTTTTTGTTACGGAATTGATAAATTTCGATGTTCTTTTGAGCTTTGTCTCTAATTGAATCCATACCATTTGTAGTCAGTACCAACCTTCAAAAGATGCGTGTATAAATTTGACAGCTGTCGGACGACTAGTTCTCGAGATATAGCGTTGTGAGTGACTTTTGTTATTGTGAAAAAAATGGATTCAAAGCAATTTCGTGTATTGATTTATCATTGCTTTTTGATTGGAAAAAATGCAGCCGATGCAAAGAAATGGCTTGATAAGTGTTACCCGGACTCTGCACCAACCGAACGAACCATTCGCAAGTCGATTGAAAAATTTAAAAGTGGTCTTACAAGCACCGAAGATGATGCACGCAGTGGACGTCCAAAAGAGGCTGTTTCAGATGAAAACATCAAAAAAGTCCACAAAATGATTACGAATGACCGTAAAGTGAAGTTGATCGAGATAGCTGAGACTCTGAAGATATCAAAAGAGCGTGTTGTATATATCATACACGAATATTTCGATATGCGAAAGCTATGTTCAAAGTGGGTGCCGCGTTTGCTCACAGTCTCCAAAAACAACAACGTATTGATGATTCAGAGGAGTGTATAAACTATCAATAAAGTGTTAAGACTATCAACAGCGACTATTTCATTTCGTTGTGAGAGCGTTTGAAGGACGCAATCGCAGAAAAACGGCCGCATTTGAAGAAAAATAAAGTGCTGTTTCATCAAGACAATGCACAAGTCGATGAAAACGATGGCAAAATTGAATGAATTCCGCTACGAATTGCTTCCCCACCCACCGTATTCTCCAGATTTGGGCCCCAGCGACTATTTCCTGTTCGCAGACCTCAAAAGAATGCTCGCCGGAAAGACATTTAAGACCGATAAAGAAGTAATCGCCGAAACAGAGGCCTATTTTGAGGATAAACCGAAATCGTACTACAAAACTGATATCGCAATATTGAAAAATCGTTTCAATCAGTGTATCGCCCTCGAAGGCAACTATATTGATAAATAAAGTTGAATTTTGCAAAAATGTTGTGTTTTACTATAAAACGGCACTGACTTTTCAGCCCATGTGTTAAGTGTGTGTGATAAGGTGTGAACCCTGTTAATCGATTTATGCTGTTGTTAAGAGCAAACTCGATCTAAATGATATTCTTATCCCAATCGCTGATGGTATAATCATCGCACTCCTTGTCTAGCATATATATATAACGACTTGACAACTTTTTTTTAAATAAAACTCAAACCATTTGAGATATTTTAAAAACTTTATTATTGGCTTGAAGAACAATCAAAGCATTTATGAATGGAACTCGACTTCGTTCATATGGCCACCGCGGGCACGTTTGCAGTGGTCGATTCCTCTGACCCGATTTTCAACGACTAGGGCACATATTTCGGCCGAAACGGCCAATATTTCAAGCGGCGTTAAATCGCACGAATGAGGTGGCCAATCGACTGGCCCATGTCCTGAGATAACACGCTCACCATACTTACTCTTCAATAAATCGATTGTAGTGTGTGCTGTTTGGCTTGTGGCACCATCCTGTTGAAACCACATGTCGTTCAAGTCCATATCTTATAATTCGGGCCAAAAATAATCGGTGATCATTGCGCGATAACGCTGACCATTCACAGTAACGTGACGATCGTTATCGTCGACGAAAAAATATGGCCCAATAAAGCCGCCGGCATGCAAACCGCACCAAACAGTTATTTTTTGTGGATGAAGTGGTGATTCATGAAGCACATGTGGGTTTTCACCTGACAAAAAACGGATATTTAGCTTATTAGCGAACCCATTGAGCCAAAAATGAGCTTCGTCACTGAAGATGATTTTGCGATAAAATTCATCATCTTGGCGCATCTTCTCCAGAACCCAATCGGATAACGTACGTCGCTTCAAATGGTCCATCGACTTCAATTCTTAAGTCAGCTTGATCTTGTATGTATGTAAGCCAAGATCCTTACACAAAATACGCCATAATGTGGTCTGAGCGATGCCCAATTCTTGAGAACGCCGTGAAATTGACTGACTTTGATCATTTGTTACGGACGTCTGAACGGCGGCGATATTTTCGGCACTTCGACCAACCCGTTGTCTTACTGACACGGGAACTTCACACAACAAATATGTAGACTCAAATTTTTGCACTAAACTTGTTATTGCCTGTCTACTAGGGCGAGAATTACGACCGAAAATTGGAGTTAACGCTCTTACAGTTGCAGTCGCCGACTCCGAATATCTGTAGAAAATTTTTATAATTTGCAGACGTTGCTCATTAGTGTATCGTTTGTACCATGATGAAAATGTTGAGTTTTCTGAATAAATTGACAGTAACAGTTTGATGATTAGTGAAAGAGTGCGTTCACAAATTAAATTCAAAGTTGTCATGTCCTTATTGGAAAACCCTATACTATATATTACAATATGACTCGATTTAGTCTTTCAACTTGCCCTTTTGATTGCGGTGAGTGTGTGGCAATCCAGCAACATGCTGGACATTGTGATGTTGCACAAATTCAGCGAACTCTTTTGAGGTAAAGCAAGTACCTCGATCTGAAATTATTCGATTCGAAAGCAAATAATTTTCAAAAATCGAAGTCAAATATAAGACCGCTTCTTTTGACTGTACAGTTTTAACTGGGTATAATTTTATAAACTTAGTAAATCCATCAATAGCAATTAAAAGGTGCTTTCTCTTTGATCGAGAAGTAGCAAAAGGACAAAGATGGTCAACATGTAGTGTATCAAATGGAAAATTTTATTTTAGGATCAGATACAAAGTACTCTATCCTTTTTCTGAATCAGGACAAAAGAAAATACATTTCGAGCAATTCTTTATATACGACTTGATCTTATCCTTCACCCGTGGAAACCAGTAAATACTAGATATATGATCATAATATTTGTCTATCCCTAAATGACTCAAAGCCTCATGATGCCCCCTAGTAACTACTTCTTCCATTTGATATGGCACATAAAACAAAACCTTCTCTTTCTCTTAAGCCTTGCGATAAATTAAACTATTTCAAAAAATTCACTTTCTGATTTCTCCAATTCAGAAGCAATTGACATAATTTTTGAATCTTTCTTTTGTGCCGCAGCTAGCACGTACTCAAACGATTCACTATCTACATAAAGAATATTGAACGACCTACTTAGAGAATCCACATGCGACATATTGTCGCCTTTTCTATGCTCGGCATTATAATCATAGGTCTGAATTTCTAAAGCCCAACGAGAAATATGAGGATTCAATGTCTTTTTGTTTAACGTCATAGTAAGAGCTTGGCAATCTGTAACTATCTTAAATGGTACACATGTAAGTTTTATTCTAAATCGTCTAATAACATATACTATTAAATGGGTTTCTAGTTCATACCTATGATATTTCGATTCAGTTTCCATAGCCCGTTTGGAGAAATATAAAACAGGGTTGAACTTGTTATCCTTTTTTTCTGATACAAAACTGCTCCGAAGTCGATACTACTTGCATCGCAATAAAGCTGAGTCATGTTATGTGGACTGTAAAAAGACAGTACCTTAGATGCAACTAATTTGCTCCTAAGGACATTAAAAGGTTCAAGCTCCTTTACTCCAAATACAAACGGTTTTATCTTTCCCAAAAGATCATACAGCGGCTTAGCTATGTTAGCGAGATTCTAGATAAACTTTCTAAAGTAAGAGCACAACCCAATAAAACTATGAACATCTCGTTTACAGGTAGGTATAGGAAAGTTATTTATAGCAAATAAGTTTGTTTTATTTGGCCGAATACCTAAAAGGTTTTCCGCTGAAGAAAAAAGCATTTATCTAAACGAAGATGGAGATTATTCTTTTACAACTATCTCGATTATTTCTTTAAGGGTTTCAGAGTTCTAGTTGATTGTTTTGGTAGCTATAAGGATATCATCTAGATAAGTTAAAATCTTAGATCGTTTAATGAGATCACCAAACACATGCTTCATAAAGCGTTCAAATACAGAAGGAGCATTCTTAAGCCCGAATGGCTTTCTAGTGAATTCACAATGGCCCAATGGCGTAATGAACGATGTATATTTCACAGAGTTTTAAAAAAATTAAACATGATGAAATCCGTTTTTTAAATCAAGGATAGTGAAATATCGCTTATCTTTTAGTTAATCAATATGATCCTCAATTAGTGGCAAAGGATAATTATCTCTAAGCGTATCTTTATTAAGATCTCTAAAATCTATACACATCCTAAATTATTTGGATTTCTTCTCTACCAAAACAATAGGAGATATCTACATATTCCGAATGTGACTCTCGAATGATGCCTCTTACTAAAAAATCGTCTAATATCTTTTAGAGTTGTATATTTTGGCTATAGGGCAATCTCCTAGGTGCACAATGAAAGGGAATGTCGAAAGACAAAACAATTTTCATTTCAAAGTCACCTGTGGTGGGACTGTGCTCATTTTCCTTGACATTCAAAGAGGGCTCAATAATTTTATAAATACGGTTTCTTATTCTACAAGTTAAATCTAAGTTAATGTTAAAAGCTAACTTACTTGAATCATATATGTTTACCGATATTTAAAATCTGCTGTAGAAAGTCATTATTTCATGGACGTTATCCACATCAACCGAAGAATGATGATCTTGATAAACTTGATTGATTAGATTAGTTTCTTCTTTTTCTTCGTTCTTGATATTCGATTTTCGGAACACTATGAAGTCACGACCTAGATATATAGAGTATATCATTGAGAATTTTTTAACAATTAGTAATCTAATGTTTATGATCAAATTTTTAAATTTTTAGATTTCGGCAAAAATTGCTTTTAATCAAAGCTGATGAAACTCCCAGAATCCAGAAGGGTGACTAGGGCTGTCGAACTTTTCACCCGGTCACACACAAACTGGTAGCCGATGACCCTTTCGAATTGTTTTACTTACAGTGATGTCCTCGCATCCCGCATTTAAAACAAGTAACGTCTTTCCTTTCTGCTAGGTTACGGGAACTGGTTTGCTGTACTTTAGTTCTTTGAACCGTTTTTTTACTTGCACTGTTGCGTACCAGGACAAGAAAATTCACTTTTAGAAGCTCGGTCCAAGAAGTTATCGCGACCGTTGCATTCCAACCTTTCATATTTGTGCAAAACAATTTTCAAATCACTTAAACTATTTGCACTATATAGTATAGATTTGTTCACTTTTGTGTCGCTAATACCTCTAATAACTAAGTCCATGAGATCTTCTTCCTCGATTGGACTATGCGTTAAACTTGCTTGCATAGCCAATACATACTTTTGCATAGTTTTGTCACGAAAATAGTTTCGTACTCAACGACTACAATAGATTATTCGCAGTGTCAGACGAAAAATGTACTCTCTCAGACTACCAATTTGCCTTTAGAAAAATGCAATCTACTGCTGAGGCCATAAGAGCAGTAGTTGATATCGCGAAAGGTGCCATCGAAGGGAAAAGATGGCTCTAGGGTAAAAAGGAGTATTGTGATAGTAACGCTACACGTTAAAAGTGTTTTTATCTCGGCGAACTGGTCGTTTGTTAGAAGTTTACACTATAGTGATGAGTGATTTGAACAACGGGAAGTTGTGATGAAAGTGAAAAATACTAAACCTCACTGCCGGAGTTCCACAGGGATTGGTCTTAGGAACAATATTGTGGAACATCATGCACGATAGAGTCCTACGATTGGCGTTGCTTTTTGGGGTGACCGTAATTGGATTCGCCGATAAAATTACTTTAGTGACAGTAGGTAAACAGATTCGTACAATTGAATCCGCTATAAATGAAGCAATTGTTTGGATAAAGGATAGGACGCTAACCTATAACTAACCCACTACAAAACAGAAGCTGTTCTTATAACCAGTCGAAAAACTGCAGAGTTCACCAACTTCCAGGTTGGTAGCCAAATAATCAGGTCCAAAGAAGTGGTTAAATATATTGGAGTAATGCTGGACCATACACGACTTTTTAAGCAAGAAAGCATTGCAAATGCTGGGAGCTCTCTCGTGCATACTGCCTAACATTGGCGGGCTTGGATAGGTAAAAAGAATCTTGTCTTATCAGTTCTGTTATATGTCGCTCCAGTCTAGACGCAGGCACTGAGGACGGCGGAGTCCAAAACGAAACTATCGTCAACATACAGATTCTGCGCTCTACGGACAATGAGCGGCTTTTGTACCATATCAGATGAGGCCGCCTTTGATATAGATTAAATGGTTCCTGTCGACATTCTTCCAGATGAAATGTTGATATAGATTGCAGATGAGATGATATAACAGAAAAGCCTTAGGCCATCATAATGCTAATAAAATCAAAAAATCAAAATTCAATAAAAAGAATCGTCAATAGCTATGTGGCAATACAATAATACAAACCTACGAGACTGGGTAGAACATAAACATGGAGAGTTCAACGTCGCTAATTATCGATCACTTGTTACAGTCGGAGGAGAATTGGCAGAAAATGTGTATTTTTATAACAATGAGCTACGTGGAATAGAAAGAAGCCTCAGAAGCTGTAGAAACCTTAGAAGCAGGTGACACAATGCGGATAGCCTAATTTGCTAACCAACTGAAGTAGTACCCAACGGCAGTAAGCGTATTCTTGGCATCGATTATTCAAGCTTACGAATCGTGCATACACTCAAACTACTAGTATCTATGAAGATTCCACATCCATACAGACGGACATTTTCTTAAAACCTGTCTTAAAACATTACAGATAACTTACAACGTAAAAACTTCACAAAAATCTTCACAAAAATCCCATTTTTGATTTTCGAGGTGAATGTAAAAATTTCCCTATCAAGAAATTAATAAAACGATCGAAATCTAACATAGCGTTTGCTCCCTTGTTTTATGTGCTATAAATATTTAAATAAAGTTTGTTCTTGGAACAAATCTCGCAAGTGCTTCAAAGTTGAAAAAATCTAATTGTAGATATTTTTATAGAGAATAAAATTTGGGTAAGTGTAAAAGCTAGGAGATACTCGACACTGCCCTTTCTATATTTGTCACGGGCAGTGACTGAATGTGTATAACAACTGATGGATAGCGGGCTGTGAGTTTGAATTTTGTTTGTGCACTGTATTCTATTATTGCAAGGGTATAATACCTGCAATAAATTGATTCCGTAAACTAACCTGCAGCCTTGCTTAGCATCGTCGTCGTTTCAGTTGTTTTGGATGGTTTCAAGTCTGTCTGATTTAAAAAGTAAATGCGTTTTAATCTTAATTTATTATTTCTTGTTTGCCACTTTTAATCCAGAATATTCCTTTGCTGAGTATAGAACTCTCTGCTTTTCATATTCGTTCCCGGAATCTCGACTCTGCTTTGCGGCTGTGGAACTGAAACGGCAGTGTATGAAAAATTTCGATAAAAAGAGTATCACTAACATAG
Organism: Volucella inanis; assembly: GCA_907269105.1. NCBI lineage: Eukaryota > Metazoa > Arthropoda > Insecta > Diptera > Syrphidae > Volucella > Volucella inanis. The sequence goes on along the minus strand of OU026157.1, from coordinate 93,586,823 downwards.
TCGAATTTAATGCTTTTAAAACACAATGCTCTCTGCTATCGTTAAAGCGAACTCTAAACACCCAGCCATTATGCATAATTGTCACTTGCGTCTTTGAAACCGAAAAACTTCCCATTCTCGTTATGTATGTCAATGACAACCTATGTTGGAATGACCACATATTTGATGTCACTAAAAATGCTGCAAAATGTCAAGGTTTCCTCAAATGATGTAAGCAACATTTTTTTTAAAGAACTTAACACTTAAGAGTGTATAAGTACTCTTAAAATGCCGGAGCATCTGTTATTTTTTGTAAAATTGGAAAGAAAGACAGAGAAATATGTTTGGACTCAGTGGTTATTTCGGTCCGTGGTTGGCATCCAACATTTAATGGGAAGACTAAATTGTTAGTGTAAATTAACTGATCTATTTTAAGAAACCATTCATCTAACGAGATCTTAGTTGCTTTAATTGAACTTTCCTTCGCCCACGCTGTATAAAAAAATGTTAGAGGTACATATAACCCCTATAGAGCACGCTAATTGAACACTGTGTAGTATGAAGTTACCTCACCCTTAGAATAAGATGCTGTCAATACTGTAGGACTAAATGGTGAAAAATAATGGGCCTTACTAAAACCAAATTAAGTAATGTTTGTACCAATAACAAATTAAATAGCCGGCTTTAGGGTTAGTTTGGAGCCAAATTTTAATGTACAGAAAGTCGTGTTTAATTTTTGGCATTTGACAGTAAACAACAGAGTGGTTTACTAATGTACTCATTCAATAGTAGGAACATACTAAAAAGGATTAGATTTAGTACCTAAAATACTAAATTGTTGGGTATTATGGTAATTAAATTAAGTAGAAAGATGTTTTATATTAACTTTCTTACTGTCAGAGTTTTTTCACCTTGAAACCGTAAGTTGGGGTCATATAGACTCCACAAGCTGACCCATATATTTGCATGCAGAGGCTAATAAAACAAGAAAATTTAGATATTTTTTATTTAGTGTTTAATTTTGAGCTCAAAGTAAAGCAGCGAAATTTGTTTTTTTTTTTTTTTTTTTTTTTTTTTTTTTTTTTTTTTTTTTTTTTTTTTTAAAGTGATTTTCTTCTTCAGAGTGTTCATCTTCAGTGGCAGCTATACACAAACTACATATCATTTTCAAATATTCCTTGCATCTATGTTTTTGGCATGAGGAACATACTATACTCACTTTATTGTCTTTAATCGTGGGCAAACTGAGCAACGAGCGCGTTTTAGTTTTCCGTTTACCGACCCTTGGACTTCCAAAATTGAAAATCCCATGTTTTTTATGGCTTGGGCAGTGGCTCCGTATATGTATTTCCCACGACCAATTCTTTCTATTATTTGTGGATGCACCAATTCTTCGCCGAGATTTCGAAGGAAAGTACGACGTATGTCCGTTTGCAAATTCCAATTCGGAAACTTACAATTATAAAGATTAAATGCCGCAATACATCCAACATCAAAGATGTTGAAAAATAAGGTCATTGGCCAGCAGTTTGTCTTCCTTTTACCTGTGTAAGTCTTTACCAGTCTTGCCAGACATTCTGGAAGAATTTACCTTTTGTCAGCTATGGTTGACAAATACGTTGCCCATATTCAATGCGTAGTCCCGTGCTTTAGATTCATCTGGTTGATAGTTGTTCTGCGAATCACATACCCAGGAAATTTTGATTCTATACTTTTCTGGTTTTGATGGAATGTATTGCCGAAATTTTGATCGCCCGCGTGTCCCCACCAGTTGTTCGTTAACTATTAGGAAGGCTGATGGCTTGTACGCTGTCTTTAGCTGTTAAAAAAGCATGCTCCAAACGTCTCGAATGGGAGCCAATTTTTCTGTGTGCAATCCTTCCGAACGAGTTTGAAAATTGTCGAATCGCATGAATCGCAGTAACTGCTCAAATTGAACCTGAGACATCGTGGCTCGGAATATGGATCTGTTCCGTTTGTCGAATAATTCAGTAATTGGCTCATCCCAAGACTTTCAGGCGCCTGCAAAAATCAGCATACCAAATAACGTGTATAATTCTTTCTCGTCTGTATTCACTCACTTTCGAATCGATTTGTTTGGATTTGCAGCACAAAATGCGTTGACTTTACGATTGGTTTCTCTAGCGATGATCGTAACTATTACCGGAGAAATTATAGCTTTGAAAGCATCGCTTATTGGAGAAATTGCTCTCAGATTATTAGCAGTAACACATTGCTTTTCTCGAACAATTTGCATTGCGCGCGTTTGGGATTGTAGTAATGGTATTGAAGACCATACGAGCCCGCTCTTTGCAACGCACGTTTCGGCCGTTGTGGGTGGCATTTCTTGCAATCCAATTTCATCATCTTCATCTTCAGTTTCTAATTCAGGAATTTCAATATCTTCAAAAATGTCGAAATCTGAAAATTCGCCATCGATATCGTCGGCTGCTTCATTTATCGACTCATCGTCACTATCAATCAAATCCATCGCACTCATACTATATGCAAAGAAAGAAGGATTTTTTTCTTTTTATTTTCTAACGCTCAAACTTTCCATTTGAAACGAATTTACAATACAAAAAGACTGATGAAAATATTTCTTTTACCTGCCAACAATAAATTCTCGTCTCAAAATTAAATACCAATTATAAATCTGTTCTGACAAAATTGTCTTGTTTCCGCAACGCACGTGTCAAAAAGAAGAAAAATAGACAAAAGTTGTGAATGCATAGATGTGTGACAGGTGTATGCATTTTCACATACATATTTACATACATAAAATTTAGAAGAAAAGGTACTCCCCACATTCAAAATGTAAGAAAGTTGCATGGGGTCACTTTGACCCCAAAAAACGGTTTCAAGTTTTTTTGCTTTCAGGTGAAAAATATATACTTTCGCAGTGACTTTTTGAGCTCATTTTGGTATTTTTTAGTGAGAATCAGCCAAAAACACTAATAAATATTTTAAAAAATCAACGTTTATTACGCCTGGGGTCTTAAAGAACCCAACTTACAATTACAAGGTTAAGAAGAATTAAACTCCTGGAGCGATGCAGATCTAGCTTTGAACAGATTTGCTTGGTCGCTAAGAATGTCGATCCAATCGCCCATCTATTTTTTGTTCTTCTATTAGCAGTGTGATAGGTATACCTATGTTTTCCTTTTCAGATGTGGTTAGTATAGTGGTACAAATTTTGGCAAGTCCGTCGGCCTTACAACTTCCTGGAATATCTCTTTGTCTCGGCACCCAGCAAAGAAAAATGTTAAACTACTCCACCATCTCCATTAGAGATGATCGGCAGTCCATGACGGTTCTTTAGTTTAAAAAGCACGAGTCCAGGGATTTGATAGCGGTCTGACGGAAAAGATGTGGATATCCATTGCAGATATTACATTTTCCTTCAGGCATGATAGGACTTCCTTAATTGCCAGAATTTCCGCTGGAACACGTTACAGCGATTGGGGAGGCGGAACCCCACTGACAGTCTTTGAACCGTCTGTGTAAAAGTGGATTGAATTATCATTAAGAAATACATTTCCCTCCCACAAGGATCTGGATTAAATGCTAACATGGAAGCCCTTGTCAAACCGTTGTTTGTTTATGGTGTAGTCGATGTTTTCTGGTAGGATTTGTCCTAGTCGGATCCTAGTCCGTTAAGAATATTTGTGTGGCCAAAATGTTTATTTGCCCACTGTGAAGTCGCTTTAAGGCGAATAGCTGCGTTGGCGGCTACTTGTCTACTATAAATATCAAGGGGTGTAAGGTGAAACAGAGAGCAGGGCAGAGAGTAGGGCGCCGCTTATGCCCAGATATACTGTTCTTTGGACTTTGCTTACTTTCATGCAGTTTACTGCTTTGTCTAAAGCAGTTTTACGACCAAGATATATAGCCAATGGGTGATGCGAGGTTGGAGGTCCCATTTGTTCCCAATGGCTTTTTTGCAAAAGAATAAAGCTACTGACCCCTTCTTTACTCTTTGTTGTATGTTAGGTTTCCAGCTTAGTTTCCTGTCGAAAATTAGACCCAGATATTTCGCTGTATCGTAGAAGACCCAGCTGGTACCGTTGATTGAGGGAGGGCCTATGGTCGGAATATTGTATTTCCTGGAGAAGAGGACAAGATCGGTATATGGGGGCTTATTTCCAGTCCACAGCGATCCGCCCAGCTTGTTTATATGTTAAAGAACTATAATGTAAGTGATTATTTTGATAATTCAGGAATAATTTATGACAAAAATCACAATTCTCAGTCAAGTTCCAATTATTATAGCAAATCTCAAAACAACAACCGCTATAAGTCAAAACATTCTTACCCCGAGTACAATCAGAATAACCATAATAATAGTTCTGCAAACAATTCAGGACAGAATAGAAACCAGCTAGTTAAAATAACAGTAGCAGGTCAGGTTCTAAATAATTCAAGCAGTAAAGAACAGTAAAGAAATTAGAAGCAACACAATAATTTTGGGCAGCACAGAAACAATGCCACTCAGCATAGACAAAACAATAATCCAGAGACACCAATGAACATGTGCAACAAGAAAACAAAGATTCAAATTTTTACTCACCACCTTCGAAAAGATTTATCGATAGTAGAATTAACAATCAGTAACAATAAAATAAAATATTTAATTGACACAGGGTAAACTATGACACCACTTAACAGAACAAAACTTACTAACTACAAACGAATACCTTTAAAAAAATATCAAATTTAAACTCTTACCGGAAATTCTAGAATTGATACTGAAATAGTGAAAGAACTTCCAACATACTACAATTTACCCAAAACTTGACCAAGTGATTTTTAGCGGCTTTCCGGTGACCAATTTTTACCACCAAGGGAGTTTTACAAAGACCGAAACAAATGATAATCAGAGTGTGCAAGGTCCGATCTATATGGTGGATGCATCAAAACTTCACAACCAAGCTCCGTCAATTTGTTCCGGGTCGTCAAATATGTGTGTGGCCTAGCATTGTCATGATGGAAGACAACTCCCTTTCTGTTGGCCAATTCAGGTCGCTCTTTCTTGATAGATTCATTCAAACGTTCGAATTGTACACAGTAGAGGATTGAGTTGACCGTTTCGCCACGTTCTAGATGTTCATAGTAGACAATTTCCTTCTAATCCCACCAAACACTCAACATAACCTTTTGTGTCGTTAATCTAGGATTTGAAAAGGTCATCACCTTTTGGCCATGATCGCTTGCATTGGATATTCTCGTATTTAATCCGTTTAATTGCCCGTAATGAATCGCTCCAAAAATGGTTCCATTTGGTTACGTTTCAGAAGCGTTTCACTGATGGTTATTCGGTCAATTAAATTTGTGGCACACATTCTTTGTGTTCTTTGTGTAGCTCAAATAAAATGGTTCAAAACTATCAAACGGTTAATGTTTAGTACCTCCGCTATATCCAGACAGCTTCTGTGCTGGTTCATCGACCAGACCAGTTCGGCCGACCAGTGCGACGTGCATCTTTAACATCAAAATTTCCGGAACAGAATCGAGCAAACCACTCCTGGGTTCCGCGTTCACTCACAGCATTTATACCGTAAGCTGCATATATTTTTCGGCATGTTTTTGCAGCGTTTTTCCCTTCTTTATATATTTAGATATTTTACTCATATTCACATCAGTATAACTTTTAACACGAGCAACGAATTACACAGCTGTCTTCAAATGCAGCCTGATATTTCACCTTTCAAACACGTGTTCGTTTAATATAATCAGATTAGTGTTTCCAGATAAATGGACACCGACACCATTTAGTGACCAAAAACCGCGTAGACTTTTTATATGACCCAATATACTCAAATTGCTGGAAGCAAAAATTAAGTTTTAAATGCATTTTATTTTCTTAAACACTAACTCTTACATACTAACAAAAAATGCTTAAATTCTAGCTTACAATTACTTAACAATCTTACACTAACTTGCTGGCCCCAAACAGGCACTCTAAGCTACTCTAAATTCTTATATCTATGTCTTTCGACTTCATTTACATTTTATTTAAAAAATTTTATTTTATATACTTAGGGCTAAGAAAAAATTGTTAACAAAAAACTTAGCCTATAGATGTAATTTTTTATTTTTTATAAAAACTTAATATCTAACTTAAAATAAACCTTAGTCTACCTAATCCTACATACACAATACACACAAACACACATTATGTGTATATATTATGTGTATATTACACAATTATATACATAAATTGGTATATACCTTTGTATATACTAATATATGTGTATATTTCTTAAGTGCTAACTTAAACCTATGCAAGCTGGCCATCGCTATTTACAGAGCAAATAGATTGGTCAGCTTTGCCTCATTAGTGAGGCTGGTCCGTACTTGACGGAAACGACGACGAAACATCTTCTCCATCATTCAACCACCAGAAATGCTGGTGCTGCCGAACGACATCCCTCTTATCGCGATTCCCCACCGCCCTATTGAACCTGAGACGATCCACACTTCTATGTGCGACGTCTCTGTTGTAGTTGTAGTTGTAGCTTAATTACGAAGTTGTCCACTCGTATTATGTTAGCCCTGTTGTAAAGGACCTCATTAGGATAAAATTTCTTGTACTCCGACTCTGGTGTTCTGTACAAGCGAAGACAAGCCCTAAGGCAAGCCCTCTCAAACACCCGAATCTTTTCCATCAAGCTTGCTCGTACATTGAACCACAAGGGACACCCAAATACCAGCATGGGCCGGATGAGGGCCATGTAGCAGATTACCTTTACCCTCGCGTCGAGTTGGCTGCTGTAAAACAGTCTGTTTGTAAGGGCAAAAGCGCCTTTAGCTCTGGCCAAAGCAGCATCTACGTTTTTGTCAAAATACAGAAACCGATCTAACCAGACCCCAAGGTATCTGACCACATTTCGACAGGCAAGAGGCTGTCCGTGTTGTCCAATGATCGAGAACTTTCGCCAATTTTTTCTGGTATCCCTAGAGGCTCTAGACAACGGCGTCCTAAAGAGAATGGTTTCCGACTTCTGAAAGTTGATTTTCAACTTCCAGTCATCGCAAAATCGTCTTATCTTATCGTAGTCACGCTGCAAAAGAGTATTAATGACCTCGATTTTTGGACCTGTGCTGTACGCTATCAAATCGTCTGCGTACGCAACAGTATGGGGAGGTGAACCTATCAAGTCGCTTGTATAAATGTTGAACAGGATCGGTGAATTGACCGCGCCTTGCTGAAGACCATTTTTAATTTGAAATATTCCAACAGAAGTCACATCACCATTTTTCACGATGAACTGGCGGTTGGTTAGCATTTTATAAAGAATGTACAAGAGTGGTTTACTGATCCCCAGCCTAGTCAGCTTATAGAAAAGACCCTCTTGCCATACGGTGTCGAAGGCCTTCTCCAAGTCAACAAGGCAGGCACCAGTACATTGGTTTTTGCCTTTATTCCATTGTATATCGGACACCAGTTTAGACGCGGCATGTGAGATAATATGTCTCGCCTTAAAACCGAATTGATTATCCGGAACTATATGTTTGTCCTCAACCCACCTAGACAGAGCTCTTTTGATTACTTTTTCAAAAACCTTACTGACATTCGGAAGGAGACTTATCGACCGGAGATTCGCCGGATTGGATATATCCTTTCCTTTATATCGCTTGTATAAATGTTGAACAGGATCGGTGAATTGACCGCGCCTTGCTGAAGACCATTTTTAATTTGAAATATTCCAACAGAAGTCACATCACCATTTTTCACGATGAACTGGCGGTTGGTTAGCATTTTATAAAGAATGTACAAGAGTGGTTTACTGATCCCCAGCCTAGTCAGCTTATAGAAAAGACCCTCTTGCCATACGGTGTCGAAGGCCTTCACCAGTACATTGGTTTTTGCCTTTATTCCATTGTATATCGGACACCAGTTTAGACGCGGCATGTGAGATAATATGTCTCGCCTTAAAACCGAATTGATTATCCGGAACTATATGTTTGTCCTCAACCCACCTAGACAGAGCTCTTTTGATTACTTTTTCAAAAACCTTACTGACATTCGGAAGGAGACTTATCGACCGGAGATTCGCCGGATTGGATATATCCTTTCCCTTTTTGGGGATAGGTTGAACCACCGCCGTTTTCCAATGCGCTGGATAATGTGCCTTATTCATTGCATTATTAAACAGGGTGGTATAAATGTCCACCGCTGCTAGAGGAAGATGTCGAAGCACGATGTTCGGAATACCATCGGTCCCCACTGACTTTATAGCCCTGATTGTGTCAAAGATGTATGGAGTCCTTCTTTCGAAATGAACGGGGGAAAGTCACCCTATCTGGTAGTGACATTATTTGCCATGTTTTCGTCGCTGAACTGGGTGAAACCAGAGCCCACGGATCGCCAGTTCTCTACTTCATTTCGAATGTAGAAGTCGTGCACCAAAACACGATCGTCCAGGTCATAATTAGGGCCAATAGTATCATTAGCCTTGTATAGTTCCTGGAAAGTCGCCCCTATGGCCTCAACCTTCTCCTGTGGATCCTCGACCACAAAGAAGTCGTCATCATCAGCGGCCTCATTTGGGTCAATACCTGCTATTGTCAGTAACCGTTCGTTGTCTGATGTCCGGGCTATTTTAAGACACTGAAGGTCGTTTTGATTTTTTCTTCTAAATAGTTTATTTATTTGCGGAAACATATTCAGGTTACTGGTGTTTACAGCCCGAACCTTGTTGTTCCAATACAAACTTACAGAAATTCTGTAATTCTCTTTTATTAACGTTTGCAGATTTTTAATCGACGACTTCAATGTCCTGATCACCGGGTGTTGTCTGTCGGTAAACTGTCTGTACAAGTTTTTGAGTCTTGACAGAAGTCTACTTTTCTGTCGGTGCAGTGCGCCAATAGTAGGATTGCGAAACAGGTCTTCGTTAGTCGTTCGTCGATACCGCGGTATTTTAGTGTCCATAGTTTGTTTTATTGTCTCGTCCATTTTTTTTAGGTAATTGTCGATCTTCTCGTTTGACAAATTCCTATTGGACGGTGGGTTAACCGTGTTCGATGTAAATGCATGTCCATGTAAATACGAAGAAATACATACGTCAGAAGAAACTAAGTTAAATCAAGGTTTCTCATAGTGTATTCTTTGCAAGTATTTAAATATGCATAAATGGAAGAAAAAGAAAAACTTAAAAAAAAAGAATAAATAAGAATAAAAAGTTATTTCTCCATGAAGAAGAACAGCTTACTGGTACTCACAAAATTAAACATGAGGTAATTACTACTACAGATAGGCCAATATCCTTAGAAGAATTATAAGAACAAGCAATTCTCCTTATAACAGTCCCCAAAAACGTTAACAATTCACATAAAAGGAAATGGAGAATACTTATCGAACACAGAAGACTAAACGAAGTCACTGTTAACGACATATTTCCAATACATTTTTTTTTTTTTTTTTTTTTTTTTTGATTTTTATTTATTACAATTTATTTATTTACAATTATATAAGTATCTGCGAAGCCGTAACTTGTCTGCAGAAAATTATGTTTCAATTGCAAATTACATAATAAAGTGAGCAAAATTATAACTGTGATTAGTATTAAAATTTAGTTCAAAGTTAATTTTGAAGTTACACCTAGTTGCTTGCATTCAAGTTTAATAAAAAAAGTTTTAACAAGTTTTTTTCTTTTTCTAAAGCTTACAATATTTGAAATTTGGTGAAGTAATTCGTTGATTATTGTGGGAACAGTATATTGAAGTTTGCGTTTACCGTAGTTATTATAGTTTCTGGGAGTGGGCACGTGCATTCCTTGAGCAAGTCTTCTGGTGTTGACTTGATGCTGTATCGGTTATGTAAATCGGTTGTTATCAAACTCTACCCGAGGAATTTTAAATGTTTCTCCATTTTTCGTTGTGTTATACTATTTATGTGTTTAACAGCTGCGTTTTGTAGTTTTTGTAGTATCAGAGAATGTTTTTTGGTAAAACTTTGCAACCGGTTAGCTAATACACCTTTTAAGCACTTTTCAACTACTAGGAGAATCGATATTGGCCTGTAGTTGTTAAATGTACTTTTTTCCCGACCTTAGTATATTGGTCTTACTACTGCTGTTTTTAGATTTTCCGGAATGACTGATTGAGTAATACTCAAATTTATTAACTTACATAGAATTGGAGCGAAAATGTCAGAATGGCGTTTGATATCAATTGCTCTGATGCCATCAACTCCAGGCGACTTATCTTCTCCAAATGATTCTATAATCTTTTGTATCTCAATGATATTTACTTCGTAAGCGAATATTGAATTTTCCACAGTCACATTCCTATTATTTAATGTTATTGTATTGCATTTGTGGATTATTTTGTCTGTCTGAGAAGAGAAAAACTCAGCGAGTTTATTAGCAAGTGAACTCGTTTCTGTGATCTCTTTCTTCCTAAAATCTCATTGATCAGTCCCCATGTTTTTTTGGAATCTGTTTTAAATTGCGTAAATTTATTTTTTGTAATAAATAGACTTTTGTACTATTATGCTTGTTACGTAAAATTTTGTACTCTTTTTCATAGGTCAAATTTCTACTGTTATTTTTCCACCTTCTGCAGAGTATATCTCTTTGTTTACATTCCTCTATGAGATTTAATTTAGGCAATACTCGTAAATTAGAAAAATTGGGAAGGTCACAGAATTCCACAACCTTACATTTAGCTAAAGGATTCCATCAAGTTTTAGTTAAAGAAGATGATACGAAGAAAACAGATTTGTCATCCCTTCTATGACATTACGAGTACACGTGAATGCCGTTTGTACTGAACAGTATCCTCTGATTCGAGTCAGACGATACTACAGAAAATTTGTCAAATACAAAATATAAACAATACAAATTACAAAAAGTGTTTTAAAAAACTAAAAAAACAGAATTGCTGGTATTGCAAAATTCGGATTTTACTAAAAAAATTTAAACTTACAACTGATGCCAGCGACTTTTCCATTGGAGCAATTTTAATTTAAAATGGACATCCAGCATGCTTTGCAAGCCGGATTTTAAACGACCATTAACGCAAGTATTCTGTAACTTTAATGGTAATAGTTTGGTCAGTTAATTATTTTATACTTCACATAATATATGGAAGACCTTTTGCTTTATGAAAGAACATCAACTAATCAAATGGGTTCAAACAAAACATAGAGGGAAGGACATTAACCCCAGACTACAGCGATGTCTTCTTACGTTAGATGAATACAACATCTAGTTGGAGAGAAAAGTAACCTACTTGACCGCCAGAATGCTCTGCTACTGCTACAAATTTCAGTGCGATACTGTCTTTAGTTTTGTTTTGACAGCTGATTGTTGTTAACGTGTTTGGCATCACGTTGAGTATGGACAAAAACGATTTTCGTTCTCTTATAAAACATTATTTCAGATTACACCCTCAAATATTGTTTTTGAGAGTTTCGTAGTGGCCGCAACTCCACTATCGATAAAGTCCGCAGCGGCAGACCCTCCGAATCGGTTACAGAGGACAATATCAAAAAAATACATGGAATGGTTGGCTAACCCGTAAGTGAAGGTGCGCGAGCTAGCAGATACCACAAAGATTAGTACTGAGCGCACACGCCATATTTTTGGCAATATTCTGCATATGAAAAAGTTATCCTGCCGTTGGGTGCCACGCATACTCACTCCTGACCAAAAACACGAACGCGAGAGCACTTCGAAAGAGTGTTTGGACTCGCTGATGCGGAATCGGGCGAACTTTTGGCGTCGATTGGTAACTGTTGATGAAACTTGGATCCAGTAATACACACCAGGGAACAGGATGAGTGTCCGGCAATGGACTGAAGCCGGCACGAGTGCTCCGAAGCGGCCGAGGGAGGCTCGATGGGTCGGAAAGGTTATGGCGTCAGTTTTCTGGGATTGTCATGGTATACTCTTCGTGGACTACCTCGAAAAAAGAAAAACTAGCAACAGCGAGTATTACTGTGCATTATTGTAGCGATTGAAGGCCGAAATCGCTTCAAAACGGCCTCACATGAAGTGAAAAAAAAATCTGTTTTTGCAAGAGAAGGCTAAAATCAAAGACTTACGGCTCCAATTGCTGTCGCATCCACCTCAAAAGATGGCTCATCATCGACCCCATTATCTAAATTATCGAAAATAAGGCAGTGGACTTCATCAGTGCAAAAGAGAGAGGAAAGCCACATTTTGAACTTTAAAATTGATATGAGCAATTGATAAAAAGAGCAAAATGACCATTTTCTAATACTTGAAACAATGATTAATAGATTTCATACACAGGGGGCCAACAATCTAATTTGATTCTATAATAAAAATGTTCGAATTCGCAAAATCGGAACTCTCTTATTTTTTAGAATTTCGAATCTTACGAAACGAAAAACGAACAGCCCAAGTAGTGCCAATGTTATTTAAGGTTTTATTCAAATATTTGGGAACTAGTTAATTCTAATGTTATTGTCAAAATCAATCGAATTCGCAAATAATCCTTCTATTCACATCAAAGAATATAATATATTTACGAACTATTAAAACCATATTAATATTGTTTCTTCTTCTTTTAGCAACATTCGAATATTCTTCATTATCGATAGTGGAGTGTTGATTCAAATTTAAATGCAAAGCATCTTCTAAAACGATTTTTTTAGTCAACTCGACTCTACATTTTATACAAATATTGTGAAATGCACAACGTACATTTAGAACTTGAATCCTCATTTGCGGTAAAAAGTGAAGTTCTTGTACCAAAACAAGACATCGGAATCTTGTTTTTAGATCTCAAAAAACTTGTTCAACCATCGAACTTGCGATGGAAAATTTTTCATTGAATTTCTATTCAGAGGATCCTTCAGCTGCAACGCGGTATGAAAGTCGTAATCAAAGGCTCTAAAGGATAGCCAGAATCTCAAAAATCAGAAAAAGCTAATACAACCGAAGCCACGATGACTTATTTCCATTTTCGAAAGAGAGTTTGAGGAAAGTCTTTTCGGCACTTAGACCTCACATGTGAAAATCATAAGACGAGCCACCATGCCAACCATTAACTCCTTTGGTCATTGTGTAGTCACAAATCTAAATTCATAAAATCTATTTCATATCAAGAAAATATATTAACTTTTCTCTTTTCCAGATTTATTATTATGATTTCTTGTGGGAAAATGATGGTTAAGTTAGCACTAAATAATACCTAAAAAAAATCCCAAGAAGATGATTCATGTGGAATTTTTTCCAATACTTGAGGTAAGAAAATTTTACTGTACATAAAATGCATATATACATATGCAGTAATGGTACTCAATTGTTTTGATAACTGTTTCTTAAACTCTTTTGTTTCACTGATTTCGAAATTTTGTTTTTTCCTTACATTCTTTATTATATATTGTAGTATTTTTGTATTTGTTTGTCGGAAATACTTGTTTAAACGAAATAAAGCAAAAGTCCAAACAAATCAAATAAAAAAGATACTATTAATTACCATACACTTGTAAATTAAAGGAAAATAAACTTTAATTTTATTTGTTCTTCTTTCTGCTGCAGAAATCCATCGTTTTGGATTCAGATCTGGCGAGTTAAGCTCCTCCTGTTCTTCATCAGAGTCAAGCAGTTCCAATGATTCCAGTGATGGAAATGACGCTAAAGATATGTACACCCTGCCTGACTCGAACTGCAACTTTTTAAAATGCTATAATTTTTTTATTTTTTTTATTTTTTGGTAAATTTTATTGTGCCAACGCATATGTTGGAAAATACATCAATTTCCAAATTGTATCAGTAGTTTTTAATATGTCCACCTTTGACGCGAATAATGGCATTGAGCTGCAACCTTTAACACTCTAGATGTCACTCATTTAGCGCAATCAAACCGCACAGTTAGCCAAACGCCTAATCTACCTGTAACTAGTACCCCTGTCTCAAACAGCAATGCTTCCAAATACTTCTTCCTCAACCAATAATGCAAAAACCTCCGTTGCTAATATCATTGATATTCTGGGTCCAGTAAAAGAAGGTGAACGAAAAAGTAATGAATCCAGCTGGATGAGGAAAATGTTGAAGGTAGCTAGAAATAGTGGGAAAGTGTACGGAAGTCACTCAAAGAAACCTGAAAAACGTGTGAAAGAAGCAAGAAAAATTAAATCTCCTTGTAAAGATAAATGCCAATTAAAGTGCTCCAAAAAAATAAATAAAAATAAAAGGAAGAGTGTTTTTGATGCATATTGGAAAATAGAATACATCACCAAACAGAGGGAGTTTATTCATAACTATACAACAGAAATTAAAAATAAAAATATCATTCGTGCGTGAAGGCAGACAAAGGCGCCGAAGAAATCATAATGCTGCGTACTTTTCTAATCTTGATGATTGACGCATGAGCATTTGTAAGTTTTTTTCTTAGAAATACCTTAATTATCAATGAGAAAAAAGATAAAATGGCAAGTGCCGTGCTGGCTGAGGATAAAAAAGGAAAGCACGGTTATCAGCCCAAGATGAACGAAGCTATTAGGAATAGAGTTCCAGACCATATCGACAAAGTTCCGAAAGTTGAAAGTCATTACACACTCAAAAACGTCACGAAACACTATACGATGGTGGTCCCAGAAGTACGCGGCCTGATCCAGACATAGCGGTAGTTGTTTGAAAATATCACTGTATTGGAAAGTACGCAGTCTATAAAGTATGTGCTTCAAGCTTGAAAGCGCCACGTTGTTTAGTATTTGTTTGACAGCCATCAATAGTGAACGTTGTCAGTGAATTTGTGAAAGTAAAGAAAATTGGTCATCGTTATGTGATACAATACTTTTATTTTAAAGGCCTCATCCCAACCAATATAAAAGCTGAACTGGATTCTACTCTGGGTGAGTATGTTCCTTCGTTTACAACAGTAAAATTTTGGGTTGCTGAGTTTAAACGAGGTCGTACGATTTGCCAAGACGAACATCGCAGTGGTCGACCAAATGAGGTGAAGACTCCAGAAATGGTGAAGAAACTCCATAAAGCGATACTGGATGATAGTTAACTGAAAGTGCGCGAGCTAGCAGATATTGTAGGCATTCCAAAAAAGCAGTACATCGCATATTATTTGAAAATTTGTACATAAGATGGATGCCGCGTTTGCTCACACTCAAGCAAAAACAGTGTTGTGAAGATGTTTCAATTGAGTGTTTATTGAAGTTTTACAGCAACAAAGCAGAATTTTTGCTCCGTTTTGATGAAATATGGGTAAATCACTTTACACCCGAGACAAAAGAACAATCAAAACAATGGATTCAAAAGGGAGAACCGCCTCCAAAGAAGGCGAAGACCGTTTCATCTGCAGGCAAGGTCATGGCGTCGATAATTTTCATTGACTATATTGGAAAAGGAAAAACTATCAACGGCCAGTATTATGCGAACTTATTGCAACGTTTCAGCGAAGAAATCAAGCAAAAACGGCCGCATTTGGCTAAGAAGAAAGCGTTGTTTCATCAAGACAATGCAACAGCTAAAATTAATTAATTAAAGTTTTAATTGCTACCTCATGCATCCTATTCGCCAGATTTAGCCCCCTCGGATTTTGTTCTGTTCCCAAACTTGAAAAAATTGCTCAATGGTCAAAGATTTTCCAATGATAAAGAAGTGATGTCGGCATATAGTGGCTATTTTGAGGAGCAAGCCACTTCTTATTATGAAAGTTGAAAAATAAATAAATTTTTTTTCCAAATTTTTTGTGTTTTCTTTATTGGGTCGTATACTCCTGTGACCGCCATTATTGAAGGGGGCAGAACCTTAACTGACATTTACAACGATTACGTGAGCGACTGCAAAAAGATAATGTTACCTTCAGTGGCTTCAATTACTTCTATAATATTTTCACTAATGACTTTAAAGTTTTTTCAAGCCCAAAAAAGATTAATGCGAAACATGTGTTCCTTACGAGAATACCTCGGAGACAGAGAAGTGGACTTGAACTCAAGTTGTGGTCAGCATTTGGTTGAAAAAGAGCTATAAGAAAGGAGAAGGAGAATGACAAACAGGCACTAGTGGATAAAGCTTTATTAGCAGTTTACAATTTTCAAGCAATTATGCCATTACCGAAAGGCAACTGCTCAGCTAAATTACATGTGCTTAACTTTACAATCACCGATCTTCTGTTTATGTTTGGCATAAAGCAAACGGCCACCGTGGAGCAATTGAACTCGGTTCATGTCTTTTAAAATATGTTGAGAAAAACAAGGGTGTAACTTTCTATTCCGATAATTGTAGCGGATAGCAAAAGAATCAGTTCATGTTAGCCGCATACATTTTTGCTATCCAAAAATACAACCTCAAATTTATCACTTATAAATTTCTAATAAAATGTCATACCCAAATCGAAGAGGATTCCGTTCACTCTTTGATTGAAAGGAAAACGAAAAAAACTCTTAGAAGTGGTCCAATATATACGCCAGAAGGTTTCATTTCATTGATCAAAACAGCAAAAAGAACGGGTGAACCATTTTTGATTTGAAACTTTTAGCTTCTGATATTGGTCCGGTGTGTATCGTAAAAAATACACAAAATCTACCTGTTCAATTTAAGGAGATCAGAGTAATGCAAGATTAAACTGATTCTTTTTATTGGGGGCCAAAATTATAAGAAAAGCCAAGCCATGTAATATTCCATTAAAACCTGCCTTCGACTAAAAGCCTTAGATTTCTGACGCTAAAAAAAAAACGATCTCATGCGACTAAATCTTTAAGTTTGAAAATGCATATGTGCCTTTAGTGTATAGTAATTCGGAAACAGTATTATTCACTGTTGTGAATATTTTTTTTTTACTTTTCTTTATTGATATCTATGGTATTATTATTAATTTATTCTGTTGTATTATCCAAGTCCCGAAAACGTTTTGGAATTTGTCTAGGACAATAAAATTATATTACCTCTACTTGTGTTTTATCTTAATAACAAAATTCCTGTGCCGTTCCCAAACTCATTTTTTTTTTATTTAAACTGGAAGAAGTAATAAAAGTAGCTAACAATCCTGTTTGAAATGAAATTATCCTTGCAAGGATGATATAGTTCAAGATACTTCAATTTCAGAGTTCTAAATTGTATTATTTTAGTAGAAATAAGGACATATTTTGACAAACTCCAAGCACCATCAATAAAATTTTGAACCAGAATGTCATAAATCAAAAGAATCATTTAAAATTGAAAATTTTTATACTTATTCTTCCTTAAACAGAGAAAAAACATCAGGTTTACACTAAACCGATCTGCTGCATTGTAAAAGCTCAATCGGAGGCTTAAAATTTATTTTTTAAACTACTTCACGTTTTCTGAGATATGACGTTGTTGAAAGGAGTATACGATGTGTCAAAGTCAAACATTTAATCATGAACAGCTGCCTTCAAATTATTGAATTTCGTTATCAAAATTCGTGCTCTGGGAAAAATGTTCTTCGCTACAATTTTACGTTCGTCATAATCGACCTACTGAACAAGTGTGTACAGAAAAAAATATTGCTGCCCAGTGTTAATGAAAACCGTGATTTGTTCAATTATCGCCGTTCGCAACAATTGGGATTATGTGACTCGAGTACGTGGAAGATTTAACACAAAGATCTTGATCTAAAATCTTACAGCTCGTGCAAGAACTGAAGCCGAACGCCCTGATACAACGTCGAATTTTCAGTGATTAGGGCTTACAAAAGTTGGAGGAAAATCCGCTTTTTTATCGAAAAATTGTCTTCAGCGACGAAGCTCACTTTTGGTTAAATAGGCGTGTTAATAAATAAAACCGCCGTATTTGGTCGGCTGAGCAACCTAAGGCAACACAAGAGCTGCCAATTTATGGCAGGTTTACAACCCGGTGGAATCATTGGTGGAATCTCACAACCATGAGAACGTTACCGTCAATAGCGCTCGCTGCCGTTCAATGATTTTGATTTTTTTTTGCCCAAAATGCACGAGCTGAACCTTATCAACATGATGTTTTAGCAAGACGGCGCTGTATGCCACACAGCACGTAAATCGATGGACAAATTGAGAAGTGAATTAGGTGAGCAATTTTTTCTCGTTTTGTACCGGTGAATTGGCGAGCTAGATAGTCTGATTTGACGCCTTTAGGCTTCTTTTTATAGAAATACATTAAACCATTTGTCTATGCTGATAAATCAGCTTCAATGATAGACTCGGAAGACAACATTATACGTGTTATTAGCGAGATACCAGCCAATATGGGCGAAAAAGTGATTCAAAATTGGACTCACCATATTATGGACCACTTAAAACGTAGTCGTGGTCAACATTTACATGAAATAATCCTTAAAAAGTAAATGGCAAGCATTGGTTTGTCAACTCAAATAAAAATTGTACATGTTTTTTATATACAATTTCCCCGTAATTTATTTATTTGTTTTTTAATTAAAAACCAAACGTTAAAAAAGTCAGTTCCGCTGACAAATAAAAAATGTACATAATTGTGAATTTCGTTATACATATTATAAAGATTCTATTTTTATGCTACAGCCCAAAAAAATTACACCATAAAAATGGCAAGACTCTTTTCTAAAAATCACCATGCATGTATTAGTTTTCTGATTGCATGAAATAATAGCCACCGCCTCAACCGCTAAAGCTGAATGTTGTAGTTTGCCTCATAATCCTTATTGTCAATCTATATTCTCAGTTAAGAAGTTAACGTTGTTAACTCAAAGCAAATGGAATACAAATGAGCACCAATCAAAGTGGAAAAAAACGTCCTATTTCAGATTTTTCTCAGAATTCCATATACTACCGTACCACGCCAACACGCATTCTTCTACCTTAATATCTACGTTATTTCAAGACTTCTTAAAATATTGTATTTTCTAAGTGGGTGGGCATCATATTATTCATTATGGAAATTGAATGCCAACATCTCAACCTACAGTCTTCACGTAGGATGATGACCCTGCAATTCATGATTTCAATTTGACATGCTATTGAATTTAGAGATTCTGCTGAATTTAGAAACTGATTTGCTTTCCTACAATGAAACTATAGTACATACTCGCACGTTGTAAAACAGTAAAAAGAGCAATCGAATATTTCAAATGTTTATAATATATATTTTAAAAAATGTAGTATTGCTTATATCACAGCAAAAAAACGTACGATTTTCATTTTTTCACTTTTATTTATATTTTATTTTCATTCTAACTTAAAACTAATGTACAATTTCTTACAGAATATAGTGGAAAATTAATATTGATCACTCTGTAACTTAAAAGTTAGTATGGAGTGACAATGCGATTAATTTAACAAATAAATACAAGTTTGATGTGAGGGAGACATCGGTTTTACAAAATTAATGTTCGGGGACTTCATAAAAAAAGAAGCAAAAAAAAAAAACTTCGTATAAAAATTCATATAAAAATTCAAGGAAAAAAAGGAAAGAACAATTAATATCTGGAAATTTTTTTAACAGATTACAGATATTTAATTAATAAACTGATATTAAAAATTGACTTGTGCTGATGATTAGGATAGCAGATCACTTTTCAATAACGATTAAGGGACCTCATATTTCATAGTGAATAACCAGTTTTTAACCTTTTTTAAGAACAGAAAATGGTAATTTATTGAACATAAAAGAAATGAGAAAAATGGGTTTTGTACGCGATTGGAACACTGACAAGATGCATGGTATTTATACGAAGACTATAAAAATGTGAAGTTCTAATAGGAATATTACCGCTTTGCTTATAGAATTCTTTTAGAACTTTGAAAACGTAGAGGTGTCTCATTTGTAGAATATGCAGATCTTTAAATAAGGGCCAGCTCTGAGTTAGTCGACTTTTGTTACAGATAATCCTAATTAAATGTTTCTGAACTATTAATAATGGACTGAAGGAGTTATTATAAGAACCTCCCCAACTTGAGATACCATACTGCAACTTAGAGTGAGCCAGGGCATAATATATAGACGTTAATACTTTTTTTGAACAATATTTTGCGCGTTAAAAGGAACATATGCGATTTCAGAGTATGAATATGGTCTTTCCAATTCAAGTTGTGGTCAATTAGTACTCCAAGGTATTTACAGTGATGCACTGATTCAATGTTAAAACAATTATTAGAACATGGTCAACTACTAATATAATTACTTTTTCCGCAACTATGAACAGGTAAACAGAATTTATTACAATCATAAGCATGAAAGCATACATTAAAATCATTTAAAACATCATTTGATATTTTGAAAGACATAAGTTTTGTCCTCTCGCTAATGATCAGTTTATGTTCCGCTAACCAAAGTCTCAATATTTCTAGATCTTCCGAGATGTTTGCAATATTTTCGTATCTTGTATTGTATCAATTTGGTATGTAAAGGCTATGTCGTCTGCAAATGCAGTAGATACTCCATTTACATTTAGTGCGAAGAGAGAGTTAATATAAATCAAAAAGAGCTCAGGACCAAGAACTGAACCCTGTGGTACACCATTTTTCAAGAGTCACTAAAGATCCCGTTTACATTTATTTTTCGATTCCTACCTTTTAGATAAGAAGTAAACCATTTATGGATTATTCCTCTAAAACCTGCATTGTATAACTTTTTTAGAAGCAGGTCATGGTCAACCATGTCAAACGCTTTTGTCATATCGACAAGAGCCATGGTAGATTTGTTGCAGTTAATAACTTCATACAATTGGCTACACACTCTGAGCATAGCATCCTTGGTTGATTATAAGACTTCTTCCTTATACTTATCATAGTTAAATGTCTCAATCAATTTTTCTGCCCGATTATGACATTTTACATTTATATTTGTGTGAGTGTTTGGTCACTGACAAATCCTCCTCAAAATATACGAAATTTTTTTGCCATGTTTCATATGGATTTGATACTGCTCTCTGTCGATCATCCAACACTTCATTATAAACAAAAATAAGTTAGAATCAGTTCAAATATTAATTGAAGGGATTGAATTATGTAAGAACATTGTCCAACGCTTAATATTCCGCGTGTATATTTACATACTCGTATACAGTTTAAAAAGAAAACATTTACACAAGGTGAAAAAATTTAATTTTTTTTTCATGACATTATCTTTATTAATTTTTTATAATATTGTATTTGCTCGTTTCATGGATCCACTACGTTTTTTTAACATCATAATGAATGAGAATATTTACCTCCTTAATGTATTGGGCAAGTTAGTTTCGGTTTTTGGGGTTCCTTTTTTCCGCTATTGCTTTTGAATTGTTTTCTTGGTTAAATTTGAATTCTGGTTTTCTTTTTTCCTCACTATTATTAAAACCGCTGCTGCGCAAATGAGCTTGTAAAATGTTCAGATATTTCCTATTGTCAGTGGTGTGATCGATAAAGACTAAATCCCCAACGCCTTTACCAGATAAACATCCCATACTACACAACTTTATAATTGGAATAACATTCCGATTGGATAAGGCTTCTTACGCCATACTCCGTTGAGTCCCCCGTTAAGTCCTCCGCTGTAGTAGAGCATTATTTTTGCAAAATATGATATCATTCCAATATAAGCTTTGGCGAATATTAGTCCCAATAGAATATAAAAGACGTTTTACTACATTTTGAGCTGAAAGCAGTGGTTTTGTCTGCGCAACCCTTGATGAGCGCTTGTATTATGGTTTTGTGGGAAAATTGTTCTTAAATTTCTTTCTTTATCTCTTCTTACAAAGATCTACTTAATACCTGATATTTTTGTACACTTTTTTTTAATGAGCCACAGTCATTTCTGTCAGATAACTTTCTTGGCCTGCTTGTGTAAACACTTTGTTGACAGCAAAGTTTTTAATCTTATTAACTGTCTGTAGATTATTAGATCTAAATTAAATTAAGTATTTGTTGTATTCTATATGATTTTTAAAATGTGAATTATTACAAATTCAAAAAAGTGCCTTCATTTGTTATGTAAAGATAACAAGTACTTTTTATAAAAAACTTCTTGACAAACTGTTCTTATTTAAATGATTAAAAAATAATCTTTTCGTATAATAACTGAGATTAAGCTGATTTTTTTTTTTTTAAATTGTTTTATTTTAATTTGTTGACGTAAAAATGATGTGTTAATATTGTTTCTCTACTAAATTCAACGAAATTATAAAAAAAAAATACTTTGTTGGTCTGCTATTGAGCAGAATGAAGTGTTCTGATTTTCATTAATCTGTTGGGTTTTTAATACAATTGAATTCGAAAATTTTAGAATTTTTAAGTTCAAGGAAAGTTGAATGTTGTTGCTGTGGCATAAGCCTTGTGTATTTACAATTATTATGCTCGGTAAGATTTTAATATGTTTTATGCATTCAAATAGAGATAAACTCTGTTTCAGTTAGAACGGTGTTTGGCCTACTGCTTTTATTTATGCACCTTATAATAGTTAAAATCTCTTCTTTCTTTTATAAGCCACATAAGGCGAAGTTTTCCTCTACTCCGTTGTCCCTACGATATAGCAAAATCTTCTGGCTGGAGCGTTAGTATTCATGCGTCACATGCGACTGATACTCATTTTTCCGACTAGGTTAATGTAAGGTCCTAGGGTATGTTGTTCTATCTTCTGCTTTAAAGCCTTTCAATGTAAGTGGCACTAAAAATTATTCGAAGAATCCTCTGTCCAAAACGTCCAAGAATATCTTCATTTTCTTTGTTGTCCATGCTTCAGAGCAATAGAGCAGCACTGGGATAATATACATTTTTATGGATTATAAAATGTTCC
Organism: Volucella inanis; assembly: GCA_907269105.1. NCBI lineage: Eukaryota > Metazoa > Arthropoda > Insecta > Diptera > Syrphidae > Volucella > Volucella inanis. Next base: position 93,564,165 of record OU026157.1, on the reverse strand, counting down.
TAGTGTTTCTTTTAAAGGCTTAATTACTTAATAAAGAAAATGTAATTCTTTTTTTGATTTCTGATAAGGTTTCATTATCAGAGTTACGTACTAAGACAAGATAGACAATTCACCAAACGTTTGTTGGTGAACAAACGCTCTGTTTCAATACTTTTAAATGCTCCAGTGAAAATTCACTTCATTCTACAAATGGTATGACTGCTGTAAGTGTTTACAAAATTGTGCCTCAGTTATTAGATTGCAAGTTTTATATCATCTTCATATTATATCAAACAAGTCACTTTTTTTGACATTAAGGGTTTTGGTGAGATCGCTTTCAACTTTTAAAGCGAAGGTTCGATATCTTAATCTTTTCACAATTTAACGAGTTTGGAAGGAATGCCAAAACATGGCATGGCACTGTATACCTCATTTCTACAGATACTGTTATAAACGGCCTTAAAATCAATAAGGAGGGGATGAGTATCGATCTGTAATTCTATGTGTTTCTTTAGCATCAGCCGTCGACGATTATTGACGAATGATATTAGGCGTTTACACAATATATTGTGTCAAGATATTTTACGCGATACGTCTATAGTTGGCTAAGTTTAGACGGTCTCATTTCATGTGGATTAGACAAACAATGATAAGCCATTAATCAACGTACTTTTTACCTTGCCGCAGGTTACTATATGCACATTTTATACATTTATGTATGTTATTTTTTCTTGCTAACAACACGTATTATAAAAATATGAAATTTTCGGAAAATTCGACAAAGGCGAAAGATTCCATTATTTTCTTTTCCTGCAAATGTTGTGTTAATATGGTAGCCTAATCTATATTTTCTATTACAAGTAGTTGGAGTATTAATTATTGGTTAATTAAAATTCAAACACTATTACTATCTACGCTTTTATTTTCGAGATTTTGATATTCAAACACAGATTTCTAAATTTTTTTTTTTAAGAAATTTTTACGATAATCAGAAAAGTGTCCGTATATATATTTTTTTCTTTTTTAGTATTTAAATGCACCATCATGTTAGCTCCAATTTCACCATAGAAAGTTTTTACCTGGGGCTTACAGTTTTACAGGTATATTATAAGGTTAAATAAATTAATCCCCAAAATGAGTTTCTTCTATTATTACTAAAAAAAAATACTCTAAAATGTGTTTCGTTAACCGTTATAACAAATTCTTATAAATAAATAAATAATTTTACTACTAATCCTAATTTACATAATATTAAATCTATAACAGTTGCTCTTACTATCCTCCATCAGACTAAATGGCAAGCCAATTCTTGTTTTTGGATGGTTATTGTAATATTCGTAATTGGTAAAGTATCTTTCTTATGTTGTGCCCCTGCTGCTATCCGTTGTTGCAATTCAGTCAATATTATTTTGTTAGATAGGTTTATCTGTTCCCTATCGTTCCCTATACATAAAAATTCAAAAAATGTCAAATCTTATGATCTTGCAGACCAATGAATTGGACAATTCCTTCCAATCTTTCAATTTTGGAATTTTTCATCCAAGCAGTCCTTAACTATTCTGCCATAATGAAATGGAGAACCATCATTATGGTAAAACTGAGTTCCTCTTTGTGCAAGCCAAACATCTTCTAGCAGTCTGGGTAATTCATTTTGCAAAGATTGCAATAAGCCCACACGTTTACATTGAATCGATGTTAATCGATTTCCATTCATATGGAGTTACCAACTGTTATCTCTTGTGAATTGCGACTCATCTGTCCATATAATGTATTGTCATCGAAATCTCGTTCCAACAACCAATTGCAATATTCCGATCGTCGAGGCAGATCGCCTGAACTTGCAAAATTCGTCGCCGGGACATATTTAGGTGTAAAGATATTGAACGTGTACTAATTGATGGCTCTGTTGTTAGCGTATTCAGGATTTCTTCCTCTATTTCCGCATCTCTCACAGCCATCGCATGTGGTTCCGCTCGATTAAGTAGTTGCTCTAGTTTATTGCAATATTCTGTAAGTATTTTTCAATACCCTTTGATTAGAAACACGTCGTGTAGGCATAGACATCCATAGGCTAAATGGATTTCTGCTTATTCTTCACTTGAATACTCTGCCATTTAAAAAAAAATACTTATGACACTTCAACTTCAATGTGATGCTATCGAAATTCGAATGATGATAGCAATTCACTGGAATTGCTGCAATTAAAAAGCTACATGTTTTTTAAAATTAAATTAAAACTTCGTATTAATTTGTGGAAACAATTACCCTAGAGTGACGAGTTTAAGACCAAAATATGTCCCTCAGGTGGAAAAAATTACCAAAAAACCAATATAGGATCTTCTGATAACCACTTGACAACTTTTTTTTTTAAATAAAAGGCAAACCATTTGAGATATTTCAAAAACTTTATTATTGGCTTGAAGTACAATCAAAACATTTATAAATGGAACTCGATTTCGTTCATATGGCCACCGCGGGTACTTTTGCAGCGTTCGATTCGTTGGACCCAATTTTCAACGACTCGGCCACACATTTCGGCCGAAACGGCCGCTATTTCGTGTTTAATGTTGGCTCTGAGCTCTTCCAACGTCGTCGGCGTATTGGCATAAGCCATTGACTTAACGTAGTCTCACAAAAAATAGTCAAGCGGCGTTAAATCGCACGAACGAGGCGGCCAATCGACTGGCCCATGTCTTGAGATAACATGCTCATCATACTTACTCTTCAATAAATCGATTCTAGCGTGTGCTGTGTGCCTTGTGGCACCAGCCTGTTGAAACCACATGTCGTCCAAGTCCATATCTTCCAATTCTTGCCAAAAATAATCGGTGATCATGTCGCGATAACGATAACCATTTACAGTAACGTGCCGATCGTTATCATCGACGAAAAAATAAGGCCCAATAACGCCGCCGGCATGCAAACCGCACCAAACAGTTATTTTTTGTGGATGAAGTGGTGAGTTTTCACCCGACCAATAACGCATATTTTGCTTATTGACGAACCCATTGAGCCAAAAATGAGCTTCATCACTGAAGATGATCTTGCGACTCCGAATATTTGTAGAAAATTTTTATAATTTGCAGACGTTGCTCGTTAGTGTACTTTACCATGATAAAAATGTTGAGTTTACTGAATAAATTAACAGTAACGGTTTGATAATTAGTGAAAGAGGGCGTTCACAAATTAAATTCAAAGTTGTCAAGTCCCTATTGGCCCTATATAATCTATCCAAGTATATATAACTTATATCCACGACAAAATGTTAAGACAGGTAAACATTGTTTAAGCAGCATACTGATCTGAACAGTAATAATTTGGTTCGGTTCGAGTACATTTTGTGTCGAGGTATGAACCAATATTTTAATCCACAAAATTCTTTCAACCCATACCTGGCCATTTATTTTCTTGCAGGAGAACGGTGTAAAACACATAACGCGAAGCGTAAACAGTTTAAACAGTTGTTTGCAGCAGTATCAGAGTATCAGTGTTTTGCTTAGGCGCGCTCAATTTTCCGATTTAAGCCTGATTAAACGTCTGCATTGGGAGAAAGTTGGAAAATTAAAGACATTTAAAAAATTCTTGAAAACTTTAAGAAAATATACAACAGCCTGACGCTGTCATATTTTGGGTAACAGTTTTGCAAAATGTCAAGAAATGGTTTTTTTAAAAAACTTCATTCCTAAAGTATATTTTTTTTTCTTTTAAACATTCTTAATTGTGTGTTGACATGAAAGTAATAGAGTTTTTAATGCTTTCCAAAATACCTTTTTTTTCTTCCTTCCTTTATTGACATAATATTGTTTGAATTAAGAAATAAATTTCCTAAAAATATATTGTTTATAAAGATATTAATTCGTAAAATTTATTTGTGCTTATAACATAAGATTACCGCTATAGATTTCAGAAAACATTTAATAAGCTGACAAATGAAATTTAGAAAAAATAAAGTTATAGAAACCTATCTACAATATTTCAGCGGCGATCACAGAAAAAAAATGTTTACTTTCAGAATTAAGAAAGTGAAACGATTTAAACATGTTACACTCATACAACTATACATATGTAAATCAATTTCCACATATTTAGATATTGAATTTCATAAAAAGCAAAGATGTACCAAGCACGTGAATGGCAAATTTAGTTTCTACAAACCCCCGTCATGGATAGATAAATCATATATATTGACCATCAGGTCAGTGTTTTTGTCCGGATATTAGACGTTGGAATATGAATTCAATAACAAGAAAAGTTTGAGGACATGCCAAAAATTCCCCTATGATAAGTTATAGTTTCGTTTAAAAGTTCAAACACGTTCAAACAGGTTTTAGGTTTCAGGTTTCAGTTTATCATCGTGAAACTTTGAATTTATTTCTGGTCTATTATTATCATGCCAGTGGTCGTCATAATATACATTTATATACCTACTTTGGAACAATACAAAATTACTTTTCTTCATTGGTTTTGAATTAACTTAAAAATGTTATATATGAACTCACACCTCGTCTGTGCATTGAGAAATGCAGGATGGCTTATAGCTTTTCCGAATTTTTAGAATTTAGTTTGAGCTTTAACCTTACAACTGAAAAGATTAATCTCAAATTATTTTCGCTTGTGATGAAAACAAGAACTCTTTTATCTGATGGTGTTAATGATAAATAAACCACTGTGTTATGTAAACAATTTAATTTTTAATTTTAATTTTAATTCGTACATTAAGTTAGGGGTTTAATCCTGATAAATGAATACGGTTTTTTTTATACGTTGACACACGAAGATGTGAAAATGCGCTTACATTAAAAGTGACTATCAGAAATATAAAAAACGGTTTGTTTTTTTGTTTGCAAAAACCCATCGTATAACTATGAATTGGGTATATTTTAATCAATATTATAATCCAATAACAATGTTGTACCGGGTCTTAAAGTGTACACAAAACTCCATATAAAGTTTTAAATTATGGCAGTACAAAAAAAAAAACAAATAATCTTATTCCTTGGTTAATCCTGAGCTGAGGGATAAGTTGTGATGTGAAATGTACCAGGTATTCTTTTTTAATAAGAAGTAGCTCCAGAATCTTGATTTATAACGCAGCGTAACGTAAACGGATATTCCTGAAATTAAATAATTAATCAACAATAAAATATTTTTGTATGTATGTACTTACATATAGATTACACACAACTTTTCTTAAACTTATAATTGGAAATTTGTTAGGAGACGTTGGCAATTAGCTACTTAATCTTTAAGTCAGCTATAAAATATGTTATAGCATTGAAAATGTTTCTCTCGATAAAAAATATATTTGGCTGGTTTACTCTGAGTTCAAAGTAATGTGATGTGGCAATTTTTTCTACGAAAATAACGGTACAGTATTGTTAATATCTATTTAGTTCCATGGCAGATTAAATGGATTTTTTCTGGAATACAGAACGTTTTATTTTTCATTTCTATTGCAGGTTCTTTATTAATTTGAAATCTTATTTAATAAGCTCATGTTGAAAAATTAAAATTTTGATTTTATCTTAATTTTTTTTTTTTAATATGAAATTAACCCCCACTTTTTACAAATTTGAAACGTGTGCATCTGTGTAACTTTCCCCTTAATTTAATTTATTCCCTTTAAAATATGTTTATCTTTGCACAATGCCAATCCAAAAAAAAATTAACCTTCTTGGGAATGAAAAAAAAAATTTTTAAAGGTTTTTTTTTTATTTTATTTAATATAGTCCCCTTTTAGTTTGATACAATTATTTTAGCGATTTTCTAACTTCTTGATCCCGCCCGAAAAGTAATTTTCCGGAAGGTCTGCAAAATACTCTTTCATGGCGTCGATGATTCCTCGCGTGAGCTGAATTTTATATTGATGAGCAATCTTTTGAAGTTTGGGAAGAGATAATAGTCCGAGAAAACCAAATCGGGCGAATACGGTGGATACGACAGCAATTGCGATGCTCTTGTGCGCCGGTGCAATGTCTCTCTATAACAAAATTTCTTTTCGCTTCATGTGAGGGCATTTTGCAAGAATTTCGGCCTTCAATCGCTCCAACAACGCACAGTAATACTCACTGTTGATGGTTCTTCCTTTTTCGAGATAGTCGACAAAGAGTATGCCATGACAACCCCAGAAAACCGACGCCATAATCTTTCCGACCCATCGAGCCTCTCTCGGCCGCTTCGGAGCACTCGTGCCGGCTTCAGTCCATTGCCGGGCACTCATTCTGTTCTCTGGTGTGTAATAGTGGATCCAAGTTTCATCATCAGTTAACAATCGACGCCAAGTCCAAGTGTGCTTCGAAGTGCTCTCGCGTTCGTGTTTTTAGTCAGGAGTGAGTATGCGCGGCACTCAGCGGCAGGATAACTTTTTCATATGCAGAATATTGCCCAAAATATGGCGTGTACGCTCAGTACTAGTCTTTATGGTATCTGCTAGCTCACTAGCTTCACTTTCCGGTCAGCCAATACCATTTCATGAATTTTTTTGACATTGTCCTCTGTAACCGCATCGGAGGGCCTGCCACTGCGGACTTGATCGGTAGTGGAGTTGCGGCCACCACGAAACTCTCGAAACCAATATTTGACGGTGTAATCTGACAGAGCATTAGCTTCATAAAATTTATCCGACTTTTCTTTTGTTTCCTTCGCCGTTTTGCCTATCAAAAAATAATATTTTGTGAGAGAACGAAAATCGTTTTTGTCCATACTCAACATGATGTCAAACACGTCAACAACAATCAGCTGTCAAAAAAAAAAAAAAAAAAACTAAAGACAGTATCGCAATGAAATTTGGCATGTCTGCCTAAATATGAACAGACTTCAAGGCAACATAACCTTAGCAGCGCATTCTGGCTGTCAAGTTTATTTTTAACCCCACCTAATATATGTACCAGTGTAAGAGCTTTCTACCCGGGAACCCAGAGAAGCGTTTGAATTTCTGCAATTACATTCTGGAAACACTTAGCGGAAGAAAACTTCAATGGCCAGATATTATGGATGGATGAGTCCCAATTTACCTGGGAATCACTAATTTCAAAATTTTACATAACTTTGAGCTATTCCACCAAAATTAGAAATTTGTAGTTTTTTGTTTTACAAAGCACAAATATCGTGTTTTTGAATAAGGTTTTTTTTCTTGGAAGTAAGGTTTATCGTTTCAAAAAATCTCTGGGTATGCCATTATGAAATTTTTGTTGTTTGTTCAAATAGAGAGGGTTATCCTTTACATTTTCACGAGAATTTGTTCTAATCGGTTGCATCTAAAGTGCTCAATATTTTTTTTTTTTTTTAAATGAACGATAAGAAAGTGCATTTTTGGCATATTTTTGTTTTTCTAATTAAAAAAGGTGTCAAAGCGACAGAGGCGGGAGATTTGCAACGTGTTTAAGCGCTGACACTTGTCAGCATTAGTTTAAAAGCTTTCGTTAAGGAAATAAAGACGTTTGCTGATACTGTTCGCTCTGGACGTCCACCCAGCATAGCCTACAATCGTATCTTGGCTGTAGTTACTGTTAAGAGGTATTTCACAACATGGAAGATCGCTCAGCGGCTTAACATCGCCCATACAACCGTTTTCTAAAGACTGAAAAGGCTTGTAATGTCGAAAAAGGTGGATATTAGGGCTCCTCACGAACTCAGTGAAAGAAATATGGTTGAGATGAAAGCTTGAGGCTTTCCTGAAAAGAGTGATTACGGGAGACGAAATATGGGTGGTTTAAGATAACATTCGGTTTCCAAAATAATTTGGATGGAAGTCAATTCAATTCCGTATCTGGAAAACATTTTTACTCATAAGTCTGCTTACTTTTACAAACGAGGCATAATGTCTCTTTCAGAACGTTGAGAGAAATTAATAGACCAAGATGGACAATATCTAATAGATTAAATGGATGGATTATAAGAGCTTTTATACCAAAAATGTGTGTTTAACATTAACCCTAAAAAACCGCAAAACTTATTGGACAAACCATTATATAATCCACAATTTTCTCTACCTGAGCCTCCAACTTGCTGATTTGTAGAGACTGAGTAAGGTCAATGAATTTCGAGAAGCTCTCCAGATGAGTCCTGAAACTAAAGGATGCTCACTTCTCCTTCCTCCTTCTTCGCCATCCATTCCAATCCTTTTTTCCCCTGCGCTGAATCAAGGTGTCATACGACTTGTGCCGAGGATCAGCCTGGCTAAGGGCCCAGCATCTCCATAAATAGCTTAGTCGCAAACGGAGTATCCGGATACCTAGCGACCTCCGTGTTAGCTAGAATTATCTGTATACAGCGGATCTGTATACAAATCATCCATTCTGCGCTTTTGTGGAATTTTCTAAAAAACAAAAAAAAAAAAACCGAGACCGGTATTCCTTTATTACTGGGCGGTAGATGGTCACTTCACCCACTACTGGCAATCATACATTGTCGATCGGTGCACCATCCTTTAAGGCGGACGCCTTGGTTCTGCTACTAAAATTTCTCCCTCAAAGGAGAAAACAGAGGCTTAGTTACGTCGGCATGCTCCATCTTTGGGCCTCTATGTAAGACGCCGATACCCTTTAAGCAATATTAAGACCTTCGGATGCATTCAGGAAGTTGAGACTAGTGCGAACATAAAGAGCGAAATTGAGTGGGCTAACAACATTCTTAGAGACGGATGTTGAACTGCTCCCAAAACCTTTAAGGACCCCTCCAAGCAAGCGCCAGAGATCGTTGGAGGAAAGTATCCCGGGTCCTAAGAAGACCAAAACCAATAACACCAAAACTCTGAGGTCTTTTAGGGAAGTATTAAAAGATGCAATAACGATTGCAGTAGTCGACAAAATGACACCGATAGATCGATAACACCCGAACGATGGCAGTTGGTTGAGCTAAAGCCATCATTCGGGAAAACCCTGGATCACTTTCCATCAAAAGCGACGCTGCCTGGCAATAAGGCATCTCAAACTTATCGCTTGTCTAATATCTCTCAATCTTTACACCAAACACAAAGGTAGATTAGGAGAGATTTGGCCAGGTGCAAAGCTCGAGGACGAGGAGTAAAGAGGATATCCGTAGTAGACCTGGCACCCGCACATGTATCATCAGGCTCAGCAACACAACCCTTCCGACTCATTACTGGAAAATCGCGAAACTGGAAGAATAAGTTATATTATAAGTACTGACCTCATTATTTGCAACATTGGCAAAAAGCCAAATTTTATAAAACGAAACTGACAGAAAGTGATAGATATCTGTCTGGTCTCCGAAAACATTACTCAAATGCTAACGAACAGGATAGTATCGTTTGCACACTCATTTTCAGATCACAAATACATTCAATTCAATCAATTAGAATTTTGGAAATTTGGGCAAAAATACAGAGGAATACTCTCAGAAAAACAATCCTCTTAACTCTTAAATCCTCCGCGTATATAAAAGAGAACAGAGGAAAGCAAAGACTGGAGGTCATTCTGTGACAAAATAATTCAAACATCTGAGACATCGCGGCTAAGAAATATCCTCTCACAAATCCTATGATATCTAGCTGTTTGAAAAATCCGATGGCTCTTGGAAAGCCTCAAATAAAAAATAGGATTACTGAAACCGTGACCAAAATTCATTGTCTTATTACAAGAGACAAGCTGCTTTGGGCACTGCATAGCCTCAAGCTATAGAAGTATATTGTATGTATGGACGTTATAATACCTACCGCGCTAAAAAAGTCCTCTGCCTATGCTAGAGTATACCATGAGGGGCTGTGTAAAAATGATATACATACGAGTTCCACTATTATGGAGAGAAGTTTATGCAGCTTTCATTCAATTCATTTCCGGCTTTAGAAAATGCTTTCATGTTGTCCCAAGGGACCTCAAACATATAAGTCTATCATCTTTCCTTCTGAAAACTCTAGAACAACTGATTGATATCCATATACGATCTAAAATTGATCCCAGACTTTTTTCAACGGCTCAACATGCCATATGTGAAGAAAAGTCAGAGGAAACGTCTCTGCGTTCACTGACTAGTCACATGGAACGATCCCTACAATAATGGCTTTCCTGGACATAGAGAGTACCTTTAAGGGCGTATACTCATGTTCGATCGTCAGCAAATCGATTTTTTGTTTTGCATATTTACTATAATAAGTTGCGAATATGCTGTGAAAATTTTAAAGTTAGTTAAAGTTACAGCAAATCATAGGGGAGAGCGTACTCAGCAGCTGCGGCGCTCGTACCATGCTTTAAACGCGTTTTCGTCGAAACTGCTTTTTTCCGTCGGCCCGGATGATTAAAAAAAAAACTTTTGGACCGATTCGGCTGAAATTTTAACACAAACTCCTACACGTAAACGATCCGGTACCAGAATTACATGTTTTAATCTCGATTTTAAACCGAAAAAACAGTCTATTTTTGAAATAAAAAAATTACAAGACCTCCTTTTATAGAATGACCCTAGACCCTACTGAATAATAATCTTTTAGAAATTTTGATTTCAGATGATTATAAGAGTAGCAATCAGAGGAGCCAGTCACCTAGTTTTTTTTTGAAGATGACGTTAAAATATTTTTTTTTTTTTTATTTAACAAAATTTTTGCGCATTATTCAGTAGCTTAACACTTACATATAATTATCATAAAAAAATTGTATTTCATTCTCCACAAAAAAAAAGATCCTTCAAAACCTTCAAAATTTAACCTCGGACATGAGACCACCCCCTTAATAAAATAGTCGTCCCTGCTCGAACTTACTTACACACGCCAATTCAATAGACGCTTGCTCTGCCACTCCATGCTATAGGTTTTCCAATAGGGACTTGACAACTTTGAATTTATGTTGTGAACGCACTCTTTCACTAATCATCAAACTGTCACTGTCAATTTATTTAGTTAACTCAATATTTTCATGATGGTAAAGTACACTAACGAGCAACGTCTGCAAATTATAAAAATTTTCTACAGATATTCGGAGTCGGTGACTGCAACTTTAAGAGCGTTAACTCCAATTTTCGGTCGTAAATCCCGCCCTAGTAGACAGGCAATAACAAGTTTAGTGCAAAAATTTGAGTCTACATGTTCGTTTGTGATGTTGCCGTGTCAGTGAGACAACGGGTTGGTCGAAGTGTCGAAAATATCGCTGACGTTCAGACGTCCGTAGAAAACGATCCAAATCAGTCAATTCCACGGCGTTTTCAAGAATTGGGCATCGCTCAGACCACATTATGGCGTATTTTGCGTAAGGATCTTGGTTTACACCCATACAAGATCAAGCTGACTCATGAATTGATGCCGATGGACCATTTGAAGCGACGTACGTTCTCCGATTGGGTTCTGGAGAAGATGTGCCAAGATGATGAATTTCATCGCAAAATCATCTTCAGTGACGAAGCTCATTTTTGACCTAATAAGCAAAATATGCGTTATTGTTCGGGTGAAAACCCACATGTGCTTCATGAATCACCACTTCATCCACAAAAAATAACTGTTTGGTGCTGTTTGCATGCCGGCGGCGTTATTGGGCCGTATTTTTTCGTCGACGATAAGGATCGTCACGTTACTGTGAATGGTCAGCGTTATCGCGCCATGATCACCGATTATTTTTGGCCCGAATTGGAAGATATGGACTTGGACCACAAGTGGTTTCAAGACGATATTGCCACAAGATACACAGCACACGCTATAATCGATTTATTGAAGAGTAAGTATGGTGAGCTTGTTATCTCAACATTATCGACATGGGCCAGTCGATTGGCAGCCTCGTTCGTGCGATTTAGCACCGCTTGACTATTTTCTGTGGGGCTACGTTAAGTCATTGGTTTATGCCAACAAGCCGACGACATTGGAAGAGCTCAGAGCCAAATTGTCTGGACGAGTCGTTGAAAATTGGGTCCAACAAATCGACCGCTGCAAACGTGCCCGCGGTGGCTATATGAACGAAGTCGAGTTCCATTCATAAATGTTTTGATTGTACTTCAAGCCAATAATAAAGTTTTTAAAATATCTCAAATGGTTTGCCTTTTATTCAAAAAAAATTTGTCAAGTCGTTATTAGAAAATCCTATATATACAGACACTATGTACCAGGTGTACCGGTAAGAAGTGAGCGTTTTTTTGTGAAAATAAAACACTAATTTTTAACATTTTATTCAAAGTATTGCTAGTTGCTAGCTTCACATTTTTCCCACCTTTCAGGCAATTTATGGATTCCATGTCAATAAAACTGTTCGTCTTCTTCTACGTAGGATTCGAAGTGCTGCTAATGGAATTAACCCATGATTTTTTCCGTTAAGGATTCTGAAAATAAATCAATTTTTCATAGCGAGTAACAATTCGATGCAAAACTGATTTTTTATCGTGTCTTTGAAGCAAAATTTTACAAGTGGTTTTTCGGTTTTCCATTTTTCGGTCTTTTATTCAATTCATGTGGCACCCATTTTCCAGACTTTTGGATATTTCCCATAGCTTTTATATAGTCAGAAATTGTTCATTGTGCAACATTTAACATCTGCCATTTGTTTCTAACTCAAAGTGTCATCTTCATCCAATATGGTTTGCAATTCGGCGTCTTCAAACTTTTTTGGAGGTCTTCCACGTTCTTCATTTCTCACATCAAAATTGTTATCTCTGAACCATTAAAACCATCTTTTGCATGTTGCTTCTGATAGAACATGCCTCGTCAAGCATTCGATGTGACTCTGCCTTATTTTTCTTCAAATGAAAACAAGAGGTTAATGCTTTCAGCAAGTCTTCATTTTTTGGTATAAAAATCGACATTTTTAACACGATGAAAAAATATGATGTTGTTTGCTCAATGACTTGATGTATACTAAACATGTTTGACAGGTGTCATAGCAACCAAGCAAAAAAAAAATTAAGGCCCGTTCACAATAAATGTTTCCTATTGAGACATTTGTATCTTGACGCATCAGGTACCGGTACACCTGATAAGTTAAACACTTACAATTTTAATTGATTAAAAAATCTTAAAAACTTAAAATCTTAACCTTAAATACTTTCTTATTGCTAAATCAGCACATCGTGGTTTCTCACGAACGGAGCTCAGAATTGCAATCGTTGCAGGTTTTTGGTGTCATCGAATATCCGCCTGGGAATCGATGAGTTGCGCGTGTTAAATATCGGTGCGCGTGTTGCTGACTCAGTTTACACTGTTGATAGAATTATTTGTTAAATTGTGCATGCCCCATTTTTACTCATTTTTTCCTCACAAATGGAAGATACATGGTAAGTTTTCCCGCGCTTGAAACATGCTGCTCTGCCACTTCACTGGGCTTTGGACACGCATAATTTTAAAGCGATTCAACTACATCTTTATATATTTTTTTTTTTTTTTTTTTTTTTTTTTTTAAATACGTCAATATATGATAAAGCTTGGGGTGATAGATTTGGATAAGTTGAATTTGTCTATAATAATCAGAGAAAATAAAATAAGATCGATCAAGCTGATTGCAGGAATGAAACAAAAAAAATTATGTATTACTATCTTACTATTACTATTACTATCAAAAAATTGTAATATAGATTTGATAGTTGATATAAAAATATTCTAAACTACATTGCATCTATTTCATTTTAATTTAACATTCTAAAGTATTGACTTTATTTATCAAAATTAATTCTAATAAATAATATTCAATGAAAACCAAATAAACTTGAAAATAACTCCAATTTACTTCCCGAAGTTATGTTGGTCAAAACATCAGCTGGCATCTTATTATATAGGTAGCAAATGAGTAAGTTTTATTATACCTTTTTTGAAGTTTTGGTGCACGAATTAAGCTTTGATATCAATGTGCTTAGTACGTGCCTAATATACATTGTTCATCGCCACTAATGTTGTCGCAAAACAGTTCGATTGACCCGGGTGAATTTATGAAAAGTTCGTTTTCAAGCATTTTGAGCCATCGACATAAATTCCGCTTCTGTCGTTGATATTGCGATATTTTTTTGTCGTTCGGTGCACGACGAGAGCACACCACCTTTAACTAGTCGTAGATTGCCACTCGTCCTCATCACTGGCCCAATCAGCATCACAATAACCTTTAAGTAGTGTATAAGAGTTATAGTATGTTGTCTTTGTATCAATTGTACGCGGAACTGCAGAGCCCCAACGATTTGCCGATACGGCATATCCGTCATTTGATTTCTCTCATCATCGCTATTTGGGCACGTTTTGGCTGATATTTTTTGATTAATATCCATTGGTGCAACTTTTGAATTAAATTCGCTCATATTTAACTGAGATAAATTGTCTTTTATGTTTCGAGTTTGATCAAGAGAAATGATACTTGTTTTACTGTTTCTTACTATTCGAACTCCTAAAACTTATGATATCTCTCCCATGTCCTGCATCTTAAACTGCTTGAATAGAACATCAGTAAGCTTCTGTTCCAGTCTTGCATCATTGCTGAATATTAGAATATCATACACATAAATGGCTACGTAAACAACCGAGTGTTTCGACTAGATAATACACGCATTAATCTGTCGGCGAAGTCCAAAATCCAAAAGTACTTGGTTCAGAATACAGTTCCAAGCACGACTCGATTGCTTTAGTCCGTAAATTGATTTCACCAACTTACAACATCGGTCTGTTCCATCAGAAAATCCTTCAACTTGCGACATAGATATCTCTTCTTCCAACTTGCTATGGAAAAAGGCTGTCACAACAGCCAATTTACGAATGTTCAAATATCAAATTGTTATAAAAAGAACTAATGGAAAAATGTCTCGTGATTGTCAACACCTTCAACTTATGTAAGGCTTTTGGCCACTAATCTCGCTTTATGTTTTATCGTACAACTTTGCCTTGGCTAAGTACGCTTCGATTAAACACCCATTTGCATCTGATCGGCGATTTTCCAGCGGGTAGCTCCACTAGGTATAAAGTTTTATTTTGCTGTAACAAGTAAAATTCATCTTTCATCGCGCACCTCCACAAGTCCGCATGCTCATCCGAAATGGCTTGTTTGAACGCTGCTGGATTACTCCTAAAGAAGGCGAAAACGAAATTAGCCTTATCTGGTTTCGGCTTCCCTTTATTCCGAGAAGTTTTCTTTTGAGGTTGCAAGATTTCTTCTCCATCATCTATATTGCTTGGTTGCCAAATACTGCCGTTGCCGTCATCGTTGAACAAAGTAAACGCTTCATCGACTGGTTGTTGATTTGACGAATTTACAGCTTCCAAATCACTACAGATTGCAGGTGGACTTGATGTCCACCATTGAATTGAGGTCATTAAGAGGTACATTCCCCCCTGATTCGCAAAATTCTCCGCTTCTTCACCGTCGAAATAATCAAACAACAAACGATTAGTTTAAGATTCAAAATTAATTACCTGATTCATGCCACTTGACTCCAAGAATGTTACGTCTCTAATTATTAGTTATGACAATTGAGTTCGAGCGGGTGCTGTAGAGCTTGTATGCTTTTGCAACTGAAGCATATCCAACGAAAATGCATTCAGGATTTTCTGTCTAGTTTTTCTCTCCTCGGAGAAAGGCACGTGTGCAAAAGCACGACATCTCAAAAATTTAAGCATCGACAAATTCTATCTTTGATTTGTCGAGATCCCTTCAGGTGACTTCGACTGAACCGCCGTTCAGTTTCACTTTCAAGAACTGAGCCTTGCATTGGCAAGTTTTTAACTTAGTCGAATATAATTTTTTTGAGGAATTTTCAACCGAAAGTATCATAGTTTTATATATTTAACTGGTAAACCTACCAGCATCAATGAACCGGCTTCTTGTTTGTCCTATATTAAATGCAGCCGTTTTCACCACAGTGAGTTCATCCTGTTGACATAGTCTTCTATTGATCCACATTCATTTTTGCTTGAGCGATACCAATTATTGCAACAGAGCCACTTTCCGACCGGTCCCGGTATCATCAAAAGCCGCCGCTATACTATCCCATGCTTCTTTTCATATGCTTGCTCCTTCAATATGAGTGTAGTTACACGGCTCAAGCAATTAGGTTAATTCAACTATTGCTCTAAGATCAGTTTTCCTTTGGTTATCACTTCCTGTTGGGGGTAATATGATACATTCCGGCAAGAATCCCACAAGCTCTTGATTGTTATGTGTGCTCTTGTACCTACCTTCCATTCCAGAGTTATTCTCCCTGCCTTTTAAGCGACTAAATGATATTTGCGAGGTCATTTCTTCTGTTGTATTTTTCGTAGAGTCGTCGACAGAAATATTGTCAGAATCTTGAGATAAGTCTGTATTGCCTTCAACTGATTTACTTAGTTTAATAGTCTCAAATTTGTCAACCACGTGACAAGTACGCTTTGAATTAATCGTCAAAATTACGCGCAAATAAAACAATTGTAATCCACGGCAATCCCCTATATTTTGGCCATTTTCACGATTGACTGAAAGCTTGGCAAGCATTTCCGAAATACTGGTGATCGCGTGTGTGATTTGAGCTATGCAATAAGTGAACTTTATTTATAATTTTTTATTCGTAGTTGGTGTACAAGTATATTCGTAATGTATGTAATACATAATTCTAATATAAAAGTCACCTAATTCGTGCTCTGTTTTTCAGTACTCAGAATTTAGCTATTGGGAACTTCAGTCCGCGGCGTTAATGTGTTTTTCTGATAAGACTCAGTAAAAACACATTAAACTGTCATATATGATAGAAATTCTAAAGTACGTATAATACTGTAATGTTAAGTGCAAAAATACATCCAGATAATTAGTTTGACTCAATCGGTTAATCTTTCAGCATTACCAGCTTAAAGAGAGAACTAAATACCAACAAGAATTGTTTTTTGTTTTTAATTAAAAAAAAAAAAAGGACGTAAGTTTATTGCACGCTTTAAATCCCTGACTAATACTTGTGAATTATATGAAACATTGAAGGGTGCACCTAAAAATTAAAATAAAAAGTATTTTTTTAGAAGCACTATAAAATTTAAATCAGCTTTTTGCTCATATGTAATACAAATTTCCTCTCTTTTAAAGTACAATTAAAAAAAAACATCGGTCTTCTCTCAGGTTGATCTCGTGAAAATTTTATTTAAGAAATCACTGCTTCAAATCTCCTTTGGATTATCAACCCCAAAAAAACTATAAAAAACGGCACTTTCCTTTTGAAAAAAAAAAAATGTTTAAGTAACGTTGCATAACAAATACATTAGGGTGTCCCAAGCCATAAGGAAACAAATTTTTTTCGCAAAATAAAATACTCATACCCTCTATTTGTACTCCGTTCATTCAAATAATAAATATTATTGCGATTGGACAATGATAACCCGTGCGGACTTGATGCCAAACTTTTGATATGAAAACTTGTACTGACTTACTATAGGATGAATGAAGAATCTAATTTTTATTATTTAATTAAAACTCCAATACACCCGAATAATATAGGGTTTTCTAATAACGACTTGACAACCTTTTTTTTTAAATAAAAGGCCAACCATTTGAGATATTTCAAAAGCTTTATTATTGGCTTGAAGTACAGTCAAAACATTTATGAATGGAACTCAACTTCGTTCATATGGCCACCGCGGGCACGTTTGCAGCGGACGATTAGTTGGACCCAATTTTCAACGACTCCGCTACACATTTCAGCCGAAACGGCCGCTATTTCACGTTCAATGTTGGCTCTGAGCTCTTCCAACGTCGTGTGCGTGTTAGCATATATCAGTGACTTAACGTAGCCCCACAGAAAATAGTCAAGCGTTAAATCGCACGAACGAGGCGGCCAATCGACTAGCCCATGTCTTGAGATAACACGCTCACCATACTAACTCTTCAATAATTCGATTGTAGAGTGTGCTATGTGGCTTGTGGCACCATCCTGTTGAAACCACATGTCGTCCAAGTCCATATCTTCCAATTTGAGCTTAAAATAATCGATGATCATTCACAACAACGTGACGATCGTCGATGAAAAAATATGGCTCAATAATATAATAATAATAATAACAACCAAATAATAATAATAACCAAACAGTTATTTTTTGTGGATGAAGTGGTGATTCATGAAGCACATGTGGGTTTTCACCCGAACAATAACGTATATTTTGCTTATTGACTAACCCATTGAGCCAAAAATGAGCTTCGTCACTAAAGATGATTTTGCGACTCCGAAAATCTGTAGAAAATTTTTATAATTTTCAGACGTTGCTCGTTAGTGTACTTTACTACGATAAAAATGTTGAGCTTGCTGAATTAATTGACAGTGACAGTTTGATGATTAGTGAAAGAGAGCGTTCACAAATTAAATTCAAAGTTGTCAAGTCCTTATTGGAAAACCCTATATATTATTTATTCATTTACATTAATAAATAATATTATTGTTCAAATTTTCTTTTTAACGTTTCTTTTTTACAGTCAGGATAAATTTTCTGGTGTTCTTGTACGCAACGTAATAAAAATTGTTTTTGTTCCTCCTCTGTGATTAACCCATGAAAGTCTTGCATCAACTTAACCGCTCTTTCGGCTACATCGTTTACTACCCTCAGTGCCGAAGCTTTCTTTTAAGCTTCTTGAAACGAAGTATTATTTGACCACAAATTAGAACATTTATGTAGAGAACTGTCTTCAATTTTAAGGCGATTGAACAAGGACTTGCTTTTTACTGAAATGAAGTCAGAGACGTTTTTTTCTGAAACAAAATAAGAAAAAATATATTTTTATTGTGCCGCGTTTGCTCACAGTCGACAAAAAACAACAACGTGATGATGATTCAGAAGAGTGTTTAAATCTGTTCAACCGAAATAAAGCCGAATTTTTGCATCGGTATGTGACAATGGATGAAACTCGGCCCCATCACTTCACACCAGAGTCAAGTCCGCAGTCAGCTGAGTGGCGAGCAGGCGACGAACCTCGTGCAAAAAGACCAAAAGCTCAACAGTCGGCTGGCGAGGTTATGACATCCCTATTTTGGGATACACATGGAATAATTTTCATCGACTATCTCCAAAAGGGGCAGACTATCAACAGCGACTATTACATTGCGTTGTTGGAGAAAACGAGGACAAAATCGCAAAAAAAACGGTCGCATTTGAAGAAAAAGAAAGTGCTGTTTCATCAAGACTATGCACCGTGTCACAAGTCGATGGAAACGATGGCAAAATTGAATGAATTCGGCTTCGAATTGCTTCCCCACCCACCGTATTCTCCAGATTTGGCCCCCAGAGACTATTTCCTGTTCGCAGACCTCAAAAGAATGCTCGCCGGAAAGAGATTTAAGACCGATGAAGAAGTAATCGCCGAAACAGAGGCCTATTTTGAGGATAAACCGAAATCGTACTACAAAACTGGTATCGAAAGATTAAAAAATCATTTCAATAAGTGTATCGCCCTCGAAGGCAACTATTTTGATAAATAAAGTTTATCAAGCTTTTTTTTTTGCATCGGCTGCATTTTTTCCCATCAAAAAGCAATGATAAACCAGCACCCGAAATTGCTTTGAATCCATTTTTTTTCACAATAACAAAAGTTGCTTCACTCACAACGCTATATCTCGGGAACTAATCGTCCGACAGTTGTCAAATTTATACACGTATCTTTTGAGGGTTGATACTAACTGAAAATGATATAGATGTAATTCAAGTGGTGCCCTCTCTACTAATTTTGGAGTAATGAAATCTTTCCGCAGAGGTGTTTTGCTAGGTTGCGTGTTCTCGACAATATTCGGTACGTCCTCTTGTAAATCTAAGTTTTCATTGGATTCAGAAGATGAGTCGTCTTGTAACGGTACATAAGATAATGTGGAAGGAGTAGTCGGCTCAGACAAATATTTAGCACGTCGTTTTTCTTATTCAATAATTTTGAGGCGCGCTCTATCCTCTCTATCAGTCAATTTTTTATCCACTCCTGATAAGTGACCGGGTCGGCCTGGCTCTAGATGATACACTCGCGAATAGTGAGATTCGCGCTTACATTGACAGTTAAAATATCCAATCGTTATTACTAAAATTCACGCAATCATGTGCCTTCCGAGACGTTTGTGTGCAACATATTCAAAAAATTCCAAGAGCCGGGCTCTGGAAATGGGAAATATCGCTGCAATTAAGGAAAGTGTCGAAAACGACCCAGACACCTCCACTCGTCACCGTTCTCTGGAGCTTGACATCTCCACTGACACACTGCACCGAATTTTGATGAAAGATTTAGCTCTTCATGCGCACAAGGTCCGGCCTACCATCGGGCCTGGAAAAGATGCATGCAGACATTGATTTTTGCAAGAAAATCGTGTTTTCGGATGAGGCCGATTTCCACATTGCCGGATAAGTAAGTAATAAAAATCAACAAGTGATTCAATGCATTCAGAACAACTACGGGCATCCCAACTCTCCTGGTCCTGGCCGTACTGTTACTTACAATCAGCCACTGTCGTTACTGTATTGCATTGTGAAACAGCGCTTGCAGTGACTGACTGTATGTTACAACCGATGTATAACGGGTTGTTGGTATGAAATTTGTTGGAGCCTTATTTCTTATAGTAATAATGCCTATTACAATTTGATTCGGTAAACCAGCTTTTGGATTTTTATTTTACAACGGTGTTTTTGTTTTTTTTTTATATTTGTGAATTATAATGATTCGGGAATTCGGGAATTCGTAGGTCCACGTCTGTTGTTGTACTTAGTGTAACACAGGTAGATCACCGCCCATACTTTACTATACTTTTCGGAACGTCCAATTCAAGTTGTCTTGAATGGTTTCAAGTCTGATATTCAGAAAACTAATGCTGGTGTGTGGTGGGTTCCGTTCTGTTTCCAACTCTTCTTTTAATCTTCATCAATGATCTCTTGTCTGCTACTTGCAATTCAAAGTAGGAATATTGCTGACGACAGTAACATCTGCTCTGTATATTCGTTCACGGACTAACGTCCCTGCTCTTCAGCTGTAGAACGGGAACGTATAATTCCGGTGTATAGCAAAATAATATTTGTGTCAATGACAATCTACCTTGGAATGGCTATATATTCGATGTCTTCAAAGATGCTGTAAAATATCTAGGTTCGCTTAAGTGATGTAAAAAATATTTCATCCCCCTCAATATATGAGGCATTTATCTGCCCAAAATTAAAAATGCTAACATCTGGCCAGATGCCCCTAAAATCTTGCTGCGCTTACTAGATAGTATTAAACCCGTGCGATAAAAATAAATAGCAATCCTGCTATTTGAAGCATGGGTCTCATGAGCCGCCAAAATTGTGCAACTCAACATTCTTAGACGTCTTTCTTTGGATCTATGTGAAAAGCAAGGGATGTGCCAGCCATATTCAAACAATTTCGACTCTGAAAGTGAACCTTGAAGACGCCCTTGCCGAGATAGTGCGCCAATTATGTAAAAGAATGATTAGGGTCCGCAAGTAGATCCGATGCTATCATTTGGAAGATATTGTGTTCCGTAAATAGTCCCCGTATGTCTTCTTTATAAAGCAATAAAAGTTTCAGAGATGTCTCAACAATTGTCCGTTTTATTCGCAAAATATATCCACCACCTCTTTTTGGAACACCTTTTAGATACATTCTTTTTTATGAAAAATAAAAAATAAATTTGTATACAGAACTAAACTTGATTCAGCCTAAGCGGTTTTAAGAAAGAAGATATCCAACTAATATGTACATTATCCTGGTGTCACCATCCGCACCGAGATAGAGAGGTTTTAAGCAAAGCCCAATGCTCACCTATTTTCACTCATATTGAAATAACACTTAGGCGTGTATGGTAACAAATAAGTTATCGTTCAACTCGTTATTGAATGACTACCTACTTTAATTTCTTGAAGTTAATTTTGCCCTTAAATTAATGGGTCAAAAAAAAGTGAGCTCCTTGTTTTAAAAATTTAAAATTATGATTTTGTTATAATTTTTTTCAGGAAAATTTAAAATAATAATTGTGTGGCCATTCTTTGTGGTATATCAAATAATAGCTCCGGTAATTTTTTTGCACAAATTCTAGGTAAATATCCGAATTAATCTTTAGAGGAAGCCAATAGGCTTGTTATCCACATTGGTGTTGAGCTTATCTTAAAAAGCTCTGTGTTTCATGGACTGGGATTTGCTTTGTACCCTGGTATATAAGATGTTTTTTTTTTTTCAATATGAGGATTCTATTAAAAATTTGGATTCTAACGTTGATCAACTGAGACTTATCTGTCCATAGAATCTAGCCAATAAGGTTGTTACAAGGTGTCTTTCAATAATCTAATTTCAACGTTCCTAACTCTTCTATAAGTCGCTGGGTTTTAGCTCCTATGCTGATTGATACATATAAAATATTATTCCTCTAGTTCTTTTGAATGTGGAATTCTCCATATGTAAGTCCTGCATATATTAAAATGTCTGCTTATCTAACTAAAACTGGTCTTTTAATGTGGACGATTTCTCTCAACGACTACGACGATTCTTCTCTCGACGATTTTCGCACTGTTCTTGTATCCTTCAGCTTCAAAAATGTTCTAATGTTCTAATATTTCCATTTGGGGAAGTCCCGTTATAGTATCATTTCAATCAATCTCGTTGACTGTTACCCTTGCAGAAACCACAGATATAAGCCATGTCTGCTTGATCCTGTGTTATACAGTCCATCATCGAAAACACCATGTTATCTCGGTTAAGAACTATAAACTGGTTATGCAAATAATTTTGCATTCTTTTTATATAATTTTGTATGAGATCTACTTATTTGTTTATTTTTTTTTTCAGGAAAAGGACATACTTTTCTTTATCTGAAAAATGAGCTTTATCTACCCGGTCCTTTTTATCCTTTTAGGAGTCATAAAATTAAACTTTAAAAAAATGTGATCGGCTTTATATAGAGCAACTACTAACTTATTTTACGTAAAAACAAATCAAACACAGCTGTTAACTAACTAATTTTATAGGGCCATTGTAAACAAATACCACATTTCTGAATTTTATAGTTGAAACATGTTGGATAGTATCTTGAAAACTACTGTCTTGATATGAAATAACCCGACTTTATTTTTTTGTAAATTAAAAATTGCAAAAGTTGTCAGTTAAATACATATTTTTCAGAAAAAGTTATGATAAAATCGAAATTGTAAAATTAAAAAACAAAAAATTTTTTCTGGTCTTCAATAACTTGTGACGCACTAATTTTAGGGCAACATTTACTTGAAAGCAACTAAACTACTTACAATTACGAGCTCAATGATTATTAATTTGTTATTTTCAATAAGAATTGATATAAGAGCACCGTAAGGCTATACTTAAGACATCTGTATCTCAGAGACGATGCGTTTCCGACATTTCAGTTTACATTAGTGGATGATACTCGACCGGTTAAACCACATCCAGCACGTAATGAAGAGACTATAGCAGCTGTAGCTGAGAGTGTATGCGAAGACGGTGACAAATCGACTCGTCGTCGTTTTCAGCAGCTTGGCTTAGCGTATTCGACAACTTGGCGTATTTAACGTGAGGATCTCGGCTTAAAAGCATACAAAATTTAACTTGTGTAAGAATTGAAGCCAGGCGTCATATTTTCAGAAAATGGAAAAACTCTGGAAAAACTCAATGAAAATCTGGTGTTTTATTGTGAAATTTTGTTTAGTGATAAAGCCTTATTTTGACTCAATGGATATGTTAATAAACAAAATTGCATATTTGGGCTAATGAGCAACCCGAAGAGTACCAAGAGCTACAATTACACCCATTAAAACAACGGTATGGTGTGGCTTATGGGCTGGTGAAATCATTGATTCATATTTCTTCAAAAATGAGGCAAACCAGAATGTTACCGTCAATGGTAACCGTTATCGCGTTATGTTAACGTACTATGTGCTTTCTGAAATTCAAGTACATGGTCTCGGTGAGCTCTGGTTTCAAAAAGTCGGTGCTACGAGCCATACAGCGCGTGAAACAATGGACTTGTTGAGAAATCATTTTGATAAGCACTTAATTTCACGTTTTGCTACGGTAAATTGACCGCCTAGATCGTGCGATATCACACCTTTGGACTATTTTTTCTGAGGATATGTAAAGTCTAAGGTCTTCAGGAATAAGCCAGCTACGATTGATGCTTTGTAAGCCAAAATTACTCCTGTTACCAGTCGCTATGCTCGAACGAGTCGCCCAAAATTGGACCTTCCGAATAGACCACCTCAGACGTAGTCGTGGCCAACATTTGTAGTACATAATATCATTTTCCAAAGAGGTAAACACCATGAATTGTTCTTTTAACCGCTAATAAAAATTTTAAGTTCCCTTTCAAATTTATGTATTAAAAAACTCCGCCACACAGTTTACTCATCGTGGCTTAACTTCTTAAGAATTCTTTTTCACAAAAAATACTAACAACACATTTTTTATTTCATAGCTATCAGCATTGACATACGATTTTAATAGTCGACGAAATTTATACCAGGCGAATCCCAAAATACGAAGCCATAACTTTGCCAGCCGACTTTTGCGTTTTTGGTCGCTTTGGTTGTTTTTCATCCTTCGCTGACTGCCGATTTGACGAGTAAAGTAATGGAGCTATGTTTCATGCAATGTCCTGTACCGTATGAAAAAATTGTTTTTAACACATTGCTATCCGTATATCTCGTAAGAAATTCTTTGCTTGGCGCCGGCAGCACTATTTCAGATTACTTCGCTTATCGCAGGCCGTTCTTGAGGTTATCAGGAGATTATAAATAAATTCATGAGTTTTCAACCCTGCCCCTTTTTTTCATGGAATTTTGAAGATATAAATTAAAATTTGTTTGTTTTTTATATATATCTTTACTTACATTTTCGTAAGCAATAACCTAGTATTTCTCTTTTAAATGATATAAAGCAAAGCAACAATAAATTTGTTGTCCTTCTTATTTTGTTTTTGAAACATACATGGCAGTTTCTTTGTTTTCGTTTGTTATTTTCGGAAATGAGTGTTAGCTGGTGTTGCTTCAGTTGACCGGAAAGTCTATAGATGGAATCATGATGGAATCATGATGAACGACCTCCGAGTTGTGCTCAGGAACAGGTACATGTTTTTTTTTTTCCACGATTCAGACACTTTCAATAAAAAATCACGAAATCGGACACACTTGCGTTCTGTATTGAAATTTTGATATATACTGAATGCATTATATAATGCACAACTAAAGAGGTATAGGAAAACCTTTTCTGACCATTTTACAGTTTTTCTATATATAGGGTAGTAACTCTGAAATTGTTCTGCTCGATCCACTCCCTTCATGTATTTGTTACAGTCAAAGTTTTTTTTATTCTGGAATTGGTTTTTCTGCAATTTCTTTGAGTGTCAATCATACGGCATTATGAACCGTAGAGATCATTCGTATCATTTTGGTTTTTAAAACTTTCCATAACTATGCGAATACCACCTTGACCAAAAAAAAATAACCACCGTGGTTCAAAAGTGGTCGTGAGTCAATCGAAAATATTGATGAAGTAAAAGAAATGTTCTTCAATAACCGCAAATTAACTATCAAAGAGATAGCTGAGGACTTGAAAATGTCGAAGACATTTTGGTTAATGATTTGGGTTTCCGTCGTATAGCAGCAAAGTTGGTGCCAAAAGAGCTTAATTTCATGCAAAAAAAAACCGTGTTGACGTCGCAAAACAGATGATTTGCGGAGCTGAATTCAATCCCATATCCATCAAAAGGATCATTACTGGAGACGAGACGTGGGTTTATGAATACAACATGCAATCCAGACATCAGGCAAGTGAATGGCGTTCCCAAAATGAGCCGAAACCAAAAAAACCACGTCGTTTTCAGTCAAAAAAGAAGGCAATGCTCACAGTTTTCATGGATTACAACAATGCAACATCAATTTTTTCTAGAAGGCCAGACAGTAAATAAAGAGTATTATTTGATCGTTATAAGACGTTTGCGTGTAGCAATTTGCCGAAAGAGACCAGAATTGTGGACAGAAAACTCGTGGATTTTGCACCATGATAACGCACCGTCGCACAGTGCTATCATTATTCGTAATTTTTTGACGAAAAATGCAACAAATACCATCCAACAGACACCGAATTCACCTGATTTGGCTACCTGTGACTTCTTTCTGTTCAATCGAGTTAAAAAACCACTTCGGAAACGCGTTTCAGCAGCCGAGAGGAAGTAATCTAAAAATCGCAGGAACCACTGAGAGACATACAGTTAACCGAATATAAAAACTATTTCTAGGATTGGATCAAGCGCTGGTATAAATGTGTTGCAGTCGATGAGGATTACTTTAAAGAGGACAATATAGATTTAGAGGAATAAACTCGTATTTATAATTTTGTGAATAAATTCCGGGAACTTTTTGTAGTATTTCACCTTTTCGTTGATGGTAAGCATCAGACACTTTAAGTTTTTTTCTGAAAATCTCTATTGTATTGCCGTATCGTTCCAGAAACTCAAATTTTCTTTCTTCAAATCACGGTAGGAGCACAACAGCAAATTTTTCAAAATCGTCATCACTCTTTCGGCGGCAATGGAAAACATCCGAAAGTCAAATTCTGCCTATGAAAAAGCTTCTCAGGAGAGACGCTCCGAACCCGCAATAAACAGTAGGCCCTGCTCAGGAGTGTAAAAATTCACAAAGTGAAATACACAAATGAGTGCGAGAAGCTAGGCCTTGGCTCACAAAAGGCTGTCGCGCCAAAGTATTTATTTATTGGATCCATAACTTAATTCGTTGATGGCGTAACTTGTATTATTCCATTGTTATTATTCCATTGGAACATGCTTTGGAAAGCTACTGTCATTGTACGTCATTTCAGTATATGTCATTTATTTGAAGCGTAAACAAAAATAAATTTTTCTCACTCAAATATGTCGAACTTTGTGCCTGAAACAGTGTTTTTGCTGGGAGTTGTTCTTCATTACTTTAATATGAAGAAAACTGCTGCCGAAAGTCATCGTATTTTGGTGGAAGTTTATAGTGAACATGTGCTAGCTGAGCGAACGTGCTAAAAGTGGTTTGCACGATTTTGGCTTGAAAGACGATGAACGTCCTGAGCAGCCAAAAAAGTTTGAAGATGAAGATTTGGAAGCATTACTCTATGAATTGAGTGAATTGAATATTGAAATTGTATTGTTGCCAAATACAGAAAGAGCTCACAGAATCTTTGGGTGTTACTTAAGCAGCCATTTCAATACGTTTAAAAGCAGCTGGATATATTCAAAAGTAAGGAAATTGGATTCCATATGAACTCAAGCCGAGAAACGTCGAAAGGCGGTTTTACATGTCCGAAATGCTGCTGGAACGCCACAAAAGGAAGTCATTATTGAATCGGATTGTTACTAGTGATGAAAAATGGATCCATCACGACAACCCCAAGTGCAAAAAATCATATGTGAAACCCGGCCACCCAGCCAAATCAACGGCAAAGCCGAATGTCCATGGCGCGAAGGTAATGCTCTGTATTTGGTGGGATCAGATGGGTGTGTTGTATTATGAGCTGCTAAAACCGGGTGAAACCATCAATAGATAACGCTATCGAACACAATTAATCCGTTTGAAGAGAGCAGTAGCCGAAAAACGCTCCGAATATGTGACCAGACACGAGGCAATAATTTTCCATCATGACAACTCTCGGCCCCACGTTGCTATTCCGGTTAAGAAGTATTTGAAAAACAGTGGATGGGAAGTCTTACCCCCAACCGCCTTATAGCACAGACCGTATCCCTTCTGACTACCATTTGTTCCGGTCGATGCAGAACGCCCTCACTGGAATACGGTTCACATCAGAGCAGAATATCAAAAATTGGCTTGATTCATTCTTGGCTGCCAAGCCGGCGCAGTTCTTTTGGGATGGGATCCACAAATTGCCAGAAAGATGGGAAAAAGTCATAGCTTTAGATGGGCAATACTTTGAATAAGACTATTGTACATGTTTTTCTTAAATAAACGTTCAAATTTTGAAAAAAAAAAACCGCACGAATTAAAATATGTACCCAATATTTAGTAAATTTTCCGCAAGTTTTACACTGTTGTAGTAATTGTCCATGTATAGGTGATGCCACTTTCCATAAGAACGGGTCAAAAGTTCCATCACTGTTTTTGCTAAAGGCTGTCCAGTGCCGGAATGAATATATTTTAAATGAGGAAATATATCCTTTATTTGAATCACATAGCATCTGAATGACTTCAAATTTAATCGTCCACACCATGGTATTATTCCTTTATCAATTGAGATGTTTGGACCATGATTAAAATTGTCTTCAAACTTTTTGGAATAATAATCGATCATGAGTTGCACTTTCAATAGTCGGTGGGCATTATCCGGTTTATTATTGTTATCGAAAAAATGTAAAAATAATAATGCTGACGTGTGTACCTTATTGAACACCACAGAACGCAAACGATACTAAAGTGCAACCGCCGGCCGCTGGATGATATCTTGCGCCACCAACGTGGTGTTAACGGCCGTTGAGCAACACCACTGTTTTGTCGCTGGCCGGCATAGTGTTAATTTACTTAAGGAGCTCCAACCAGCGGTCTAAATGATCACCACGTTGTTGTTTTTGGTCAACTGTAATTAACCGCAGTACTTACTTCAAACAGGCTAATTATAATTTGACGACAACTTGTCATCTTCTATAAATTAATTGAAAATATATAAGCAAATTGTTAATATCCATATGCGGTGAATTTTTCCTCGATGCCATCCTTATGACCACCCATTCAGCACGATTTAACTAGGCAAGTTCTATCCTTTCATATTCGATGTCAAAATAAAGTATAAAAGGAATCTATTCATTTTCAAATTCCTGTTAGTTTAAAGGAAATGGTCCAATTGTGTTGTGCCGACGGCGTGTGGATATTTGCTCACAGTTCTACAAAAATTAACGGTTAATTGTCTTTGTTTATTTTGTATTATGTAGTTGTTGTAATTCTGTATCGTTTGTATGCAATTTTATATTGCATTTTCTGTACGACTCATTAAAATATTACCAAAAGTTCAATATTTTTTCCATACAGATCTCTACTGTCGACAAAAAAATAAAAGGTAGACGCATTAGTTAAATATTTAAATCTTGTTTTCAATATTAAATTTTCTTTTATTTGGTTAAGGCTTTTGTATGAAATCATTAACACCCTAAGTGTTGTTTTGGACCGTGAAAGTAAATTGACATTCCACAAACTTAGTGAAAAATATGGGCTATCCATTTCTAGGGCAGAGAAGATCTGCGGAAACTGCCAGCTTTAAAATTTCTTGTGGAAGGAAACGAAAGTTCATATCAATTGATGACCGAGAAATAAAAGTTGAGACAAGGAAAAACCCTTTACCTTCAGAAATGAATATTGAAGAAATTTGAAATTAAATATAACAGTACAAAGCCGCTTCTTGTTCAAAAAAAAAAACCTAAAACCAGAGAGTTGGGAGCAGACCATCTGAAAAATGGTCCACACAAATAACCGTAGAATACGGAGTAGACTTAGTATTAACGAGTTCAACCTACGTAATATTTATACAATAGATATTTAGCTAATTCTGCTTCTAAACTATCTTTTCTTTCTCGTACGAGGAAAGTAGTTAAGGTATATTTTACCCCAGATAATGGTGATGTATTGAAATCTTCACAGATCACAATACAATTGAGCACCTGCGATCCATTTTTGTGAGAGAGTTCCATTCGATAAACCTCACAATATCTTTTACGGAAAAATCTGAAAAATGAATGGGGGAAAATTTCAGGTGACATTTATATTAATTAATTCAATATGTTACATTTTTCTGCACTTAACTCGTATTTTGTCTTCTTCCATGATTTTTTTTATTCTATTAATACTATTATAAAATTTATATTTATTTTTAAACTGATTTGCTTCACTTGGCCAAAAATAGGCCAATAATTATAAACAATGGAATTGCCATAATGTCACTTTAAAATTCGTCAAATCCTTTAAAATTCAATTTTTCACTTTAATTTTTCCGACAGTGTAGCTAGTAAAAATTGGGCTAGAGTCCCACAAAGGGTGTAGTAGCAATCCAAATACAATGAAGAAATATGCCAAATATGTAGCAATATCTGTAGTTATAAGCGTAACTATTTCAACAGCTAAGCCTAGCATGCAGCTGATACGAAACATAAAATGCCAGAAATTTCGTTCGCTATTTCGCAACTAAATGATGCTCAAATGAATCTAACAACCTGTCGTCTTTAAAGTAATCTTTTCTTTAAACTTGTTCCACCTGCCCTCTCGAATTATTAGACTAGGAAAGTGGATGACTGAAATTTATAAAAAATTATTTCAAAGCACAATAGAAATAGAAAAAGTGAGAAAATCCTTTTTGATCACACTAAGAATCGAGGTATAACAACTATTCGAGCATAAATATTTATTGATAAGCCTTCTGTCTCTTGAATAGATTCAAGTCAATTACCTTTCGAGCTTTTATCAAAAAAGCTAGCAAATATTTTTCTGCTATCATTTTGTAAAAGCTAAATGAAATAATATTTTACTATTTCGGCTAAATACAAAATCAAACAGTTACAGATCATTTTCTATGAAGGCATCAAAATCGTTGAGTAGATCGAATTTTTCTGAGGTTATAATTCAGATCGCAAGATCTATCTGTTTGATCTGTCGAAGCAGTGCTGAACCTACAACTAAGGAAAAGCTAATCATGCCAGATGAATTCGTCTCTTTTACATTGTTGTACAACTCTAAAATATAAATGCATACGACAGAAAAAAGAGGTCCCAATGCCTTACCGTTCGCATTGCAATTACCCAAAAAGTTAAGAGAAACAAAGTCAAAAAGCCGAAAATTGTTTCAGGTAATTGGTTTCCATCAAGTGGGAGAATAAATGAAAAATGAATTATTGTCAAAGAAAAAATAGTTGTATTTTTATTTTTTTATAAAAAAAAATAAAACAAGCTATATACGTTAGGCTAGGTAATCGTGGCTGTTGGAGAGACAAACCTACTTTGGCCTATTGGCCCAAGTTTAAAAAAACCGAACTAAGTAACAATACATTAAATATTTATATAAAATTTAACGGTTAATCTTAAGTCACCAACTCTATTTTAATCTACCCTAGTTTTTTATTTGTTTTTAGAGTTTTTGTATATTTTTTTTAATTTATTATTTATTTAATATTATTTAATTTATTTTTTTATTATTTATAAAATTTTTGCTCTAAGAAGACTTAGTCATTATGGCTACCCTGAAATTTAATTAAAGAAAGACTTTCCTCTATATAATTTAGCCACCGGAATTTCTGCTGCTGCCGCGCAACATCCCTCATGTCGCCCATCACTACCTCCCTAATAAACCGGAGATGCTCCTCACCGCCGCTTGCAACACATCTGTCGTAGTTAAATCACTTGTTCGTAGCTGTTCGAGGAAAGCGGAAGAGTGCTAAGAAGATTATCTAATAGAAGAACGCTTCTGGGATAATTAAACCGTTAAAATACATGCACTTATGTATTGGCAGTAAGCCCTGGAGATCCGATTTTTATGCTCTTGCAATGCGTCTTCGAACAGCTTAACGGCGAAATTGTGCCCTCTTATTAGATTCACTTTATTGTACCTATGCAAGACTGCATCAACATAGAATTTTATGTGCTCCGACTCTAAAGTAAGAAAACAAGCTCTAAAGAAGGCCCTTTCAACCACCCGAATTTATACCAATAAACTTTTAATTACGTTACCCTCCGCAGAATATCCAAATACAAGAATAGCTCGGATGGATAGATATAGATCAGAAGGTATTTGACCAAATTTTAATAAGCAAGTGGCTTCCAAACTGTCCAGCTTGTATAAAAGTCCCTCTACCCATACGCGGGCACCGTGCATTGATTCTTGCTTTTTAGATATCAGATACCAGATGCGGCATGTGAGATATCATGCACTGCTTTGAAACCGAATTTATTATCCGGAACTACATGTTTGTGCTCAATTTACTTAGTCAGGGCACTGTTTATCAACTTTTCGAGTTCCTTTCCGATATTCGGAAGAAGACTTATCGCCTGAGAATTCGAGAGCTTGGGTCTTTATCTCTTTTGGAAATTAGATGCCCCACCTATTACTTCCAATGTAACGGGTAATGGTCATTATTAAATCGGTTTGCACTGTTCTTACTCCCCAATGATTCGAAGATCCTAAGGAGCTTCTCTTCCAAAATGAACGGGTCAGCTCCTTCTCAACGGCATTCTCTAATCGCTAATCGTCAATTTCATTTCGAAGATAGAATATGTGCAAAAAGGCCTGATTTTCCAGGTCATGGGTCGAGTAAATGCCATTAAGCGCCTCGTATATGGAAAATCATTTATTTGATCTTTGTCTTCTATTTTCAATCATAAAAAAGTTATCACCATCGACAGTTTCTCCTAGATCTTTGCTTACGGTTAGCAGTATTTGTTCATTTCCCATCAAGTTTGCGATGTTTAAACATGAAACGTCATTTTGATCTTCCTTCCGAAATATTTTATTTTTTGTGGGAACATATGATTACAACTAACGTCGTATCTGTCATGCACTACAAAAATTTGTTATCGAACCAAAGCGTCACAATCCTTTAAATATCAAATTTTTAAAAACGATTTGTCAGTTGATATCTTCATGAACTCCAAACTTACCACTAAATACGAAAAGTTTTCTTACTTTTATTTAAAGCTAATCTGTTCCGGCCACCACACTCGGTCATGAACAGACGTGTGCTCTTAAAATCGAATAAAAATCGTCAAGTGCGAAACTCAAACCGGCTAACGCCGTATTAATTTCTTACCCCATTCATTTTTTTTTTTTTTTTTTTTTTTTGTTTTTTTTTTTGTTGATTTTAAGACTGTGACTCCTTAAAGTGGCCATTTTTGAAAATTTCAAAAGTGACCCTCCAGCTTTTTTACGGGAAGATAAAAATAGTAATAATTTTGGCAAAGTACAAACGAACGCACATGTGTCTCCTGATGGCATAAATCATTATTATTGCTTTAACGTAAAAGCGCTCTCTCAATAGAGAAACACGCAATCAATAGTCCAACAATTGCACTCTCTGCTACTAATGCATGTGAGCGCGATTCAATTTCCAATAACAACATTACCACCATGGATGTAAACGTCAATCACTCCACTGAGTGGACAACGTTTTTCAGTAGTCTTAAACGTGCTGCTAGCAATTATCAGTCCATTTGCAAGAAAAGAAGTAGAAACGTGCGTGAGAGTGAACCATCGCCCAAGCGAACTGCTTCGGCGCAAAATAGATTTTCCTCGCTTGATGATATGGAATTTCAAGTGCCTGTGTCAAACATATATTAAATACGCCAACCAACACCTCAGTTAATCATCAATCCAAAACGTCGTCCGTTAAAATGCATAATCAACTCGCTAGTAATGCAACTAAAATTATTAAAAATGCACCTTACTGTCCACCAAAATTTGTATTCGGTGCCAATTGTGAACTTATAAGCGAACTTATCAAACTCGCTGCAAATGAGTGTAAAGTTAAGGATGTGAAACATTAATTTGTAAATTTAAGCTACCGAAAAACAAAGTTATACGTAAATGACGCTAAAATTCATTCAATTGTTATTAATAGATTACGAATGACGGGTATTGGTGAGTTTTTTTTTTTTTTTCACCTAATGAAACGAAAAGAGTTTCAGTTATACTAAAGGGCCTTGAAGATGATACCCCTGTCAAGGTTATAAAACAAGCTGTGAAAGCTACATCTTCTTGTATTAAAATTTGTAATATAATAATAATAATAATAATTAATATAATATATAATTTGTAATATATATACCCTTTTCTACTTCCAGGTGAGAAAAAAAAATTAATAAAGCTGTACTTCAGTGTTATAAGTACCAAAGATTCGGTCATTCCGGTGAATGCTGATCATATAATAATAGATGTGTCCTGTGCGGCGAGTCTTATGATTCAGAAGCGTGCATTGCTTCCTTTAAGTCGCTCAGGGAATGCAATCAGGAAGTTCATATTCTAAAGTGCGTTGATTGAAATGAAACCGACATGCGGCTAGTTTTCATAGCGCTATTAATATGCTTGCGAATCAACACGTTACATACGCTGACATGGTTAAAAGTCACTACTCTCACCGCTCGAATAACACCCAAACAAAGTTTACGGCAAAAAAAACAGTTTGGTGATCTTAATAATTTTCTAAACGAGGCGAAAGATAATTTTAACGTATCTTTTAAAGAATTGCTAACAAAAATCAGACAATTCTGGCCCACTTATCAACAAATTCGGTCTACAGAAGACAAAATGTTCGCATATCTTGAGTTTGTAGCCTCTATAGTGGTATAATGCAGACAAATAAGTTCAAAATTATATCTATAAATTGTAACTCCATAATTTCCTTTGAAAGAAGACTAGATTTGTTTAACACACTAAAAACCCAAAAGCCTCCTTTCGGAAACAAGGCTATCCTCGTACCATTAGCCCGCTTTTGATGGCTTAAATTTCATCCATTGTCACTCAGGTACGGGGACAGCAGTTATTTTAGACCAAAGGTATAAGTAAACTGAAATTTCTTTTCAAAGTGACGTTTTTTCCATTTGCCTAGTAACTGTTAAATCACGTAGTAGTACTGGTTTACGAAGGAATATTTTAATAGGAAGCATTTGTATTCCTTCCAATGCAGGTCGACGTTTGCCAAACAAACTAAACAGACTTTACACTCTTATGAATTCATTTGACAGATTGGGGTTACAAAGTCCATAACCAAAATGGGAACTCGATAAATAACTGGCTTCACAACGGGCCATATTTAGATTTAGACTGAGTTGCTTCCAGTTCAGTTTTATATGCATTTTATTTTCTTAATCATTAACTGTTACATACTAACAAAAAATGCTTAAACGCTAGCTTAAAATTATTTAACAATCTTATACTAACTTACTGGCCCCACACACTCACTCTAAGATACTCTATTGTAAATTCTTACATGTATATCTTTCGACTTAATTAGCATATTATTTTATAATATTTATTTTTTATACTTAAGGCTAAGTAAGACATTATTAACAAAAAACTAAGCATATGGACATTATTTTTAAATTTTTATAAAAACTTAATATCTAACTTAAAATAAACCTTAGTCTAACTAACCTATATACACAGTACACACACCTAGACATTATACGCTATAATATACATAAATAAGTTTATGCCTTTGTATATTCCAATATATGTACAGATTTTTTAATGGCTAACCTAAGCCTATGTAAGCTGGCCATCGCTATTTACAGTGCAAATAGACTGGTGGAAACGACGCCAGTCGACGAACCATCTTCTCCATCATTTAACCACCAGAGATGCTGGTGCTGCCGAACGACATCCCTCTTATCGCGATTCCTCATAGCCCTACCGAACCTGAGACGATCCACACTGCTATGTGCGACGTAAAGAATCCATTTTTCATCGTTGGAACAGTTGTTCACAGGCGAAAAAATGACCCTCATCGTCTTTTGGCCTCAAATCAAAGGGAACCCAAGTTTTATAATCATTCCCAACGCTGAAGAATGGTGAAGCTAGCACTTCTTGCGTTAAGCGCAGATCCTCATCGAGCAACGCCTCCAATTCAGCGTCTTCGAAGGATTTTGGCTATCCTTCATGCGATCTTCCATCTTTGAAGCGACGGAACCAATCACGGCATGTTGCTTCACTTAGAGCAGCATCTCCGTAAAATTTTTGGAGCTCCCGATACGCTTCGGCGGCCATTTTCTTCGAATGAAAGAAAAGAATCAACACTTCCCACAAATGACAATTATTTGGTACAGAATCAGATATTTTCAACAACAATATATGACGCCAAAACAAAATCACTAGTTTGTCAAAACGATTTGTTTATCATATGTCTAAGCTTGGTTTATAACTTTTTTTATAAGTCAAAATCTCTATGTCCATACTGGCATATATTGACTTAATAGCACTTAATAGCTGTGCATGATCCGCAGACCGCTATATCCCTTTGCGTATGTTGAAATGAGGAAACAGCGTTCTAACTATAGTGATATTTCGTCCCGCCGCAAATCAATAAGCCTAAATCCATTGCCAGACTTGATATCGTATGCTTTTTATAGGAACATGGGCGCATATTAGGGTTATGCTATCGAGTTAAGTCTTCGTACGGATTGTCATAAGAAACTCGCGCACGTTTCAGAAACACAGGACTTCTTGCCTAATCCGCGTTCGAATTGTTCCCCATAGCAATCACTATATTATATGTCATAGATAAGAAGTTGAGAGTTTGGAAAAATATAATAAGAAAAAGAGCCTATGCCTACAAAGAAAGAAATATGACATTAACCTTAAAAGCTGGTATGCATCAGAAGAATATTTCGTTAATGGAACCGCAAGGGTTTAGTGTACTGCGAGCTGCTACAATAAAAGCAAAAAAGAACCACATGTGGCACGGAAAACTGCAAAAAAAAATTGATGTTCGTAGAATTGTGCATTGTGATCTATGGTATAACTACTAAAATAATTTTGTCTTATCAACTATACCAAAGCTTCATATTCTCTAGTGTGTGACGCAGACAACTCGCGTGTTTTAAAGTATCCAGATTCTCCAGGGGTTCGGGATCAACGACCAATCCGATATCGTTCTCAGATCGAGAAAGCATGTTGGGGAGATTTTCGAATATTTCTTATATGGTATAAGAAAAAAAACAGCTTGTCCTCGAAACCCGTATTGTCTGAATATTCCATTCACTTGTACGATTTTTGTGCTCCTTACAAGGAGCTGTTGTTCAGATTATGTTCAGAAATAAGGTTGTTTTGCATGTCAGTTCTCGAGTTAAGTACAATATATTAAGCAGTGTTTACTACATTCTTTCTGAAATTTATGACCCGGTTAGGATAGCATTTTTTTGTACAGATCACAAATATTCGATCACAATATGTACTTCTAACTTGTGATATAGGTATGCATACTTGCACTTTTATTTCTAGCTTGTCCTTCTTCAAAATTTTCAGCGGCTCTAAACTTTTTATTTATTTATTTTTTTTTTTTATTAAATCTGATTTTTTGCCAGAACCAAAGGCTCATTATTTATAAAATTCCACTTCTTTTCTAATCTTTTTTATTAAATTACTTCTTCTGTTGTTTCTTGGCTTTTTTAGTCTTCTCTTTTTTTGAGTTTCTAATTTCTTTTCCTACTTTGTTACCATGAATTTCAGACCCCCAGTGATCCAGGTAGAAGATTAAGAGCTAAAAAACAACAGGCCGTGCCCCGGCCCCAAAGTAGTTTATTCACTACATTATATGCTTTATATTCTGCCGCTTATTTCAGGTTGGGACTTTTCTTTCTGTGAAAATAGAGCACTAAGCCAAAGACCTAGTAATTGTAATCCTTGTAAGTTTTTATTAATAGAAATTCTCAGTCTTAAGAAGAAAGATGAGCTTTAGTTTAGTGCTCTTTCCTATTAAGACATCTTTCAATGAAATCCCTAACCGGAGACGCAGGCATACCCAACGTCGGTTCTAGTCCTCAAAAACTCTACTTTGAGTATTGCCTAGCAAATTCATCGACGATTTCATTTGTCGTAGTCCGATTGTGACCTGGGACCGAGACAAGACTCAGTGAATTCAGCCTTCCAATAACTTTCAGTAAAGTCCCGCAATCATAACTAGCTGGGAAGTCTTCAGGGGGCTTAGCAATTCTCTAAGCGCAGTTTGGATGCAGCTGTAGATGGAAATGCTTCTCAACCTCCAACGATTCTTCACAAAATAGTTCAATGCCATCATGATTACTATACGTTTATCCCCGTTGGAAGATAGACGTTACGTTTCCTAACGAGGAGTGAAATCTAACGTTGTTATCCTTTAGGTTGGATATTAGTCGTGCCTGATGAAAACTTCTATCCGACTTTGGTTGTGGAGCTTACCTTCTCCTAGAAAAGTTACAGACCAATACTAACGACGTCCGTTCTACCGAGATATGAAGTCAATAATCACTGGTAAATCCCATGTCTCACTACCCTTACTACAAAGTAACCTACCTTATTGAGTTCGGAATAACGTTATTTAGCTTATCGTATTGCGGTCCTCAAACTACTTTATTTGATGCTCATGCTATGAAGGCGATTAAGGAAATTAGTTCACCATCTTGTGGCGTCTTTCATATTAAATTTAGACTGACGTTATTAAGCGTATGGTATTCTGGTAGTCAAACCCTTCCTTTGATACCCATGTCAAATGGGTGCTTATGGTTACTTGGCTAAGCGTACATCGTTACTAGAACCAAAAGTATGTGCAAAATTTCACCTCAATCAGTTGGGGGAACTGGTTTAAAATTCGGTTACAGGATTTTACTTTCACATGCTAACAGGTGAAGTTAAACAAAAAATATGATTTGATTTTTATTTTAATCATTTTAATAATGAAAAACAATAGTCACCAAATGACTGATGACAAATGACATTAGTAGCCAAATAACTGTTAAACATCCAGGCTCGTAAAATAAATTTTTTTAGCACACGGCTCTACTTCATCGCTAACAGCACGCATCTTGCTTTTAAGTGCTTCAATCAACTTCAAATTCTGGTTAGACAAATTCATTAACCATGATTCGATATAGCAAACTATTTGCGCTAACACCCACACTCGCTTAGTTCCTGAAGAATGTGCCTTCTGCCCAGAAACCGCATCAAACTGTAACACGATGTACGTCGAGGGGCTCCTCGACAATACGAGTACATCTTGTATTCGCTTAGAGCCAAGTGTGGCAACTCTGGTTATTAGCGAAGCCTTGAAGATGCAAATGTGCCTTATAGCTCAAAATAATTTTTCGATCTAATTCCTGATTACTTTCAATTACGTTCAACACCCAAATAGCGAAATTACAACGCTAGCAATTATCAGCAGGTTTATGTTCTTGTATTTTTGTGCAAAACCCGATGGAATTTTGTTTGCGATACTCCCAATTATTGGGATTGATGTGGAATTGACAAACCTCGAGGTGGGAGTTTGCCATACTTTGTGCTAAAGAAGCAAATTATAAATTTTTGAGCACAATTCTGGTTCTTCACATAGTTATTAACAATTGCTTTTGCAAGAAAGTGAACCATTTTTGGAGCAAATTTTAACAATTTCAATTTATTCGTGTTGTAAGTACGCATCATTTAACTTTTATTAATGGCATTGCTATTTTATTAAAGTTAGCGAAATTGTGTACAATTTAAAATGAACTTACTACGGGAAAGTCAGGTGTTTGAAAGTAAATAAGAATTTACAAAACATATTCACTGCTTTGAAACATCTTGGAAAAATATTTAATTTCGTATATAATTTAATTTGTCTAATGTTTACACATTATTTGCTTAAGGGACGAAAAAATGCGCGTGTCACAAACACAATCCACCTTTCATCTTTTTTTTTATCAAAATATGCGAATAAATTATCTTCAAACGAAATTCATGAGCTGTGGTTTTCTACCTTTTAGGTAACGATATCATCCAGGAATCTAATTATAAAAGCTTGATAATACCACGTTAAGGCAATTCGCTTGATTATCAATTTTATTAAAATAACAACCCTCCTCTGCTTTAAACGGAGATTGAAGAAGTCAATATTGTCTTTACGTAAGCCAACATTACGTACAAGCGAAAATTAATACATACTCGTATTTGTGGGGACGTAACTGCAAACAATTTTTAAACTCTCCGCTTTTTTTTATTTTTAATTTATTTATTTACTTATTCATTTATTTATTTTTTTTAATTTTTTATTTTATTTATTTATTTTTTATTTCTATTATTATTATTTTTTTTTTTTTTTGATTAATATAATATCTTGAAACACCATGGGATATTCTCTGACCTCTGATATTCAAACCTTTAACCGTAACACCAGTCTCGCTATGAATGCTCATCAATATTCCCTCAAGCCCACTTTCGGACGTACTTTGAAATATTGTGATTCGTTCCTCGCTTATGGAATGCCCTGCCGAGCTCTCTATTTCCTATTCATGATAACTTGCAACCATTTAAGATACATCGGATGTGCAAAAATTTTAGGGGTGGGTACTCAAACCTCTAAGCGCTCGCTAATTATAAAGATTAACACTGGCAGATACAGCAGAAATATATTCTTCTGTACGCACTCTATATAACGAATCACACGTGAGCTGTCAAAAATAAAACACTGAAAAACTAAACAGCAAAAAAATCACCCTTTAGTTTATATGCTGTCTTATTTACCTCCCCAATGAACTGTAAAGATGAAAGGAGTGAGTCAGCATTGATAGCGAGATTTTCTTGAAAAGTACTTAAGATCGTGAGTTTTTTCCAAAATTGCTACTATCCCAGATGTTTAGCGTTGTCATCGCATCCAAGAACGACATGCTCATTGTAACGAAGGCACTGTTTAAGGGCACTCTGTATGACAACAGGAGGGATCGTGTCAATGTCGCTGCTACTAAATCTCTGGTCTTAAACTATATTTATTTTGAAAATGATCAGTAAAGCAGCCCACGATCTAAAATCTTCTCGGGCAAATTATATTTTTTGCTCATTATTATTGAGGCCAAATATCTTAACCTCAAATGACTAAAGGTGTACGAGGCACCTTTTAGCACGGTATAGGTTTCCGTGGTTTAAAACCTTAAGTTTCGACCATACGCGGGGTTCGTTTTTATATCGCCTCTCCTCTGTATGGGAACCTCATCAAGGGAGTGGCCCTTTGGACTCACTCTCGCAGAATTAGCTGCGTTTTCTGCCGGTAGAGGTACAGGAAATCTACTTTTGGTCCTATTCACAATATCTGGTTCTTGTGTTATTCGGTTATTTGAAGGGACTTTACGTGATCTATCACACTCAGCTGAAGCTCCTCTTTGATATACTGGTATTGGTTGTGTTGGAGGAAGATGGAATTTTATATGAGCTCAATATAAGGAGACTGAGCTTACCGAAACGGTACGCGACATGACCTTTTAAGTCGTTTAGCCTGTTTTTCGCCCTGTGATTTACAAAGGACCATATGTAGGAAATCTTTTTCTCTCACTCTTTGCAGAACTTACTAGGTTCTTAGTTTTGTGCATTCAGTACGGGGGTATTTTCTCGTTAGCTAGGCCGATGCTTTGCAGAAAGAACACCCTTATGATTTCTGTTCGGAAATGAATACTCTTTCACTAACATCACGTTCGGATCGTACTTCTCCCTGATTTTAGAGAAATTACTACTCAGCCAATTCACAGTGACTTCATTGCAACAAGAAGGGACGACCCAGCCAGCCTTAATAGTAGAGCTCCTTCCTGTATTTTAGCCACTTGCTTAACACCAAGGGTGTTGAGATTGAGATTGAGCCTTCCGGGACTTCTCCCAGCCTGACACGACCCAGTATACGAGTATTTCTGTACAGAACCTTATCGACTGTTGCATTTCCTGTTCAGACTCTCTTTGCATCGGGGAAATGGAGTCTTCAGATCGGGTTCATTTGGCCTCTAAGTCTGCATTTATTTATCTGGGGGTTAAAGAAAGTTTTAAAGAGCCCTGCGCGCTAGAGCTTCTGGTCACGTTTGTTTTTTAACATGAAAGAATAATTTTTGGGCTTAAAATAAGTAACAGCTTTTTCGACTAAAACCATATTTTTATTTTTCTTTTTTTTATTTTAGGATAAGTAAAACTATAGCCTTGATCTCAAATTAATACTTTTTAAATTTTTTTGGTGAAATTTAAGAATGTAAAGAGTATAGTGTCAATTACGATTTTAAGTATCCTGGAATACCACACCTGCATTTAATAAATCTCAGGTCTGCAACGATAGTAATAACAAAATAACATCCAATAAAATTACTTACTTATGTTTCTAGAACTACACTCATTTGTTGTTACATTAAGTTGAATTTAGTATTCGATTTAACACACTACTGTTTTCTAATTTGCACTTTTACACTAATTACATATTAAATTATAGAATTTGGTCAAAGTTAATTGAAAGATATGACTGTGAATCTCTTAAGTCATTTTAGTACTTATCTTGAAATTTAGGAAAAACTTCTTTTACATAAAGAAGACCTCTAAAGTATTTTATTTTTACTAAAAAAGTATTGTTGCAAAATCTTACACACCTGTAATGGGCAAAACTTATGCAAGTGTTGCTTTCAAAATTCAAACAAAACTTATTCAAATATGGCTATGAACAAAGTTATGTCTATATAGCGAAGCATTCTTTTATAAGGACGATATAACTTTTAGCACTTTTTTGCTTTGTTCGTCCCTATTTGCTTCCAATTTGCATACTAAATACCATTCATGTTCAGAAATTTCCTTTCCATGAGCATATACGAGTATCATATATAAATATCTTCCATCGTTGATTGTTTCGTCCGCACATTTACCCTAATTCAATGGGAAAAATCGTATCTGGAAAGTGTATCTTAGCATTTTCACTTTATGCACTGTCAAAAACTACTGACACTATTTATGAAAATTATCGAAGAAAATCTCAATTCAAAAGTTAGGTTACGTGAGTTAATGAAACAGAGACATACAGACCAAGTCTACATAGATACGAAGCCACTTCTCCCATTCAGAGAGCTGATACGCCTTGTTCTTTAACTTTAAGTTATCTTCAAAATAAAATATACTTTAAATAAACAATTGTTTAAAATTTTAAGTAAAACCACTCACGCAATTTAATTTTAATGGGAACGTCATCCTCTCTTTTTTAAGTCCCCAGTAATCCCAATTATTAAACGACACTACTCTACTAGCAGTAGCTAAAACGGTCGAAGAAACTACAAAGGACTCTTAATAATGTAAATGAATGGAAAAGGTTAAAGTAAATTTTACTTACAGAAAAATGAGCTGGTTACCTACCCCTCATAGATTCGTTCTGTATTCCTTTCGCAAACAAGGCGAAAGGAACCGCCTCGAAATGATACTTGACACAAAATTAAAACGGAAGTCGCAGATAATAAAGAACGTAGAGGTCGAAAACAAATACCGGGTGTTCCGGGTAATGTAATGACATTGAGGATAGATTATTTGACATATATTGAGAGAAAAATCAAATGAATCGCCTTCGAGACACAGAGATTTTAAGCAAAGCCTTACACTGCCCTGTTTTGACTCCTGTTGAAAATAACATCTTTCAAATTTATTCGTGTATGGTAACAAATGGGTTATCGTTAAATTTGCAATTATCACTACTTTAAAATATATATAATAGTAATAAAAATCAATAATAATTGGCCTAAGATTTTAGTTCTATCTTAATTTTTTTCCAAAAAATATCTAATTAATGCGTACTTTTTGCAAATTTTGAATATTTGCAAACACAACAAAGTCAAGTGATTTCATTATTTTATTTCCGAGTGTACGGAACACCCTGAATTGTACTTGTTACTTGAAATACATTTGAAGGTTAACAAGGTGCTCCCATACAAGTAAATACTGAAACCGGCGATATGGACGTATGGTATACAACTATGTGGTCGTACCAAGTAAACGAATGCCAATATTTTACAAACTTGTAAAAATAAAATGCTAAGAGAAACTTTTCATGCAAAGCCTTACATAAGAAATGACGATTTCCATGTAGACCTCGGAATTCCAACAGTAGAAGAGGAAACATAAAATTTGACCAAATTCTTTAATTCTTTAAAAAAAATTCAAATTATGACAATACAAGTAGATTTTGAAGTAACATTATAGAATATACATTATATATGAATTCAAAAAAAAAAAAAAGAGCCAGCAATCTATAGTTCAGAAGGAACTAGAGGCGAAAGCGGGGAGCCATGTAAAAATTAATAACAAAAATAAATCAAAAGATAGAAAGAAAGATAGTGGGGTGGCAAAAATAAATTGAAATATTTACTAGAAAGTTGACAACAAAAAATATAGAAAAATATAAGTATGTGCGTAATAGGAATGAAAAACACAGCAAGGAACTAATATCAATATAATATAAGGAGAGAATTATTTAGATGATAACACAAAGCAGGTTAGAAATGTCATCATAGCTTTTATTCAAGAGTCAAAATTTTATCACCTTTGGAAATACGGATTTATAGTCTGGGAGCCAAAACCCTAAAAAAGTTGAAGTTAATTTGCAGATTATGTTGTGGTACAGTAACAAGATTCAAATTGTTGGTTCTTACGTTATAGTAATCAGATCTATTCAGTTCATAGTCTGATCTAGAAAAAATATCTTTAAGACCTTATAATAGTATAAATGAGATTTAAGGCCTCTGAAAAGTAACAGACTAGTAAAACGACGATTTGTGTTACAGATAAGACGATCAATGTGTTTTTGGGAAATTAGAAGTGGGTTCATTTTGTTGAAATGAGTTCCACCCCAGGAAACTAAACCATATTCGAGCCTAGAATGGACTAACCCATAATAGATGCACTTAAGAAGATCTCGGGATATAAATGATTTAAAAAATATAACTGTCTTATGGCAGCTATAAGGTACTTTTTAAGCGCACTCGTATGGTCGGACCAACTCATCCTCCATTCAAGTGTAACCCCAAGGTATTTATACGATTTAACATTTCCTATAACGAAGCAATTCTCAGAACATGTACGGGACTAAAAATATGTTTGTGCGGATGTTCCTGATTTACAGATATTTTTACTATGTAAAAATTTCCTGCATTTTGCATAGTGGAAATAAAAACTACCAAAGTCTAACTCCCTTCCACATAAGCAAACGCATTAATCTTACTACAGAAGTTCTGAGAAGAGAGTGAGTTAATAAGAATTAAGAAAAGTATCGGTCCTGGCACAGAGCCTTGAGAAACTTCTATGAAGATGTTTCTAATCATATGCCCAATGTATACATGTATGTATGTATGTATGTATTTTACCCCTAAAACCACAATTGTTTAATTTTACTAAAAGAATATTATGATCGACAGTATCAAAAGCTTTCGTAATGTCAATGAAAAGAGCCGCAGTAACATTTCTGTAGTTAAAACTACTATAAATATTTGTGCAGAAATTTAACAGATTTTTTT
Organism: Volucella inanis; assembly: GCA_907269105.1. NCBI lineage: Eukaryota > Metazoa > Arthropoda > Insecta > Diptera > Syrphidae > Volucella > Volucella inanis. The sequence continues at coordinate 93,519,327 of OU026157.1, read as the reverse complement.
CATTCAGTTGAAAAACCAGACCGAAAACCAAATTGGTACTTGGTAAATAAATTATTTTTTTCTAAGAATTTGTTCATTCCATTCTTTATAGCTTTTTCGAAAATCTTCGTAAACACTGGAAGTAAAGAAATAGGCCTATAATTATTAATAGCAGATTTTTTGCCTTTTTTATATAAAGGTATAACTTCGGCTTGCTTAAGACCGTGTGGAAAAATGCCACAGGAGATTCTTTGTTAAAAACATTACAAAGCAAATGATTAGAGCTATTTTTTTAACGAAAATGTTTGAAAACCTGTTTGTTGTTGAAGAGTTCAAGAGTTATTGGTTCGGAAAAGAAACTATAAGCGAATGATTTATCAAAAACAGTGTAGTTGCAGTTAGAGAATTCAAAGCAGCAATCCGATACATGAAAACATTAATAATACAGTGCTACAAATTTTAGAGGAAAGAAATATTGCGCAGCCTACGAAGGATCGAACCGTTCAACCTAGCGCGATAAAATGCATATAAAAACGGAAAATGCATGATCTTTCATTGGAAATCACCTGCCAAACACGTTTATTCCATAGTAAAGAAATTGCTTGGATGCAATAACAAGTTCATTGACGTGTTCTTGTTGAATAAGAATTTCAAGTTCCTAATTTACACGTTTGCGATCCGCAAAGTGTCCACGGAAGATTTTTTTCCAATAAAGAAAACATCTTTATAAAATTGGAAAGTATATCTTCTGACTATCTATAAAGTATTAACACAACCTAAATGTCGAAAATACAGATTTTCGGCCTAGATATACTGGAACTGACCTTATAAACAAATTGTTAAGTATCATATATTATGTATGTATGCAGACCTCCACTATATTTTTATTGACTGACTGATAAAACGGTTTTCGACAAGTGTATTAAGAGTTTATAAAGAGATCTTTGCACTGGAAGACTAGTCCTTGTTTAGGGTACAGAATGAAACAAAAACGTTTGATTTCAATGGTTAATTTACCCTATGTGTGGTATACAACATTTTCTGGATTGCGTCATCTAAAGTGTGGAGAGGAAACTAATAATTAATGGCATATTTTATGATACGCTTAAGAAACCTCACAAAAGAGCTCAGTGTTAAGTATCTGAATGTAGCTCAACGGAAACAGGACGACTTTATATTTTATTATTAATTTATTTTTTATATTACAATATAATTTATTTATTATATTAATGTTGTCCCTTTCAAAGTAATTCCTCTCAAATATAATACACTTCTGCAAACTTATTTTCCAATTCTCTAAGCACTTCTCATAAGCACTTTTTGTATAGGCTTGAGCACTTCAGGGATTTCCTTTTTTATTTCCTAAATCGTTGCAAGTCTTCGCTCTATCATAGGTCTCTTCAGTTTTGTGAACTGAAGGAATTGGTCAGCATGTGACCAAATCCGATGAATATGGTGGCTGAGGTATGATTATCGTTGTTTTAGGCCAAAAAATCTCTGACAAGCAACAATGAATGAGCAGATGCATTATCATGATGCAAAAGCCATGAATTATTTTTTCACAATTTCGGACGTTTTTTTCGTACTATGTTATTTCTCGCAAACCGCTCATAGCTTCAAGGTAATACTCCTTATTGACCGTACAACTTTGAAGTAAAACTTCTGATGCACCACGCCACGGTAGTTGAAAAAACTATGTTCAAAACTTTAACATTTGATTGAACTCGGCGTACTTTTTTCGGTCTTGGCTCTCCTGGGTGCTTACATGGTGACGATTGGGCTTTGGTTTCGACGTCATATCCATGATTTGTTACAAGTTATGACCTTTTTGAGCAAGTCAGGATCATAATTTACGTCATTAAAGAGCTCCTTAGCAATGCTTATGCGACGATTCTTCTGATCAAAATTAGAAAATTTCGGAAACTTCGACTTTATCATCTTCTGTTGATGTACTGGGGCGTTGAGAGCGAGGTTCGTCATAAGTACCTTCTCGGCCATCTTGGAAGAGCTTGTATTACTTGTTAACATTTTTTTTACTAAGAGCAGATTCACCGTAAGCCCCTTTCAACATTTGAAGTGTTTTAGAGTACTTGATTCTATTCCTTACACAAAATTTAATACAAATTCTTTGCTCAATTTTTTATAAAAATCGGAAATCACCGACCACACTAAAACACGGCTAGTCTTTCTCTCTGTTATAAATAAACTAAGTATGACTTATAAATGAAATTGTGAACATATGTTGAGTGGATATGTAACAACAAACAAAAAATCGATAATCGAATGTACGTTGTCCGCGAAATTTCAAAAGTATTTTACTTTTTGAACACACCTCGTATCTTTGGCTCTTCCACTCATATTGGTGTGGGTAACATAGACGGGAAGGTAAAACTTTGTTCGGTATAATATTTAATGTCTAAAAAACCAGCCTTTACAGCACAAAGATAGCTTATATTGTGATTGGTTTGTTTCATCCTGGGCCAGCACTTTTTTATGGATGTTTAACTTACAGTAAAAGGACTCTAGTGTTTACGTGGGAGCTGCAAGGTTTCATTAATATATATAACATACCATATATATATGTATCATTTAATACATGAGCTGAAAAGTCTTCGTTCTAAGAGAGGACACCACTTGAATTAAATCCATACCATTTTTAGTTAGTACCAGCCTTCAAAAGATACGCGTATAAATTTGACAGCTGTCGGACGATTAGTTCTCGAGATATAGCGTTGTGAGTGAAGCAACTTTTGTTATTGTGAAAAAAATGGATTCAAAGCAATTTCGTGCGTTGATTTATCATTGCTTTTTTATGGGAAAAAATACAGCTGATGCAAAGAAATGGCTTGATAAGTGTTACCCGGATGTGTTTCAGATGAAAACATCAAAAAAGTCCACAAAATGATTACGAATGACCGTAAAGTGAAGTTAATCCAGATAGCTGAGGCTCTGAAGATATCAAAAGACCGTGTTGGATATATCATACACGAATATTTGGACATGCGAAAGCTCTGTTCAAAGTGGGTGCCGCGTTTGCTCACAGTTGACCAAAAACAACAACGTGTTGATGATTCAGAGGAGTGTTTAAAGCTGTTCAACCGCAATTACGCCGAATTTTTGCGTCGGTATGTGACAGTGGATGAAACTTGGCTCCATCACTTCACACCAGAGTCAAGTCGGCAGTCAGCTGAGTGGCGAGCAGGCGACGAACCTCGTCATAAACCAAAAACTCAGCAGTCGGCTGGCAAGGTTATGGCATCCGTATTTTGGGATACACATGGAATAATTTTCATCGACTATCAACAGCGACTATTACAATGCGTTGTTGGAGCGTTTGAAGGACGAAATCGCAGAAAAACGGTGCTGTTTCACCAAGACAATGCACCGTGTCACAAGTCGATGAAAACGATGGCAAAATTTAATAAATTCGGCTACGAATTTCTTTCCCACCCACCGTATTCTCCAGATTTGGCCCCAAGCAACTATTTCCTGTTCGCAGACCTCAAAAGAATGCTCGCCGGAAAAAGATTTAAGACCGATGAAGAAGTAATCGCCGAAACAGAGGCCTATTTTGAGGCTAAGACGAAATCGTACTACAAAACTGGTATCGAAAGATTAAATCATTGCATCGCCCTCGAAGGCAACTATATTGATAAATAAATTTGAATTTTGCAAAAATTTTGTGTTTTACTATAAAACGGCACTAACTTTTCAGCCCATGTGTTACTTTTTTTGTAATAACCTATTTTAAAAATTGTAATAATAAAGTGAATATCTATTTGAACGGTATGTCATTGACTGTAAAAGCAAAAGGGCCAGATCTAGTGGAAATATTAGTTTATCGTTAGCATTTATTAAGTTATTGAATTTGTATTCGGGCACAACTGTCGCTCTATGCAATGGCGCATTAACGTAGTGTTAAATCCACAAATTGTTCTTTACACAAATATGGCCATTAGTATTATTTATTGACCGTCTATCTTTTTGGAATAAGATCGTGATCCATCAAACCCCGAATAGTAAAGAAAACAATAAGCATTACTTAGACATTTGACGTTGTTTTTCGGTTTCAGCTTGTCTTTCGTCCTTCATTCTGATGACTGTTAGACTGATTATCTCGTCAACAGTTACGATGAGTGTTGTAACTACGTTACAACAAAATATAAATTACGAATAGTTATAAAATGTTTTAAGATTAACAAAATTGGAAAAAGTTAAGAGAAGCGATTGAATCGGAAAATGTAACTGTACTGAATAAAGTGATTGTATTGAAGGGAACAAGTTCTATCATTTGTACCCACACAAACATTTTACAATATACTTGCAAGGCTCTCTAAGTGAATTAACTCTAATTTGAATATCACTTGATAATTCAATTCAGTACTGAGTTAAAACGGATTTTTTATCGTGGCAAAAGGCATTGAGAGAAACTGGATGAAGGTCAGTATTCAGCTGTCGAGTTAGTTCAATATACAATAGTTTAAAAGCATAGACTCAAGAATACCATATGGTCAAACGGTTAAGATATTGAGAAATCCTTGAGAGAAAATGTAAAAAAAAATTTAGAAATGTAAGAGACCAAGTGCAATTAGAACTCAGACCACCCAAAAACAAAAACAAAACAAATAAGTGATCATACATAAATCAACGAAAAAACAATAATTTATTTACTAAATATCAAGCCACACGAAACAACGAAAGATTCCAAAATATATTACTAAGAATTAATAAAACTCAACTTCATACCAACAAAGCCACAAGAAATAAAAATTAAGAAACATCTCAAGAAGGCGGTGTTTGTGCGCAAATATGAATCTTTAAAATCACATCAATATTTCGATGCCAATTACGAACAGAGCAACGCAAGATTGCAAAGGAAAATGTACATTAATCTGGAGAAACCGTATCACTGCTAAAATTTACCAAAGTAGCCTCCACCACGGTGCTATTCGAGTCCTCTGATTCTGAACATGTGCCCAAGAGCTCATCTTCATCCTCTGATCGTTGAGGATTTCTTTTTAATTTCGTCATCAGTTTCGATTTCCTACAGAGTATCAGCGGAGGAAACTGAAGTCTTAGTTTCCGCCTCGGATAAATTGGAGTCGTACTTATCCATTTCAGGAAAAGAAACCAAAACTTCAAAATCTGAAGATCTTCAAGATCTGAGACAGAACTTGATACATCAGTTGAAGGAAGAGGAGGTTGCTTATCAGCATCCAGGTCATACTTTTTATAAACCCTTAGATGAATTGTCTTAAAACCGAACCGAATTATGCCTCTAGTCGGCGCTAGAGGGTTAAAGGATTCCTTATTTATCACAATTGACGTGCATCTATAATATAAGGGCCCCTTAGTTCATCCAGTTTCGCGACTTCGCAGTTATGAGTCCGTAGGTTCGGGTTGATGAGCCTGATGATTTCGAGAATGCTTTCTGGGGAGGAGGGTTCGGCTGAGGATGCCAACCTTAGCCACGATCTCGAGCTTTGCACTCTTTGATCGTCACAATCGATTTGACGTAGTTTCAGTACCAGCAATTGTCGTTTGTGAGGGGAGGTAGTCCGGAGTTTTCCCGCATGATGGCCAAGAATTTACCCGAAAGCTTTAGCTTGACCAACTGCCACCGTTCAGGTGTTATCGATCTATTGGTGTCGTTTTGTCGATTACCGCGATTGGTGATTGGCGAAGGACTGCACATTTAAAGCATGTGACATTATAAATAGTTAGAATAATTAAATAAACAGAATGAATTCAGGTAACGATGTTGTAATGGTATTAGAGTAGATGCCTTAAGTGGACGAGAAAAAATTAATTTTTCATACAATTACACAGGCGTTTTATCTTTTGTAATTTTATATAGACAAATGCTATTCCTGACGTCGATATAGTGTTTGAGGGATATCCCTAGCAAGCAATTTTAGTACTGCGAAACATGGTCATATTTTCGTAAGTTATGAATGTATCTTGTAGCTTACGCTGTGGCAGAGAGTTATTACCCATGTATACTACCTCAGCATATGTGATAAGAGGCACAATTAGAGTTTTAGTTGGAGTTTAGTTAAAGTAAAACTTGCAGATATCCAGTTTACGAAGACATTCATCTTATAATATAATTAATATGGTCGTATCCTGACAATTTAAAAATAATAACAAAACCCAGACTAGTATAAAGTATATAGTATAAAGTTTTTTTAAAAGTAGGAATAACCTGACCCTTATTTGGATTTAAAATCAATATTGGTAAGCTCTTCATTAAGATTACTAACCAGTTTAGCTATATATTTAATAGGTTTTACGACATGTAGATTACAAAGATTAGGAAGATCATTCACGAACATACAGAAGAGTTTCGGACCAAGAACTGATCCTTGCGGCACACCTGAATTTACTGGCAAAAGTGCTGAGAAAGAGTCAGGTGTAACAACTCTCTGGAATCTGTCAGATAGAAAACTGCTAACTAGCCTCACTGCACTGTCACCAAGGCCAAACAGATTTTTCAGCTTCCAGTTTGGCTTGCCACAGTCTTACAACTCCTTGAAAGTCTGATTTTTAGATCGTTGCGTTTACCTTTATGGGATGCGGGAGCCTTGCCCGTAGTCGGTGCAATCACCATTCTACCGCCCGATATTAAAGAAATACCGGTCTCGGGTTTTATTTTCTTTTTGAGGTAGAATCCATTACGGGCAGCGGAGAAAGGATAGTTCATCTATACAGGGTTCAACTGTACATATAAGGCTAGCTAATCCAGAGGTCCACAGATATACTCCGTTCGCGGCTAAGCTCTTTTTTGGAAATGATGGGCCCTCAGGCTGGCTGATCCTCGCAGTGGAAAAAGGAATGGATGGGAAAGTGGAGAAGAGAAAGAGAGCTATGATATGTAACTGCGGTTGGCTACTATGAGCAGCAAGATCCTCCATCCATTTCGATGAGCATCGGACGGAGCTTAGACTAGCATACCTGCCGCTGCTGACAAGCCTAACCTACACACATTCTTGGCATGGACTGGCCTTTTAAGTTGCGTCATAAAAGTAAAGGAGTGGTAGAATCTAATAAGAGCTAATTGCAGGGTGAACACAAACATGCACTCCACTTTCTGCTATTATATTGGTTTTAAATGCAAAAAAGGACTATAAGTTAACTGCACAAAACCTGAGCACACACCTTCATCGTCTTTACCTTGTTCCGATGAAGAGTTAATAATTATAATAAACGTTACATCCTTGATGGACACCAATATAATCCAAGTATTTTTACCATGTTGAAATTTTCGAGCGCCACCGGAAAAAGTCCCTGTTTATCATCGTGGAGAGACAATAAAAAGCCAGCAATTTTTTGTCTATTTACGAAGGTTAAAGCCCGCGGATGTCAATAGGTCAACAGGTTGTTTCGAAGCGTGATTACGTCTGAAACAGTGTCAGCGTTTGTAATGACGTCGTCGGCTTCTAAATAGTTTAGGATGCTTGATGAAGCTAGGGTACGTATAGCCAAAAATGGAGCAACTAAGGTACTATAAGTAACAATCAATAACTTGTAATATTTAAGCTCACTCGTATTTACTATGGACTCTCGCGCCAAACGATTCTTTGATTATTTGTGCGTTGTGGTGGAATCCAGAGTTGCCGGTACATCTTCTCAATGTAAGTCACATCGCAAAAATGTCGCGTTGTATGGTGGGGCCAACGAGAAGGGACTTATTTAAAGATGAATATATAGTATTGTTTGATTTAGCGGTGACAGCGAAAACCACCCGTATTTTCTCAAAAGAAATATCCCCCTGAAAACCCGCATGATAAAGTAGATAATAATGGTTAATTCCTTCAAGAAGCTCACTTATTGGAATTTCCTTCATGTGACCTCCAATTTCAGGTCAATATTGTATAGAAATCTTCGCTCGATAGAATATAATCGGTTGAGAACAATACGAAAAGAGTTGCCGGCACTGAAATTAGAATTAGGCTTAATGGCAACTCCACCACATATTTGCCATTTGAACTACGACGATATGTTGAAGCAAAGTGGTGTTTTATGAGCCAAAATCGCTGAAGATCGAACTCCTGTGATTAGTCTAATCAAGAACAGAATGTCTTGCCTCCTAAATTATCAGTTCGAGCTGCCTGTTGCAACGTGTTGTGTACAGTCGAGAGAGTTGTGAAATTGTGTTAAATAAACAAGATTTTTTGGCAATATCATTGAGTTGTGTGGTTGAATTTGGTTTTACTGTGTTGCCTATATGAGAGGTGTATTTTGTGTAGGATGCACCAGCGTGTGCTGGCGAGACTTGCATATCTTACACCGAAAGTTGGAGTGGACCTTATTCTTATTCTTATTTGTGGAGAAATAATCGAATCGTGGATTTCTTCGAAAAACGAATTTAATTTTTTGTTTTTATCAATCCTCGGATAAATTAAGCTATATGCTTTTGGAATAATAAAATTGTCACTTGCTGTCTGAACTGTGAACATATTAAATGTTGCTGTTCTTAGGTGTCGGGGAAGACGGTTCCATAATTGAACAGCATACACAAAAAATTGTCGACTAGCCACTGAATATTTATGCCTTGGAGGGCATACGCTCTATGGGAGCGTGCAAACTGGAGCTTACGTTTCAAATAAGCAGGTAATTTGTCATGAATGATCATAAAAAGGGTTAGAAGTGTTTAATTAGTTTAATATAGATTGTAGGCTAGAACCAATTATTATTATTATTTTTTTTTTTTGTTTTTGTTAAAGCAGATATGTAATCAAATCTGCTCAAATTGAATATATATCTAGCCAACTGTTAAAGGCGACATTACGTTTTCTAGCCAAGTCTAACTCCAAACCTGAGAAAATTTCACACCCATATATTATAAAGGGTAAAACATACGCCTTAATAAGTCTCATCTTAATTTCTGACTGTAAATATCGTCAAGAATGCTTGAATCTTAGACACAATGTGGTTCACGTGATCACGCCAACCTAGCTGCCCATTGAAATAAATACCCAAGTTTATAAACTTGCTTACGACTTCAACTGAACAATTATTAATATGTACCAATGAAGTGTTGTTTATTTTTCGTAAATCTCTATCGAATTTGAAGGCTTTCGTTTTTGAGAAAATTAACTTCAGTTGGTTTTGTTATGACCACATGAAAACAGCATTCAATTCAATATTAACCGCTGTAATTTTATCTATTTCAATCGACATAAATAAATATCCGCATAAATATGGTATTTGTAATTTGAATACATTTCGAGATGTCATTGATGAAAAGCGAAAATAGAAGGGGACCCAAAACAGAACTTTGAGGTACACTCGAGGGAGCGACTAAGCTATGGAAGAGCCACAGAATACAATTTGCATACGATTGCAAAGGTATGATGTTATTAGCTTACACACACATTCTTCAAAATCAAATTGACTATTTAATTTGTGCAATAAGATTTTATGATTTACTGAGTCAAAGGCTTCGAGAAATATAAAAAACCAGCTAACTTTACAAGGTCAAACCCTTAATTAACTAAAGTTCTCATTATAAACTGAACTATAACAAATATAGATTTTTATTTATTTACCTCCGTTACCATGTTTTATTCTACGTAAATATTTGTTGTTGTTTGAGTACTCCACTTATAGCATCTTATTTATAATTTTGAATTGGTATAAATAACAGTTCGTTTATTAATTTGTTCTACTGAGTGTTATCAATGCAAAAAAAAAGGATGAGCTCTTTACAGAAATATTGTGTTAACATTTTTCAAGAAAAACAAGGATATAAGTTAAAAAATAATCGACGCTATTAAATAAAAAAAAAGTATTCTTTATTTGTCTCTGGTTGTTTACAAACTGACTTCTAATCTAATTTCTTACATCTACTTAAACTCTTATCTAATTCTAAAGAATTTCCCTCGTGCGACCGTACACTTCCTGTTGTTTTTCCACAGGTGCAATATGACGCCTTCCCACAGGTTGTTGTTCAAAAGATGCATTGATTGTTCAGGCTGGCATGTGCACTGTACCTTGTACTGGGAATTTTCTGGCTCATGATTTCGAGTGTCTTTCGATGGAGTAGATTTTGTCGCTTGTGATTAACTTATATAAACAATTTCACAACATCGAACGAGGCAAAACACCACTCAATGATTGCTACTTTTGTGCCATGAGAGTAGAAGGCATGAACCATTACAAAAAAACTAACCATTCATAGAAAAAACTTGTCTGTGCCGATATTTTTCGCCTTATGGGATTACATGTGTTTCGAAGGCTCAAAATAAGTGTATTTTTACTAATTTTACTAATTTATTTAATTTAACCTCTTATCAAACGTGGACAGTTATGATACTGAAATTTTAGATATACTATATCTATATCAAATTATAGATATATTTGAGAATTAAATTTATCGAAAAAATCGGCCAAGATTTCTGCACTTAAGGAAAACACCACTGTCTTCAGCCTAACGTATAAATAGCATTCTACCGAACTTGGGAGCGAGATATCTTCCATATTTAATTGAGAACAATGATATCGTATATTATGTGGATATTTCTGTGCTCTTATTTTTAATGGGCCTTTTAGTACATCGTCCTAAGGATTGGCGTCTCTTAATAGATAGCTAAAAAAGATATTTGAAATGTGTGCTACTGCATAATGGATTCACATTAGCTTCGATTCCGATAGGTCATTCAAAGAAACTTGAAGAAGAATATAAAAATATCAAACTTGTTATAGAAAAAAATTCGTTTGTTCAACATCAATGTTCATTTTGTGGGGATTTAAGAATGTCAAATTTGTTATTGGGTCAGCAAGGTGGTTACAATAAATATCCATATTATCATTAAATCTGGGACAGTCGGGCAAAAAATGAAAACTATAGTAGAAAAATTGTCGCCGAGAGTAGATATGACTGTGGAAAAAACTAACATCGTTCACGAGCCATTGTAACTCGAAACAAAAAAATCAATTTTTCACCCTTCCATATTAAATCTTTAGACAAGAATGGCGGTTGCTTCCAATGTATTTGTTAATCGTTTCCTAGCCTTAGCACAGAAAAATTAAATGCACGATTTTTTGATGGACCACAAACCAGTAAAACTCTGAAACTTCACGCCGCAGAATCATTGTCCCTTTTGTAATCTTTGCCCCGTAGCTCCAGGAGAAATGTGTTTCATTACTATATTTGTGAGTTCGGAGAAACCCCTTCTCCTTAGGATATAAGAAAATACCACATTAGTCTGGATGTTTCACGGGTATCTCAATGAGTATTATTTATTTAAATTAGGATGTAGATGGAAGCATTCGCTTCCCCTGACTATCATGGAACCCAACTCAATGCAATCATGTGCTTATTAGTAATCCTATTGAGAAATAAGTTGCTATCTTGTCGAGATTTCGCTTTAAGTGCAAAGTCTGCGGTGAATGCAGAGGTTCTTAGAAGAGCCTGCTTTAGAGCAGTTTGTGTAGCTGGAAATGAACTTGATAAATGTGACTTCGCGTTGTCTGAATTTCTTCATTTCTAGAATCAGGTGATTGAAGTCACTTTAAATTGGTAAACAATCCATTGAGAACTACATCCTAAAAGAGATTATAGCGCTCTTGTAGAGCAGATATCAAAGTTTTCATTAATGATTCTGCTGTTGATAATAAAATGGATGAAGCTGCGAATAATCACTTCAGTCCAGTTCTTGGATCGAAGAGATTTCAACGATTTCCTTGAAGAAGAATGATTTTTCAGTGAATCGTAAGAGAAAGTTTGATTGTTTAATCTTTCTTTTTGATAGTCATCACTTGACTGATTGAGACTGCACTTGATATTAAGATCAAGGATTTTCTTGACCGCCCTTAGCAGGACGGTTTATGGATGATAGGTTTTGTCTGCCTTGGGTACGAAAACGGTAAACAAAAATTAAACCAGATACTAAGTACTGTACCTAGACCTAAACATTCTCCAGTAATACATAAAAGGATGCTACGTATATCAGATTGATTATTACCTAAACTGAAATAATGCAAAATCTGGAATAAATTTTCTAAAGTGATTTTATGCGAATCAATAACATTAAATAACGAATAAACTGAGTCAACTTAAACAAGAACAGAGACTATTAGAAAATTTGCAAGAATGCCTCCGAACTGTAATGAACTAATAGGAAGACCTAAGCACGTAAGGCATGCGGGATAATGTTGAGAAAAACTTCAAGAGTAGTGTAAAAATTCAGCTCAGCGTTTCAAAAATCCGGCTTAAAATAAAGAACGAAACGTGGTGGTGTAACGATGAAATTAAAAGGGTAGAGAAGCCGAAATACACGTTTGTTTAGCTTGAGCTAAAAAGAAACGAAAGACCGTCTAGAGTCAGAATACTAACGGTTTAAAAGGGCGGAGCACTACATCGGAAATTAGAAGATGTAGATGCCCTCACAATATTTAAACAGGTAAAAAGAAATAAGGGAATTTCAACAACGAAGTGAGAACCCACAAATTATGTAATCCGCAATATATAGGGTTTTCTAAAAACGACTTAACAACTATTTCAGATATTTCCAAAAACTTTATTATTGGCTTGAAGTACAATCAAAACATTTATAAACGGAACTCGACTTCGTTCATATGGCCACCGCGGGCGAGCTTGCAGCGGTCGATTCGATAGACCCAATTTTCAACGACTCGGCCACACATTTCCGACGCAACGGCCGCTATTTCGCGTTCAATGTTGGCTCTGAACTCTTCCAACGTCGTCGGCGTGTTGGCATAAGCCAATGACTTAACGTAGCCCCACAGAAAATAATCAAGCAGCATTAAATCGCACGAAAGAGGCGGTGAATCGACTGGCCCATGTCTTGAGATAACACGCTCACCATACTTACTCTTCAATAAATCGATTGTAGCGTGTGCTGTGTGGCTTGTGGCACCATCCTGCTGAAACAACATGTCGTCCAAGTCTATATCTTCCAATTCGGGCCAAAAATAATCGGTGATCATGGCGTGTGACGATCGTTATTGTCGACGAAAAAATATGGCCCAATAACGCCGCCGACTTGCAAACCGCACCAAACAGTTATTTTTTGTGGATGAAGTGGTGATTCATGAAGCACATGTGGATTTTCCCCCGACCAATAACGCATATTTTGCTTATTGACGAACCCATTCAGCCAAAAATGAGCTTCGTCACTGAAGATGATTTTGCGATGAAATTCATCATCTTGGCGCATCTTCTCCAGAACCCAATCGGAGAATGTACGTCGCTTCAAATTGTCCACCGGCTTCAATTCTTGAGTCAGCTTGATCTTGTATGGGTGTAAACCAAGATCCTTACGCAAAATACGCCATAATGTAGTCTGAGCGATGCCCAATTCTTGAGAACGCCGTGGAATTGACTGATTTGGATCGTTTGCTACAGACGTCTGAACGGCAGCGATATTTTCGACACTTCGACCAACCCGTTGTCTCACTGACACGGCAACATCACACAGCGAATATGTAGACTCAAATTTTTGCACTAAACTTGTTTATGCCTGTCTACTAGGGCGAGAATTACGACCGAAAATTAGAGTTAACGCTCCTAAAGTTGCAGTCACCGACTCCGAAAATCTGTAGAAAATTTTTATAATTTGCAGACGTTGCTCGTTAGTGTACTTTACCATGATGAAAATAAATTGACAGTGACAGTTTGATGGTTAGAGAAAGAGTGCGTTCACAAATTAAATTCAAAGTTGTCAAGTCCCTATTGGAAAACCCTATATTTTCAGAAGGAGTGACGCTTCGAAATATTTGTACGTCGTCTTTATCGGTTGCAGAAACTATTTCTTTTTAAATTGGTAGAGTTCACAGATTTCCTATATGGACAACGATAAAATCTCAAAATGTTCCCAAAACGTACATAAAAACTTGAATTTAACGTTAAAGTACAGAAAGACAGTATTCAGAGTATTCTAAAGCAAATTAATATCTAAGTTTGTTTTGTAAATGCTGAAATACTATTGAAAAATTGATATTTTCGACGCCGCGAGCCATGGAGTTGACTTAATCTTGTTATTATTCTCAAACAATGTATTTCGTTTCCTTTATATACTCCTATATTGGCAACCTTATAATACTGTTTGGCTTTCAAGACCTAAGCAATTCAGCTGCAAAATTTCTGTTCAATAATAAAACTATAAACGACAAATCGCATCGCACGTAACCACAAAACAGAGCAATAACCGGTTACGTATTCTATTGTTCCCTTTCCATGCAAAAATTGTTTTGACCATATTTTACATACGTACACACGTACTATATGCATGTGCAAATGTTTATTATTTATGAAGTTAATTCAGCATATATGTATTGTATAATAAATACATCAATGAAAAAAAAAATTTGTAAGAATCCCTTATCTAATTTTACCCCTAAACCTAAGCGCTGGAAATAATTTTGGTTGACCGCAAATTTCATCTAGTATCCAGACGGAAATATTTTCTTTAAATGATAAAACCATTCTCTGGAGCAGTGATTCTCAAAAAAGTTTAAAAGTTGTTTACTTACCTACTATATAAAACACTGTGTAAAATAGTTTATGATAATTATTTTGAATGTATTGTAAAATAAAATAATACGTACTACAAAAACAAAAAGTTAATAATAAGAATACTTTTAATGAAAAAATTCGAGCTTGATATTTTTTGATAATTTCATTTATATCTGTTCGTAAAAATGACAATGCTACTCTCATATCGTCTTCTTCATTTAACAGTTTCAATCTTTTTTTCGTTTTTATATTGGTTAATACAGAAAATTTATAAAAGATTTATAAAATTGTAATAACATTTTTACAGTTTTCTTGGCTATCATTTGATAATTACATCTAATGTCAGTCCAAAATCATTCGAATATTTTAAAATTAGATCTCGATGAATAGAAAGCGAAATTAGTTCTTCCTTTTCATTCAAAGTTAATTCAAATACAGGAGTATTCGTTATCAGAAATGGATTTTGTTACGTAAATTTGGGAGATAATAAACTATTCTCTTCTCTTTTGTTGTTAAGTGGTAAATAAAAATTTTACGAATAGTTTTAATAAAATCTTTTGGAACTGACTCATACTTTTTCCCAATTTCTTTCTTGAGCTTTATTCTTCAATAGTTTTTTTTTCGGAATCTCACCATTTTATCTGTTGAGTTTAATATATTTTCTTTCGGCCCTTGCATACTTGAATTTATGTTATTAAGTATGTAATTTAATTCGTGCGCTTTTAAAAAAAACATGTACAATAGTATTATTCAAAGTATTGCCCATCTGAAGCTATGACTTTTTCCCATCTTTCTGGCAATTTGTGAATCCCATCCCAAAAAACTGCGCTGTTTGTCCATTGATGGTTTCACCTGGTTTTAGCAGCTCATAATATAGCACACCCATCTAATCCCACCAAATACAGAGCAAAACCTTCGCGCCATGGATATTCGGCTTTGCCGTAGATTTGGCTAGTTGGCCGGGTTTTACATATGATTTTTTGCACTTGGGGTTGTTGTAATTGATCCATTTTTCATCACCAGTAACAATCCGATGCAAAAATGACTTCCTTTTGTGGCCTTCCAGCAGCATTTCGGACATGCAAAACCGCATTTCGATGTCTATCGGCTTGAGTTCATGTGAAATCCAATTTCCTTGCTTTTGAATATATCCAGCTGCTTTTAAACGTTTTGAAATGGCTGCTTGAGTGACACCCAAAGATTCTGCGAGCTCTTCTTGTGTTTGGCAACAATCTTCATAGAGTAATGCTTCCAGTTCTTCATTTTCAAACTCTTTTGGCTGCCCAGCACGTTTATCGTCTTCCAAGCCAAAATCACCACTTTTAAATAATGCAAACCACTTTTGGCACGTTCGCTCAGCTAGTACATGTGCACCATAAACTTCCACCAAAATACGATGACTTTCGGCAGCAGTTTTCTTCATGAAGAAGAACTCCCCGCAAAAACAATTTTTCGAGCACAAAGTTCGACATATTTGAGTGAAAAAAAATTATTGTTGCTTACGTTTCAAATGAATGACATATACTGAAATGACGTACAATGACAGTAGCTATCCAACGCATGTTCCAATGGAATAACAACAATGGAATAATAAAAGTAACGCCATCTTATAGCAAACCGCACGAAGTAATAGACCCAATAAATGTTTGATAAGTAAGCTAGTCTAGCACACCATATTTTGTCTTTCAACAAATGAGAAAAATTATAATTTTGAATCTTCTCAAAAAATATTTTTATTTCGTCTTTTAATTCCAGCACACGCGATATAACTTTTCCTCTGGGCAACTACCTTACTTCCGTATGCAGTAACAAGGATTTATGTTTAGCTTCCGTAGATTGGGAAAAATTAATAAATTAGCGACTTTTTAATGGTCTAGACTTTATATAATTAACCATTTCAACACATTGTTCTAAAACTATTTTCAATTATAATGGCAAATATTTTGTAACAAGTGCTCGTCGATGTAAAAAACAAGTTTTTAACATGTGCTACATATCCTTTTAGATGTCCAGTCAAAGCTGGAGCAACAATATATAAATTCCACGAAACTTTAATTTCTTCTAAATATGAACTAATTACATCAAAAATATGTTTGCCAATTGTAAAGTTAGGTAACTCACGGCAACATAAGAATTAAGTGATAATTTAATTTTCACGAATAAATCGAAGAAATGCAATTAATTAAGGTTTTTCCTTAATACTTGTTGTTACACCGATTTGTAGAGCAAAGTTTGAATTTGTAAGAGTTTTTGCAGTATTTTGTTCAATATTTTTAGAAAGATCAATATCTGCTGATACATCAATTATTATTTTTACAGCCACAAGCTGGTAATATAATTTATTCAGCCAAATTGTAAGTATTTAACTTAACTGCAATCAATTCAGCGATTTCATAAAAAGCTAATTGAGCTTTTTCAGAGACCCTAATTTACTTTTCAAAAAACTTGTACGTGCTTGGATTTTGAAAACAAAAAACTTTTGAAAGTAGATTTTATTTTTTTGTAGAAAGCGAAGGATGGTTAGTCAGCAAGTGACGTTGAAGCTTGCTCGGAACTATAGCACTATTTGATAATTTACAACCACATACCACAAACTCGGGAACAACCATGCCACTGCCATTCCATTGAGATGTAAATCCAAATTTCAAAAAATCGTCATTCCAACACATGGGTTGAAAAGTCAGTGCCGTTATATAGTAAAACAAAAATTTTTTGCAAAATTCAACTTCATTTATCAATATAGTTGCCTTCGAGGGCGATACACCGATTGAAACGATTTTTTAATCTTTCGATATCAGTTTTATATAACGATTTCGGTTTACCCTCAAAATAGGCCTCTGTTTCGACGATTACTTCTTCATCGGTCTTAAATCACTTTCCGGCGAGCATTCTTTTGAGGTCTGCGAACAGGAAATAGTCGCTGGGGGCCAAATATGGAGAATACGGTGTGTGAGGAAGCAATTCGTAGCCGAATTCATTAAATTTTTTCATCGTTTTCATCGACTTGTGACACGATGCATTGTCTTGATGAAACAGCACTTTCTTTTTCTTCAATCGAAGAAATCGTTTTTCTGCGATTTCGTCCTTCAAACGCTCCAACAACGCAATGTAATAGTCGCTGTTGATAGTCTGCCCCTTTTGAAAATTAAATTATTCCATGTTTATCCAAAAATACGGATGCCATAACCTTGCCAGCTGACTGTTGAGTTTTTGGTCGTTTTGGATTAGGTTCGTCGCCTGCTCGCCACTCAGCTGACTGCCGACTTGACTCTGGTGTAAAGTAATGGAGCCAAGTTTTATCCATTGTCGGTTGAACAGCTTTAAACACTCCTCTGAATCATCAACACGTTGTTGTTTTTGGTCGACTGTAAGCAAACGCGGCACCCACATTGAACAGAGCTTTCGTATGTCCAAATATTCGTGTATGATATATCCAACACGCTCTTTTGATATCTACAGAGCCTCAGCTATCTCGATCAACTTCACTTTACGGTCATTCGAAATCATTTTGTGGACTTTATTGATTTTTTTCATCTCAAACAGCCTCTTTTGGGCGTCTACTGCGTGCATCATCTTCGGTGCTTGTATGACCACTTTTAAATTTTTCAATCCACTTGTGAATGTTTCGTTTGGCCGTTGAAGAGTCCGGGTAACACTTATCAAGCCATTTCTTTGCATCGGCTGCATTTTTTCCCATCAAAAAGCAATAATAAATCAACACACGAAATTGCTTTGAATCCCTTTTATTCACAATAACAAAAGTTGCTTCACTCACTACGCCATATCTCGAGAACTAATCGTCCGACAGCTGTCAAATTTGTACACGTATCTTCTTGGTACTAACTGATAATGATATGAATTTAATTCAAGTAGTGCTCTCTCTTAGAAACGGCACGGACTTCTCAGCCCATGTATTATTTCCGATGTTCAACATATCTTTGGAGCAACAAACATATTTACTTGTACCCGGCCTGGACTCATTAGTCTGATCGCTAACGTTGTCATTATTAATATTGTTAAGCTCTCTTCTTTTGAGCCATTTATCCATATTCAGAAGGTTCTGTTAAAATAAAAATAGTACAATATTATGAAAATATTATTAAAAAAAGCCGAATGAAATATTAGTTTTAAATACGTTTTATTCAAGTTTGAGAACACAATACTGCAAACCAAATATGTATATATAATTTTACACATTGAACAACACAACAAGCTAATAAATAGTAAATTCAACCAAATATGCCAATTGGAACGAGGGAAAATCGGCAACAGAACCTAATACGCGACTTGATGGGAATCCCCACTTTCATAAAAAAAGAACCTATTTTGTACGTGATAGTAAAGCTAGCCGTTCTTTGGATGCGTTTTTATCCGAATACATTTCGTTAGAAAACAAACGAAAATTTTCGTCAGAACAGATTCGTTTGAACAGATCCCATTAAATTTGGAAGCTTCGCAGATAGCAACGTTTTCGTTTGTATAGGGTTTTCCAATAGGGAATTAACAACTGTGAATTTAATTTGTGAACACTCTCTTTAACTAATCATCAAACTGTCACTGTCAATTTATTCAGTAAACTCAACGTTTTCATCAATACAATAACGTACAATAACGAGCTACGTCTGCAAATTATAAAAATTTTCTACAGATATTCGAAGTCGCAAAATCATCTTCAGTGACGAAGCTCATTTTTGGCTCAATGGGTTCGTCAATAAGCCAAATATGCGTTATTGGTCATGTGCTTCATAAATCACCACTTCATCCACAAAAATAACTGTTTGGTGCGGTTTGCATGCCGGCGGCGTTATTGGGCCATATTTTTTCGTCGACGATAACGATCGTCACGTTACTGTGAATGATCAGCGTTATCGCGCCATTATCAACGATTATTTTTGGCTCGAATTGAAAGATATGGACTTGGACGAAATGTGGTTTCAACAGGATGGGCCAGTCGATTGGCCGCCTCGTTCGTGCGATTTGACGCCGCTAGACGATTTTCTGTGGGGCTACGTAAAAGTCATTGGTCTATGCCAACACGCCGACGACGTTGGGAAAGTTCAGAGCCAACATTGAACGCGAAATAGCTGCCGTTTCGGCCGAAATGTGTGGCCGAGTCGTTGAAAATTGGGTCCAACGAATCGACCGCTGCAAACGTGCCCGCGGTGGCCATATGAACGAGTCTAGTTAAATTCATAAATGTTTTGATTGTACTTAAAGCCAATAATAAAGTTTTTAAAATATCTCAAATGGTTTGCCTTTTATTTAAAAAAAAAAAAAGTTGTCAAGTCGTTATTAGAAAACCCTATATACGCAAAAATTGTTGCGGCTGCAGTAGACGACCTCGATGTCGTTTCAATGCAATGGGATCATTGGTACCTAAACGTCCCTATTCGAACAAAGAAGATTCGCATGAAAATGCCTACAAAGGACGGGCAGCCTGACACGTGTGAGCCGACTTGAGGCATAAAAATCAGTTTATGATTCTAAGAAAAAACGCGTTACAAAACAAGTAATAAAACAATTTTTAATGGATTAACATACAATATCTATTTCTGTTAAAATAATTTGTACATTTTCTTTTTAAATTATATTATTATATTATTTAATATTTAAACATATTTATATAAGTACTTTTCTTAAATTTAAAACTTACTCGTAATAAAAAAGCATTATACAATAATATTTACTATATCATTTCTAAAATTTGGCGGCAAACTTTAAGAATTTGGTGGCACACAAAAGTGCCGCGGCACAGTAGTGCCGATCTAGAGTAATAGTTTAGGAACTTAATTTTTTTGAATTTAAGGGTTGAGAAGACATATTGACTGAACGTGTCAATGTTAGCAGACGGACCTATAAAAAAATCAATTTTAATCTTTTCGAAACTATCTGATATAGTTCGGTGCAAGATGTAAGGCTGAACTGGATTCTAATCATCGATAAGAGTATTAACAGAACCAGTATTAAACTTAATCACTTAAATTGGTTGAAGCCACATGATATGCGCTTATTTAAAATGTATTGTGTACCTACATATGGTATATTTAAAAACATTAGTAAGACAATTCGAGAGCCTGCATTTATTAATTACCAGCTGTTATAAGTATTTATAAGTGGCTTAGATATGCATGTGCGCATGTATAAATACGATATATGTAGTGCACGTACGTATGTACATTATTATTATTATTTTTTGTTATCAATAATGTATAAAATCTTAATCCAACACAGTTCTATAAAAAATATTTTTGGTCTTTTATTCTTGCAAGGGCATAATTTTGTATGTTAGATACATATTTGCATCCCACATATGATAGAGTTACCCATGAGGAAAACACAAAAGTTTTTAGTGGGAATTGCAATCTTTTAAATTGAAAAGGCAAATCCGCCGATATAATTGGGATTCGTAGGATAAAAACACTTTCTTCTTTGGCTATCCAGCTATATATAATAGTCCTAACAATATTTCGTCTCAAATGTGTAACTTATAAGCGTGAACCGTTATATAATCTGAAGATCTACTCAATCCCAGATCTGATAAATGTTTTCCGGTTCATTTTAGATAAAATCATTGTACGTAACAAAGTCCTAAAAGCATTGCAATATATCTTATACAATGTCAATTTTGTACTTTTCCCACAATCTGTGAGGCTATGGATCTGAAAGCCGTAAACAGCGATTAATATGGCAAAAAGCTCTCTCACCTTTCTAAATTCTAAATAGATTGAAGTTAAACTTAATTACTTAGCAAATCTAAAAAAAAACAAAACTTATTGATTTTGCCATGAGAAATGTAATTTCATTATTAGCTGTCACCGTGGAGTGCTGTAGTAATAATTTTAAGATTTTCGTTTTCAGCGCTATTGGTAAGTTTGAAAACTTTTGATTTACGTGCACTTCATAACAAATATATTATGTAAGATTTAGCTAAATCGAATGGTTAGTTTTTTTGCAATTACGAGTATAAGGATAGTGTTTTTTTTTTTTTTTTTTAAATAAATACTTAACAGAACATATGCCACCCATATCATTGTTCATAAAGACTTTTATTGTACATTCAATTTAAGGGATTATACGCAGTTAGAATTTAAAAAAAAAAAATCTATTTTCTAATATGCAATATACCCTACATACAGGGTGATTCAACATGAGGTTTGATTTATAATGTAAAATACAGCACATAAATTTGAAAGTGAATTTAAAAGTTTTATTATCGGTTAAAAGAACAATCTATAGCATTTACTTTTTGAAAATGATATTATGTAAATGTTGGCAACGACCGCGTCTGAGGTAATAGGTAATCCATTCGGAAGGTAAAATTTTGAGCGACTCGTTCGAGCATAGCGAACGAGCGGATAACACGAGTACTGTTGGCTTCTAAAGCGTCAATCGCAGCTGGCTTATTCCTGAAGACCTGAGACTTTACATATCCCCAGAGAAGAAGGTGTGATATCGCACAATCTAGGCGTTCAATTTACGTGATATTAAGTGCTCACCAAAATGATTTCTCAACAAGCGCCGTCTTGTTAAAACCAGAGCTCACAGAGACCATGTGCTTGAATTTCAAGAAGCACATAGTCCGTAAACATAGCGCGATACCTGTTACTAATAACGGTCACATTCTGATTTGCCTCATTTTTGAAGAAATATCTACCAATGATTCCACCAACTCATAAACCACATCATACCGTTGTTTTTAATGGATGTAATGGTCTTCGGGTTACTCATCAGCCCAAATATGGTAATTTTGTTTATTAACGTATCCATTGAGCAAGAAATGGGTTTTATCACTGAACAAAATTTCACGATAAAACACCGGATTTTCATTGAAATATACTCCAAATTGTCGAATACACCAAGCCAAGTTGTTGAGAACGACGACGAATCGATTCATCACTATCTTCTCGTACACTCTCAGCTGCAGCTGCTATAATTTATTCAATACGTGCTGGATGTATCATCCACTAATTTAAACTGGGACTCAAATTTTGCGAATGGCATTAGCAATAGAGGTTTCAGTAGGTCGATTATGCACACCGTAAGTTCCTCAAATCGCACGAAAAAATTTTCTCACAGAAAGCTGATTTTCGTAGTAGCTGATAATAGAAAATCAGTTTGATAGGAGTCACGCGTAATCTGTCAAAAAAGCCTATTCAAACCTCATGGTGAATCACCCCATATTTGTAAGGACGTTTCGGAGTGTAAATGGGTTATGGGCAGTTTTTTTTTTTTTTAAATGTGTCTTTCTTAAAACTGTGTTTTCTAAGCCAGTAATCAAGATTTCTAAAAAACGGCTTAATTAGTCTAAAATTTTAACACAATCTTCTCAGGCATATTTTAAAGGAATTTTTGGAAGGAATAAGATTTCGGATAGTTATTTCTATTTTTTTTAACAATTTTACGTGGCAATTTTGGTCGAAAATTCGGATTGTTTTTTACAAAGTCGAAATTTTCTCAAAAATCTAAATTTCGATTATTCCTTCGATCGATACCTAAAAGAATCTTTTGAGTTTTTTGATTTCAGATATACTCAACCGGAGATATCGTTATCATCGCCGAACACCTATTTTTGGAGATATTTCAAGAGATTGTCTGCAGTAGCACAGCAGATCGATATTTTCACAAATCATTTGTGCCATTATAAACTTAAATGTTGCAAGTAAATGTGAATATATGAAACTATTCATAAAAAAACGTCTCTTTCGTCCTTGCAACTGCATATACTCCTTAAATTTAAAGCTGCTACTGTAGACGGTAGTTTTGATCTTACTCTGCTGCGCCGTCACTTTGGATTGGATATGAGCATCTCAAACGGTGAAAGACGATGAGTAGGTTGATGTCATATACGAGTATAGTTCTTTCACTTTCCCATTGAATTGGAGAAGAATATCACACAAAAAACATTTAGGCAAGGAATATTTTTATTCACAAAGAGAGTTATAGTCGCTTTTGCAACGCAAGATGACACAGTGATTAATAAAGTTCCATCGGCAATTATACCATACTATCTACAATAGTAGATAGTAGTAAAGACAAACTCACAAAAAAGTGAATAGGCGAAATTTTATAGAGCAAAACAAAATGGAGAAGAAAGAAAAAAATATTAATATTATTAATAGTTCCTTTTGTATTCACATCCTATTAATCGCCGATTGGAGAAATTAATTCTGAATCAATGACCGGCGGATCGGTTACATAGTAAACTGGAACAACGCAGTTGAACATCATGCCGAAGTTGTTTCCTAAACTACATCAACTGCGGAACTAAGAATCAACGATCGAGATGCACTTTCAAGGCCATGACGTCGAAAGTTTTCATAAGATGTGAAGTTTAAAACTGTAACACTCTCCAGTAGACTACCGAAAAGAGAGGTCAAAATAAATATCAATTTGTTAAAGTCGCCAGTATGCCAATCCTGACGTATTAAAATAGTCCTCATTAAGACAAGTTGGTACAGCGAGGGAGCAACGCAGGAAGAACAGGTGTGTGGCATTTAATAATTTTTAATAAAAATAACTATACATATCAGGTTCATGAATATAAATTTTTATATTTTCTAAAAGTGGTTAAATTTTAATTCTAGATTCGAAACAGTTGATTCAGGTAGAATTAGAAGTCGAGTATAAAACCTATGCTGCTCTGCAAAAAATATTACCGCTCCCAGTGAGAAAACTAAGACAAAGCATATGGAAGCTCTTACCTTTCTTAAACTAAAAGAGCTTTATTGTAAGTACTTGGCTAAATTAAAGGATCAGTTGTTCATCAAGACACAAAGTTCGCTAAACAAGAATTCGATTCCCTTCAACACTGGCCACAATGTAAGGGCCTGTTTGAAGATATAGCGAACAAGAATGTATCGATTTTCGATACACAAAAATTGCAGAACTTGAATGGCAATTTAAACGGTGAAGTTGCACGAATCCTCCGTAATACTCCAATTTTGAGTCTGCCTGGGTGTTACTGATAAAGCGAAATCAGAATCTTCGGTTGCCCAAGAACAACCAGTTTAAGCTCTTGTTCGTGCAGCCAAGCATAGAGAACGAATCAGCAGAGAACACTAAGGTATTGGTAGATACAGCCAACGAAGCCAAGCAATAGCTTGGAAGCTTATGTGTTGGTGTAGTCCCGTGGGACGTACTCATTAATTTTCACACTTCATAAGCTGTCACTTACTATTCGACGTCTTTGGGAGTCTCACATAACATCATATGCTGATTAACCTATCTACATCGTACTTGAGGATTTCTTACTTATGCGTGCCAGGTCTTCAGACGTTATGGGACAAGTTATATCAAGTCATCAACAAAGCAAACTTAAAGAAAATGCTTCATAAGCCAAGGAACATATTCAATTAGGAATTGTTACAAATGCAAGGCACTAAATAAAATAAGAGATTGAACATTTTACGGAAGAAACGATTGTGCGTCAACTGCCTATTACACAAAATTGCACTAGCACGTTTAAGTGTTCTATATGTCATAAAAGACACCATTCGTTGCTACACTTCAATAAAGAATATAAGGCAATGCATAGTCAGGAACCGGCCTCAATAGTGGCTACGCCGCCACCTACTTAACCAATCGTCTCTTCACTTTAAAATCCACAGTCAGTGCATCACGATAACTCAATATCCCCACTAGAACAACTCAAGCAGGATCCCGCATAACAATTAAAGCTTAAAAAGGCAAGGAGCTCATGGATAAATGCTCATGGGGTTGGAACAACTAATGCTAGCTTAGTCAAGCATAAGGTTTCACTCACCATTTTCTCTAGGGTAAACAACGACTTCAACTAACAATACAATTAGCAGTGTTGGTCTTACCCAAACTCATTGTTAATCTCCCAACACGACGCATTCAAGGCACTAATTGAAATCATCATCAAAATATTGAACTCGCCGACCCAACATATAATATACAAGGAAAAATCGATATTTTGCTTGGGAGTGATGTGTGTCCATAAATTTTACTTCCTATGCTATCAGCGTGTATCGCTCCTAACAATCAGACGACAAAAAGGACTTACTATAAGGGGATGAGTTAAACCACATTGTGCACAAGTTTTTTGAGCTAGATGAAGAGCGGTGTGTTGTTGGACTGTCATTCAAAGAAGGAATGCGACCAGTGTTAGATTTGTCCCATCGGCAGCTCTTGTTAGGTTCTTACCGTTAGAAAATAAATTCTAGAACTTAGAAATTTCGTTCTGCGGATTGTATTTGTTTGACGTGTCCTGCAAAACCTTTCAAGGCATATCACTGAACGATCATCTCTTCATTGGTCCACGACTCCGAGATGACAGTTGTGGACACCACGTTGCGTGATTTAGAAAGCACATAATCATCTTCGTAGCAGACTTTAGTAAAATATGTAGACAAATTTGGGTTCCATTGGAAGATGCTGCATACCAACTAATTTTATGGAGAAACCATGGCGGAGAAGATGTCAAAACATATCGATTGAATACAGTGCCTTCGGCACGGCCGCCATACTGTATTTAGTAGTGCAAACGCTTCAACAACTGGCATCAGACGAAAGAGAAGATTACCCAGTTGCTTAAAAAATCGCCATTGGTACCTCTTCCTTCATCTCTCTTCACGGCAGATGCCTTCTCCATGAGTCAAGCCTGACGTACTTTTAAGGTCAAGAAAATAAGCAATTTTTTTTTCTTTGTAACATGCTAAATAACTTTAGAAAAGTTACCGAGAATCCATCTTGACACATACAAACTAAGTAGTGCTTGTTCTACGGCACCGACGAAGAGCGGCGCCATAATCGTCATAGCATTCGTCAAGATAAATCCCATTAGCAATCTTCTTGAAAAAAAAAGACTTGAATGAATGTAAATGAAACACCTGCTTCCTGGGACTCCCACTAGGTAGAATGTTCACATAGCGGAGCATCAGCTGCTGCTAAATAAAGAAGACTCACCAACAAATTCTTACATCTTGTCTCTTGTCTAAACCTCTGGGTCCACAAAAACCTTGCTCAAATCTTTGTTCTCCCTCCGATGGTCCAATCAGTGTCACAAACAGACCCCATCTGAGCCGTCTAATCAACATGCGCAAGTTCTTAAAAAACCAAAGGCCATTTGAAGTGTCCCATGAATAAATAATTTACAAGAACAAAAAATATAAATGTCTCATTAAACACATATCAAATGCTCATGTGCCCCATGGCTCCGTTCTGTCTCCAATAATATTTTTAATTTTCATCAATGGTCTCTCAGTTTATCGTAGAGCAATGAAACTTAATCTGCGAAATTTATCCAAAGACATAGTAAGCATATCAAATACAGACGACACTGATATTATTGTTAACGACTTTTCTGACCACATTTTAAGTTCTGCTGAGTGTAGCATATGAAAGGTAAAAAAAAAAATTAAGTTGAGAAATATACATAGGTGAAATTGGCAGGTTTAGACAACCCATTTCTCAAAGGCTTGTAAAGTACTTTAATAAACAAATAGCTAAGCTAATTTCAAATATGCGCAACGAAGAATGGAACAATAAACTGAGTTTACTTGAGAAGGCTAAACCTTTCTGGAATATTGCTAGAGGAATCAAAACAAAAAATGTTCTGTGTGAACAATTTGTAAAAAATCTTACCGTTTCGCAACACCTTAGTGATGCAAATACTGGATCAACTGTAGAAAGTTCCCTACAAAGTTTTGATTCTGCTGCATGTGAAACTTCAGCAAGTGAACTTGTGAGCGAGGCAGATATAAAATATATAATACATAAACTAGCTATTAAGAAAACTAGTGGATTAGACAATATAAAAAACGGTATATCTTAAAAACATGCCGAAAATTGGGTATAAATATGTAACGTTTTTAATAAATTGTTGTCTGAAAATGCAATATTTCCCCAATTCCTGAAAAGAAGCCAAAATAGTTCCTATATTGAAAGTCGGAAAACTTCCCGATAAACGAGAAAGTTATAGGCCTATTAGTTTGCTCAACAGCTTAAGCAAAATTTATGAAAGGGTATCCAAAATGAAATTGTTAAATATTATTGACGAACGAAAAATCTACCCTGATGAGCAGTTTGGATTTAAACGAAATCATAGCACTTGCCATCAGGTGCTCAGAATATGCAACAGAGTCAAGGAAATTCGTCTCAAGCGAAAATCAACGGGAATGATACTTTTAGATATTGAAAAAACCTTTGACAGCATTTGGCACAATAATTTTAATTTCGCACTGTACCTATCAATAATAGTCTCTCTTGTTTAAAAAAGGTATTTTCTGGAGTTCCGCAAGGTTCTGTTCTTGGACCTATATTATACAACTTGCATACATCAGATGTACCAGATTTACCTATGTGTGAACTAGCTATGTATGCTGACGACACAACTTTTTTTTCGTCGCATTTGTTTGGTCTCAACATTGAAATCAATCTTCGAAATACGATCGAAATCATAATTTGTTATTTTAGTAAATGGAAGATAAAAGTAAACGCGGAAAAGATTTAAGCTATCTTTTTCACAAGGAAAAGAAGGAATTGTTTCTTGCCGTCTAAACAAATAGTCCTAAATGGTTATCAGGTTGAATGGAAACAACATGTCAAATACTTAGGTGTTTACCTTGATGTCAAATTAACATTTAAGGAACATATAACAAAAACTTTAAATAAAATTAGTATTGACATCAAGATGTTATATCCTTTTATTAACAGGGACTCCTTGTTATCAGTTTAAAATAAAATATTGTTACATAAATTACTCTTTCAGGCAATTCTGTTATATGGATGTCAAGTATGGGGTAAATGTGCTTATTGCCACATTAAAAAATTACAAATTAAACAAAATAAACTCCTTAAAATGATGCTGAATCTACCTTGGCATTACTTAACTTCCGATCTTCACGTGAAGGCCGATGTTGAATTGATTTCCTATAGAATACGCACGCTTAATGAAACGTTTACCACACGTTGTAATTTCTCTAATAACTATTAAATAAATCAATTAAATGTTGCACTTCATGATAAGTTTCAACATATTTATTTCAATGATTCAAAAACGAAAAGTTTTGTAATGTCAATTTTCTATTTGTTCATTTAATAAAAATTTACTTATCATTTTTATTGCTTTGTCTCCGTTAATCAATTTCTGTTGCAATAAATTAAAATATTTGTTCTCTATGTATTTATTAATTTATTTATTATTTATTTAACTATATATTTATTTAATTAATTATCTATTTATTTACTTATTTAGTTATTTATTTATTTATTTACTCATTTATTAAATCTTTTTTTTTTTTTGCATTGAATGAAGGTTTTTTTTTGTTATTTCTCAAAATTGTTTTAATATATATTTACTAAAACCAAATTAATTATTACAGTTGAAAGATATATATTAAATGTCATATTATATCACTGTATTGTAAATTGTGTGGTGGCAAACCTTTGTAATATTATTAACGAAAATAAAAAATCTATCTATCTATCAATGGTCTCTTGTCTGCTAATTGTAATCTAATATATTCTTTTGCTGACTATAGCACTCTCTGCTTTTCATCCCGTTCGTGGTTTTCAGCTGTAGAATTGGAACGGCAGCGTATGTTACGCTCATTGAATTCAAAAGTAACAGCATTACTAATCGGGAAACTATCAAATTATAATATAACTATAAATTTAATGCTTCTAAAGTAAAATTCTGTCTGCTATCGTTCGAAATTTTAACACCCAGCCAAATACCCATAAATACTACTTACATCGTTGAAACCGAAAAATTTTCCATTTTCTGTATGTGTGTTAGTCACAAATTAGGTTGGACAAACCACATCTTCGATGTCACCAAAAATGCTGTGAATTTTCTAGGTTTCCTCTAGTATTATAAAAGCTTTTTACCCCCTAATTTGGACTCAATATAACAAGCATTTATCCGTCCATAATTGGAGAGCAATAGCCACTTGTGATCAGGTGCGCCTTAAACATATCTAAATAGGATAAAACTCATAAATAGTTCTAATAATAGTCACTCAATTGACCGACGTAGTGGATCCTGTCTCACTTTATTTTATCGCTATTTCCACTACCAGTGCTCTATTGAAATAGACATTAACATTCCGCCCCTTCAAACATTTACTGCAACACTCGTCTTACTATGAATGCTCTTCAGTATACCCTCAAGCTAAATTACCCTCAAGTTCACGTACTCTGAAATATCGCGACTCGTTCTTAAGTCGCACAACTCGCTTATGGAATGTCCTGACGGGTTCTCTATTTCCAAGGCATTATAACATTCAGATATTCCTTCTTCTCTCCCTAATTTTCCTTCGCCCGCACTGTGTGCAAATATTTTAAGGGTACCATAACCCCTTGAGTGTGAGCCAATTAAAAAAAAAGAAAAATCCAGTCTGCCAGTGGACGTGAATTTCGGCAAGTACATCCATTCAAACATTATGGCTTTAATAATCATATTCTATGCGTCTATCTGTTTGGAGAAATAAGATTTCAAATGAAAACATAAGGAAATGATTTATATGGCTTATAAAAAACTTAACGCTAGAGCCTGCTGTAGATGCCCTGATGGATGTTCTTTTCTCTTCTTCCTCATTATTCATTCTTCATTCATGTAACGAACCGCACAAATTCCGAAGTCAAAAAAATGGAATATGGAACAACTTGCAGATGTCCTTGGCTTTCTTTTATATCTGATCTTGTGAACGTATTTTCTGATGCAATGATATTCGAACTGAAGTTACTGTTAAGTTGTAAAGTTAAATTTCATTGAACTCAGGGCTGGCTTTGTGAAGAATCTGAGCCAAAAAAAAAAAAAAAACTGATTTGGATATTTACAAATGCCTCGAAAACTAATCAAGGATGGTACTGTCTTTTTGGGGACTTATTTTTTTAATAGGTAAATACGCATCTGTGTTAAATCAGATACATATATATGTGACGCTAGCGGTAATATTTTTTTATAAGCAACTGTGAAGTGAAGCTAGGCGAAGCTAAGAAATAGACTTTTGTGGACCTTTAAGATCAACATTGTTTTGTAAGCAAAATTGCAGGTAGCATGACCCACCGGAACACACGGAGACTAAGCGGATGCTTCCCGACGTTTAAAAGCGGTTAGTGGTATCATTGCTGTCCCTCAGTGTAAAATACTATAAACTTCCAACCGTCGTCTTGAAAAGAATTTCAGCATTTGTACATTAAAATATTGTGGCAAAGTTAATTTCCCTCACTCACATGCTATACTCCTGTCACAGAAAAATTATTATATAAATAGAAAAAAATTAGAAAATATACTAATAAATATATATTGTATGATTACATATACCCCCAGCATTTTATGTATTAAGTTTGTTAACTAACAAAACGTATTAAAATGTACAAGAAGTTTGCGATAATCTTTAGAAAACCTGAAGATTTCCCTTTAATCAGACATGCTGAATTGCATATTACTTTTCATCATTGTGGTATTTACCAGACGTCTAAGTCTACATAAATACTTATTTAATAACAATAGCACCTGAGCTACTTGTACTCGTATAATTATATGGTTAAAATCTCTTAGGAAAGGCAATTTAAACTAATTTCACACTATTCTTATATATTTTAATTTATTAATGGTTCAATATAATAAAACAATAAACAGTTTTTATTTTATTTTAATTTTTATGTTTTTTCAATGATATTCCTTATTTTCTGTTGCAATACACCTTTACTAAATTAATTGTCACAACATCTGTTTTATTTTATTATTAATACTTTTTATCATTATTTCGTTGTTTGAATACCTCATTGTTTTTATTGTAACTTTGAATTTGTTCGTCTTTCAAATCAAACACAAGAGAACTGAGATATCCTATAGCGAAATTGCTGTAAGCTTATAACTAAATGTTATGTTCGAGTAGAAATAGCTGCGGTACAGATTGTACCGAAAATTTGCATACATGGAAAAAGACTAAACTGGTTGCATCCTTAACCAAAACTAAAACTTGAAATTCCAAAAAAGGGTTGACATTCACAATAGAAACCTCGTGTCAGGAATTATACGTTCCAATTTTTATCCAGGATGTAAAAATGATGAACTTTGGAAAGTATCATATTTGAATTCAGTGTAGATGTATATAGTATGTAACTACATTCCACAGAATGCCTACGCATGATTCCGTCGTGGAATGTGGTTCTACATTCATTTGCTTCCAGTAAACCTGTTGCATGTTACGAAGAATTGAGAGATTTAAAACAGCTTCTTACGAAAAACGATTTTTTGAGCTTTAATTTTCAATTCGCCAGGATGAATTATATGAATTATGAATTATATTAATTCAAATTTTTTTTATAAAAGGTGCAAATTTACTTGAATAATCAACTAATAGAATAAAAGCAAAGAAATAATCACCATCAGCCATAAAGTCCGTAATGCCCGTAAACAGAGCGATGATACGTGTCACAAAGCATTCACTTAGCCACCCGGTGAGGATAATATAGAAAACCAAGCAATGCAATCGACCAATTATTTGCAATTCCAATACTTTAATTATCCAAAATCGTTTTAGAAATGCACCGACCAAGATTGTTGAAAAGCGTGCTTCTGTAAACTGGACGAGCTTCCAGATAAATAATTATTGACCTGACCTTTAAAGTAATCACCAAAATCCACACAACCAATTCATCGTGAGCTTTGATTTTCAATAGGATTTTTTTGACAGATCACACGTGACACCTATCAAACTGCTTCATCATTTTTGTTCAGTATCCCTTGGCAAATCATCATGGAAAGACTCGCATCACAACAGCGTCTTCAAATTGTTCAATTATATTACGAAAATCAGCGTTCTGTGAGAAATGTTTTTCGTGCGATTCGAGGAACTTACGGTGCGAATAATCGACCTACTGAAAACACTATTGCCAATACCATTCGCAAATTTGAGTCTCAGTTTACATTAAAGTATGACACTCGACCGGTTAGATCACATCCAACACGTAGTGAAGAGACCATAGCAGCTGTAGCTGAGAGTGTACGCGAAAACCGTGACGAATCGATTCGTGGTTGTTCTCAGCAGCTTGGCTTGGCGTATTCGATAACTCGGCATATTTTAAGAGAGGATCTCGGCCTTAGAGCGTAAAAAATTCAACTTGTGCAGGAATTGAAACCAGGCGACCTAAATTTGCGTCATTTTCTCAATGAAAATCCGGTGTTTTATCGTGAAATTTAGTTCAGTGATGAAGCCCATTTCTGGCTCAATAGATACGTTAATAAGCAAAATTGCCGAGGATTATTTTGGGCTGAGGAGCAACCCGAAGAGTACCAAGAGCTACCATTACATCCATTAAAAACAACGGTATGGTGTGGTTTTCTTCAAAAATGAGGCAAATCAGGATTTTACTGTCAATGGTAACCGTTATCGAGCCATTTAAATGGACTATGTGCTTCCTGAAATTCAAGCACATGGTCTCGGTAAGCTCTGGTTTCAATAAGACGGTGCTACGAGCCATGCAGCGCGTGAAACAATAAACTTGTTGAAAAATTATTTTGGTGAGCACTAAATTTAAATTTTTGCTAAGGTAAATTTTCTCTGGGGTATGTAAAGTCTTAGGTCTTCAGGAATAAGGTAGCTATAATTGACGCTTTGGAAGCAACCATTACTCGTATTATCCGCGAGATACCAGTCGCTATGCTCGAAGGAGTCGCCCAAAATTTGACTTTCCGAATGGACCACCTCAGACGTAGTCGTAGCCAACATTTACATGATATCATTTTCAAAAACTAAATGCCAAAAACCAAATGACCAATTGAGGAATGAGGTTATGGACCGGTAAACTGGGCGGCTAGATCGTGTAACTTTACGCCTTTAGATTATTTTTTTATGGAAAAACATCAAATCACTTGTCTATACTGCTAAGCCAGCTTCAATTGCAACCTTTGAAAACAAGGTTATACGTGTTATTAATAATATATGCTCGAAATAGTAATTCAAAATTGAAATAAATATGAAAAAATAATTATAAATGATCTTTAAAATCTAAATGACAAGCTTTGATTTATCAACTCAAATCAAAATTTTATACTCTTTTGATATTTTTCTGCGTCTTTTTTTTTGACAATTAAAAACCAAACATTTAAAAAATCACCCATTTTTAGAAAACTTTTAAAACTTTATACTTTTACTTATGACTTAGATGTCTTCTGCAAACCTGTTTTATTGTTTCGTCATTGAAATCCAGCGGACGAACTTCTCATCTCCAACTGCATTAGGTATCTCATGCCCCCGAAATCAAAGGGTCAACTTCTTCCGTAATCCAGACTGGGTTGATTTCGTGGATTGTTATGAGTGGGTAAGTAACTCTCATTAATTCAGCTGAATATTTTTAGTTTTCGACGACTAATTTACTAACGAAATAAAAGGTGAGATTGCATCAGTTACAAATGTTAGCGCATGGACAGCAGTGCTTTTCCCCGAAAGATTTTCAGGTTCAATGGTACAGCGCGATTGAAGAAGTCTTTACTAAAGTTGGCGCATGCAATTCGAAGATAACTTCAATAACTAAAGACAGCAAGTGATCGATCCGCTCTACGAGCTGCTATCAGAAATAAAATTAAGTAATCAGTACAGAAAAATGCGAGGTTTTTTAAGCATATTTTTCACTTTATGTCAATTTCCTCTTAGATACTGCCTTAACCACCAGGATTGTTTTCGATTTGTTGGCTCACACCTTTCTCTTCAAACACTTCTATAGGTGAAAACCGCGGTGGTCATAACAGGTGATAGTGAGGTGCTATTGAATATATATATGACTACTTTTTGATATTATTTAGCCGGGAAAAATGTCTCACAAAATTTTGTATCAAAGTACGAGCGATCATCAGTAACATTCAAAATTCAACATTCATAACAAAAAGAGATGTCAAACTTGAAAAAAATCAATTAAAGCTATTGGCATCTGCTGCTGATGAAAAAAGTACTTAAATACTCTAAAAGTACTTTTCCAATACCACTAACCAAAGAATCAGTAAAAACTTTTCTTTTCTTGGCTGAAAGAAATCATCATTGTGTTTCTTTTCAATTTGTGTTTGTATTTGGCTTATTTTTTCTAAGGATGCACCTAATAAAAGAACCAAAAACTACTTCACTACTTACAATACGATCCTTCGAGAATAAGCAAATTAATTTGGATTGTTGTAAATAATACATACTATTTCATTTCAATTATTTATTAAATTGTTTACAATAAAAAGACAACAAGTAAATTTTAAATGTGTAGCTTAGACATATTAATAGATGTACAGGGAGTATTAATAATTAAAAGGTTACAGGAGATCTACCAAGTTGATTTTATCTACAAAACTTTAAAACTAATAATAAATAAAATGCTAGACTTGTATATCATTTTCCAATGGATATGTACTTTTTAATAGAATGAATTCCACAACCGAATGGAGGAAATAAAAAATAACGTTCGGAAATCAA
Source organism: Volucella inanis (assembly GCA_907269105.1). Lineage (NCBI taxonomy): Eukaryota > Metazoa > Arthropoda > Insecta > Diptera > Syrphidae > Volucella > Volucella inanis. The sequence continues at coordinate 93,484,437 of OU026157.1, read as the reverse complement.
ACAAGCATAATCTGTATGCTTAACTCTTTGAGTCACGCTTTTACATTAAGAATATTTTGATCGTATAAATTATAGTTTGAGCATCATTTACACGTACTTTAACACAGAAAGTAGGAAAAAAAAATTTAGGTATTAAGGCTTTCGAGGAATGAGGTGGTTAGTGACACTAACCACCATGACTATTGATACAAATAAAACAATGATAAATTATGTATTTTATCTATAATTAAAAATTACTTTTTATGAAAATCTGAAAAACATGTTTTTCCTTTGCGTAGGCAAAGGGGCACTTTACATATACTGCACTGCCATATAGTACGCACAGGAGATACTTTAGTGCTACATTTGCAGCATCTTCTCGAAGTGCTTCTCTCAGGTTGATGGCGACTGCATTCTAGACGAATTTCCTCAGGGACTGTAGGCTTGTGGCGTTTTATAAATGCAGGTCCTGGTGAAGAAGCCGCAGAAGTACGGTTGCTGTTTACTGATTCGGGCCTTTGTTTGTCTTTGACATATGCTGGCGCTAGTAGTCCCTGGTATACGCTTCGTCTAAATTCTCTCAGAGTCAATGTTTCTAGGTCCGGGTGTGAAGAGGACTGCAGTTCTTTATAAATTAGAAAAGCATTGACAATACAACAATCAAGGAAATGAAAAAAAATCCTATGCCACCACTTGTGGGATTTTCTGTCAATAGAATAACTTCCTTTTAGTTGATCGAATTTGTCAACAAAATTCATATTCGCGTTGTAGTCTTTCACGGCTTCAGGACAGGACACTTCAACAATGGTACCATCGCGCTCTCTGCGGTTAACTTTTCCGACATTCTTAGGATCATGATAGTTTGACAAAATAAATACTGATCTCTTGTCTTTCCATTTCAGTAAACTTACTTTTGTGTCACTAATCCGGTAATCATGTTCCCCTCTACGTAAATGCTTGTCTTCTTTTAGCGTTGGCAAGAACTTTCTTTTCGCATTCACCGTTCCACAGGCGAAAATTTTGTCCTCTTGTAATTTTACTTGTAAAGGGTAACTGTTGAAGTAATTGTCAAAATAGACTTTATGATTTTTATCTTTCAAATTTTCGCAAAAATTCCTGACAACTTTACCACCTAAGTCAGTTTCAACATTAGTACCATGCTTGCCTGTGTAAATTTCAAAATCTAGGCAATAACCTGACTGTGCACACATCATCCAAACCTTGTACCCTCGTTTAGTCGGTTTTTTGGGCATGTATTGTTTCAAATAGTTTCTGCCTTTGAATTTGATCATGCTTTCATCAATCGCAATTCTTTCTGATGGCTTGTAGTTTTTTTGAAAATTGGATAGCAGAATATTGAGTAGAGGTTTAATTTTATAAAGCTTGTCAAAATCTGGGCAATTTCTGTTGGGCATTACACTATTGTCATTTACGTGCAAGTAGTTCAAAAGCCAACTAAATCTATTGAAGGTCATAAACTTAGAAACATAGCTGTCATGCAAATCAGGTGCTGAAGACCAGTAATCTCGGTAGCGCGGCATTTTTTTTATCCCCATCTCCAAGTTCAAAGCAATGAAAATATCAAGTTCTTCTGTTGTGGTGGGTGTATAAGACTTTCCGGATTGAGTAGCGTAAAGGTTAGTTTGAAAACATAACACATCTTGTAAATGCTCTGTCCAAAAAAGGCGAAATAGACAAAGAGGTGTAACATTTTCCATGCTAAGAATATGATCGGCTACTCCCACACTTTCAGAAAACTCACCGGGTATGTCCATGCTATAATTCTTCTTCCATTTTGGAGCTCTTGGAGTCGGTCTGTTAGAATCTAAGGTGTTGGATTCAAATTCGTCATGATCGGTTACTTGAACTTCTTCAATCAAATCGCCTAACACCAGCGGATTTGGCTGATCTTCTGTATCTTCATCGCTGCAAATACTTTCGCCATCTGAAGGAATGTCTTCCAACAAGCATTCTGAGATTTCTTTATCCTTTAGCGGGCGCGGCATACTGTAATAAATTCAAAAAGACACATATAATTACATGCATAAGTTTCGTGTAGATGATGACCATACAGTCACGGTGGTTAGTTTACTAACCACTGAATTTTCGTTGTGAATACACATTGAAAACACAAAAGTAATGATATTTTTATGTGAACACGTATAAAATAGATAATTGCGAATACATTGAGTAAAAAACATAGAAGAAAAAAGCTCACTTACCTGTTTCACAGTTATTTTTATTAAACACACGAATAAAAGTACGTTAGCGCAATATTCAATGCAACGCAAATAAAATGTCATTCCTTCAATACACCGCCAATCAGTCACATCTTGTCAAAAATGGTTCGAACTCTCATAATAATTCAACAGATTGTCGCTAGATGGCATGGATTTTAATTTAAAAATTCCGAAAGAGGTGGTTAGTGACACTAACCACCAAGACTGAAAGAGTTAAACAATATAAACATTATTTATCATATAAACTATTATTTATTTTTAAAAAAAAAATTAATTATCTAAATCCCCTATTTTTAATTTAAATAATTAACTTTTTAATAATTAATTTAAACAATATAAACATTATTTATCATATAAACTATTATTTATTTAAATAACAAAATCAAGTTTTTTTTTTTTTTATTTATATATATATATAAATTTATATTAATTTAAATATTTAATATTTGTATTAAATATTTGAATAAGGGTGGATTAATTTGTTTATCAAATACTCAGGTTTTTCGTTTGAATAAGTAGACATTTCGGTAAAAGTAGACATTTCAAATAACAAAAATTCCGACAGAGCTGAATTTTGGTAGAGACCTTGGGTATACCAGTAGAAATAAAGTGTCAAAAGTCCCCATAGATCCCATGTGTGGACTAGTAGAAAGCATAACGTTTTATATTTAAACAAGTTATCGAAAGTTCAATCGCTTATTTGTTTCGTATATAAGCAGACATGATCATATCTTTTTCGATATTTATACTAAGATACATATCGAGCCATATTATTTTATACAATGTTAAGTTTTCTTCTCGAGTCATAATTTGGACATATAAGATAGGCAAAAGCAGGGTTTTTACCAGTAAGAGTTTTACCCTTATGGGGATGAAGTGCTAAGTAACCCATAAGGTACGAAGTCCCCTATACACCTTACCGACAGCATTTACTTATTTGAGTTGACCTTGTTAAAATTCTATTAAATATTAAACGCAGATTTTTAATAGAGTCGATATATTCTATCGGATTTTCTGATAGTTGAATCGTAGGGAGATGAGATATGTCCAACTTGTTTCTGCATATTAAAATAGCCGTAGAATTCAGATGTAAGTTGTTGCTATACGACCAATCTGAGATTCGCTGAAGATCTTCATTAATCAAAATTATGGTTTCGTTCCTCAATTCAAGCGTACGGCTTATATGCCTGCGTATCATCTTATGAATCGAGCAAACTTAGGCAACTCGTTTACATAGAGGGAAAAAAGTTTTGGTCCAAGGATCGAGCCTTGTGGTACTTCGTACTTGGTTGGTAGGTAAGATGAAGACTGTTCACCAACCACAACTTTTTACTGCCTCCCCTCTAAGTAGGATATAATGAGCCACACAGCAGACAGTGAGAAATTATATCTCTTCCGAAGTTTTGAACAGAGAATATAATGGTCTAAGTTTCGAATGCTTAAGATAGGTCAGGAAGTACTGAAACAATTATTTCATTTGCATCTATTTTCTTTCGGATTTCCTTAACAATTGATAGCAAAACGTGTCTTTCAAGTATTATTGAGGCGGGAGCCAGATTGGCTTGCACAAGTTAGGTTGGTAACAAAAAGGTACTTTTGCATTTGCACTAAGATGGTTTTTTCTAATACTTTAGTAAGAAATGAGAGGATCAAACAACCCAGCGTATTTTTAAAGATATTAGTCGGCTGTGAGTTGCAACTATGACACGTTAACTTCAAAATAATGTTTAATTAAAACGGAGATATCGCATGAATTCTAATGTCCCCTTTAACATGTCGTTTGAAGTAACTTTTTCCCCAATAATACTATTTTTTTGTAACAGTAAACAAAAATAACAATAACTAAATATATGGTATAATATTTATAATAAAAAAATTTAAAAAAACATAAGAATTCGGAATAATATCAATGTCGCCTGAGATGCTCCATAATAACTTCTCCAAGGTATACAAATATAAACTGACATGACACAAAAAAAAAAAAAAAAAAACATTAAGTGCCTTATTTTTAATGCCTGGTTAAACAAATTTATTAAAATTGTAAAAATTGCAATAAGCTTTTAAACCATATGGTCTACTTACTACTACATATCTCGTACGCTTTTTCTTCATTAATTTTTGTTGATCTCGTTTCTAATTGTTAGAACTTTTTCAACTTCACAAAAAGTTACAACAATACAAAAAAAAAAAAGATCCTGTGGTAAGTCACTTTATTCGATTTTTGTGCAAATCATTATCAATTCAAATTTACTACCGAAAAAGTGACAACGAAATTTACAATAATAACAGAATACAACAACTGAGGTTTATTTAAGATTTAGCTTAAGATACGTAAGCAATTAAAATAAACTGGTTGAACCCCTTTCAATTCAATATTATACATAAATACAACTTCCTTTTGAAATTATTGTTGTGTGGTAAATCGTTCAATAACCTTACAGATATTTAACCTCACTTAACATTATGTAGGTATTATGTTTATTTACTGTCCATTACTGTGTGTATCTATCATATATATCCAGGTTTATATACACAATCGTAAGTAGCCACATGTAATTTGAGATATGCCCATAATGAAAATATACTAATATCTTGTCAAAGTATCATACAATACATTCTTTTCGACACCACCACCCACATTCGATTTGTTTCCATGTTTTCCCAGATCAGCAGTGAAATTGAATGTCTTCTTCGTGATATCGAAATAGGTGGAGATATCAAAATTTCAGAGAAGGAAAAATAGACAACTTACCAAATGTTCTAAGGACAACTAAAACTAAAGACATAAAGGCTAGGAACGTGATACACCCCTAGGACAAGAGTTTCATTTCAAAGCACTGCAAATTCAATTCAACATCAGATTGCTGAAAAGATTCGATTTGCTATTTTAAAGCAAATTTTAAGGCTTTGATCTTAAATTATTTTTAGACAAACTTAAGGACACAGACTTTACTTGTTACTTTATCGAATATTATATAGTATAGGCACGAGAGTTATAATGATATTACTACTTAAAATATCCTATACAAAGCTAAGCTTGTATAGCTTTGACATTTAATAATAAACAAAAATCGAAGATAGAATTTTGTTTACTAAAAGACCATAAAAGAATTGGTATTAGATGTTGTTTTTAAACTGAATAAGTAGGCATTTACCAAACTGAATAGTCATAGATAATGAGTATACACATACCTATTCGTAGATATATTTAACATCAATTTAAAATATAAACATATGTTGTAAAAAAGAATTTATCCACGTGTACACTTAAACATCGAAGACATTATGTGTCAATGACATCTCATGGACTGACACGGATAGTAATGATAAGTTGAAATAATGAAACTATGGTGACCTCTACCAGGCATCTCATGGACGGACACGGACAGTAATGATAAGGTGATACAATGAGATTATGACTTATACCAGTTGTACCGGTATAAACTGCGCGTCAAGATAAAAATGTCTCGATAGGGAACATTTATTGCGGACGAGCCTTATTTTTTTATTTATTTATTTATTTTTTTTTTTTTTTTTTTTTTTTTGTTTGGTTGCTATGACACCTGTCAAACATATTTAGTATACATCAAGTCATTGAGCAGGGAACATCAAATTTTTTCATTTTGTTAAAAATGTCGAATTTTGTGCCAGAAAATGATGAATTGCGGAAAGCATTTGTTTTTTGTTTTCATTTGAAGAAAAGTGCTGCGAAGTCGCATCGAATGCTTGTTGAGGCATATGGTGATCATGCTCTATCAGAAATAATATGAAAACCACTTCAAAGACACGATAAAAAATCAGTTTTGCATCGAATTGTTATGAAAAATGGATTTATTTTCAGAATCCTAAAAGGAAAAAATCATGGGTTAATCTGGGACAACCACCAATTTCGACTGCAAAACCAGATCGATTCGGTAAGAAGACAATGCTGCGTGTCTGGTGTGGTGTACCACGAGCTCCTGAAACCTGGTGAAACCGTAAATACAGATCACTACTGACAACAAATTATCAATTTGAACAGAAGACACGGCAAGGTAATTTTGCTCCATGACAATGCACCTGCACACAAAGCAAAACTGGTTCAGGATACAACCAAAGCACTTGGCTGGGAGCTGCTACCCCACCCGCCGTATTTACCAAATTTGGCTCCTTCCGATTACCATTTGTTTTCATCAATGGAACACGCATTAGCTGAGAAGCACTTCCAATCCTACAAGGAAGTCGAAAATTGGGTGACTTTTTGGTTTGCTTCAAAAGACGAACAGGTTTATTGGCGTGGAATCCATAAATTGTCTGAAAGATGGGGAAAATGCTTAGCTAGCAATGGCCAGTACTTTGAATAAATATTTTTACTTTCCCATTTAAAATTAGTGTTTTATTTTCACAAAAAAAAACTCACTTCATACTGGTACACCTGGTATATAGCGTCTATATAAAGAGTGGCAGAGCAAGGGTCTATTGAATTGGCGAATTTAAGTAAGTTCGAGCAGGGACGACATGTATGAGGTTAAATTTTGAAGGTTTTTAAGGTTTTTTTGTGGAAAATGAAATACAATCTTTTTATGATAATTATATGTTAGTGTTAAGTTATTGAATAATGCAAAAACGTCATTTTGGTGAAGTGAAGTAGGTGTCAAATTTCCTTGTTATTGTGAACGCTATATTTTTAAACTCTACCACCAAAAACACCTCCTTTTCCTTATTGACGTTCAAGTTATTAACAATCTTAACATAGTGCTTGAAACATTACTCATAAGTCTCTCGAACAAAAGCATATTGACAAATGATAATCAATTCGGCATTAGCTCAAATGTCTAAAGCTCATTATTTCTTGTCTAAATATTCCTCTGACAACCATTTGTTTTCCCTCCTTCTTTTGCGCGGTCAACCCAATATACGGGTCCAAATACTCCGCATCTCTATTCCGATAACTTGGCTAGATGGCGGAAAATCCTCGCCTAAGTTGATTTCCTGATATGTTGTAGTAACTCAAAATATATTTGCCTCTAACGTCACTATTAATAACTTTGTTGTTCCTTCGCCAAAACGTCTGTATCATCATACTAGAGAATTTTAGTGGTGGTTATGGTCAACAATTTTCCTCTACCAATCTCAAACTTGAGACAACCTATTGTTTTTTGTCTAGTCAGCGCGGAGATATGAACAAATAATATTGTACTTGTTTTAAATTAATAACGGACATATTTTATTTCTTAAAGAATATGAATTTATAAGCAAAAAAATGGACGAAAATAAATTTTTTTCTTACTATTTTCTGTGTCCTCCTCTTCAAACGCTGCTGTCATCGTCGAATAGGATCTCAACCAAGTTCCATCGAACTGGAACCCGAGGCGATCCGCTTAACTATATTCCGTGGTAGCGTTACACTAACTTAACCATGACACTTGAAAAATAAGGACACACAAAACGCTTACACAAATTTTAGCTAATACAATAATTCGATAAGTTCTGCAACATCCTGGGCACAGTGAATCTCTGCTTGAAGATTCATCATCATCCAATTCGGTTTTTATATGCGCAGGTCGTTTAAGAACTCCGCAACTTGTCCGCACCATCTCTACTCTTACCTGTAGGTCCTTCCTAGTAAAGCTTCGTATTGTTTTGCCTATCGGCCATGGGCGGGTGAGGTGTCTGCTCCGCGTTCGCTGTACCTAAGAGAAAATGGTTAAGTGTTAAAGACTCACTTGCGTGAGTATCTACTGGAATATTGGTCAGGAGACGTGAATTGTGAACATTTTCGGCTTCACACATTCAATTATAGAGGCCGCAGGTTCTCCTCTAATAATGGGTTGAGGGATCGATTGAACACACGTTCAATGTTCTTATTCATATGATATATGTATAAATATAGTAAGATGCATCCGCCACTTTACCGTTGTCAAGGTCATCCTTTTAGCGCTTTAGTTCTCGGTGCGCTCCGACAAAATAATTCGTCCTGTTACTGAATCTAATTTGTACGGGGATCCTCTTCTGTGAACGAAGTTACAAATACGTAATAAGCTTATGTTTGTCATAAGGTGGATTGTTTCCGTTCACCATCCTGACACAATCCTGCTGTAAGAGAGCAGTCTCATGAACGGAGATAGCCTACCCGTGGGTAACTGTCCTATGAGCGGAAAAGCTGTCTACGCCTTTCTAATCTTGCATATCTGACATCTTTTAGGTGCACATCATACCGCTACTCTTAAGAGCGTAATCGAAATTATTCGACGATTCTCTGTAACAATCTTGTCCTCATTCCGGTGTTTCTATTTGCAATGTTACAAGTCTAAGACGAGCTCTGTAACATGGTAGTCTTTTGGAAGTATAATCAGCCTAGGAGTAAAAAGCTGCACTGTCATCGCTTTGTTGATGCGATCATTCAATCGAATGATACTTCTTCGCTCTGTTCGGTCTCCTCTCTTGATAGAACAATAATAAGCTGTATAAACTTTCATTTGTACGCTATGGTAGATCGCCAGTTTCGCTCCATTAAGTTTCATTATTCTCAATCGTCCACCTTTCCGACCAGCTCTAGTTTTCGGGCAGTTGTCTTGAAAAATTTCGCATTGACGTGAAGGAAAATAGATTTTTTTTATCCAGAGTAGCTCCAGCTGATTTCATTTAATATTTCAGTTACATGAAGGGCAACAGAAGGTTTGTATCGGTTGTAGTCGGACCTTATTCAACCCACATAACGATCCGTATTGGTGCTACATCGTGACTGCGTAATAGCAGTGTGGATCGAACACCGACATCATTATCATTATTATCTTAGGCATGGATCCCCGCAATTTTGCTTGTTATTCATATTCCTTCGCCTTAACTACTAGAAGTGCAAGTAGTCGTCCACATAGTGATTTCTTACGATTGCGACTGCGGCCGCTACCACAGGATCCTTTTCTCAGAAGAGTAGAACTCGGTGAACATTTCGATCCGAAGATAATCACTATCATCACATATGTCTCAATCGTCTGTTGCAGATCACGTTGTGCCATCTGATCATCCTCCCGAATCTTTATTTGGTCTAGACTTAAAAAGTACCACCGCTAATGGTTCTCACAAATCTGAGCCGGGAACCAGTAAGCAATGCTGATTTCAACGAAGTGCCCTTTGCCTTTGCAGGAAATTACCAATCATAATTTACACACCAAAATGGGTTAGATATCACATTCGATCCACCTTAACTGCTACTTCAGTTTCGTTTAGCTTTCTCGCAAAACCCTTAGGTAGATATTCCCTCATGGTGCTCACGTACTCTTGATGAAGGTTCTCGTCGCGTTTGAACTTCTTTTCTTCTTCTTTTAACTACCTCGCTGTCTCGGACCTTCACACTTCCCGTACCAAATCAAGATCTTTACATATTGTGGTCTCTTCAAGACATTTTAAATCACTATCCTCCATGGTACACAATTTCACGCAGATAAGCCGACTAAGTTCATCTGCCTTACACTTATGTATATCCAGGACCCAACAGAACTTGGTTGAAGTGGCAAAAAGTACATTACTGCGGCTGGGGTGATACAATACAATCAATAGCTGCATTGTGGCTGAGGTGTAATCAACAGTAAGAAGTTTTTTGATATGGCGGTACTTCATAGGTAACTCAAAGGTCTAAGTAGGCAGCCGAAAATAGTTTACAGTTCTAATACCTCTGAGGGGGAACTATCCAGAGTTAATTCCTATGGCCGATATATCTATGCTGATGCGAGGAAATTTCTCCGTCTACATTTTATCACCTAACCATTGCAATTGTAGACTAGCTGCAAGACCCTTAAACCCAAGTGAATACGTTAGGCTCCCATTCAGTTATGACACAACTGACCCTTCGTCAAAAAACCCATAACAAGTCATCTCCTTACCACGGCTTTATAGGCAGTATTTTGAAAAAAACTTTCGTAGTTTGCGGATAGATAACCGAACTCCTACATACCCGCTGCTGCGCCCTGACGTGTACCTTTCTTGCCACCGATGGGCTCACGAGGACCACCCAGGACTTTCTAGTTCATTCACTTTCATAACACTCGTAACGTTGTTCAGAGCTGTTACTTCGATGGCCGCCACTCAAACAATTTAAGTATTCTGACGTACAAGAATACCCATCTCTAAAAACCATTTTCAGTTTGAAATTCGAATCTACTTAACGTTACTGCTGTATATCAGCAAACATTCTAAGGCCTCCCTCGCGTCACCTTTAAAGGCCTTCTGTTCCGTTTATCTAGAACCCGAGGCGATCCACTGAACTATATTCGGTGCTAATTGAAACGAAACAATGACACTTGAAAGGGCAGGATAAACAAAGCGGTTACAGAAATGTAAGTTAATAGAAAAATTTGATAAGTCCTTGTAACGCCACCTTTGGCCATGATATCAATGCTCACCGACGTAGTAAACTTGACAATCATATATGTATTAATAAAAAAAAAACGTTACACGTTCCGTATGTCGGTATCATAGAGTTTCTACTATTTGTAGTTTCCCTAATAAAAAACGCAAAGGAAAAGAAAGTCATTGGAAAACAAATGTCGATGTTAGTGACAGTGACACTTACAGAGAAATCTCTGATGAGCTAACGAACAAGAAGTTGGCATGGCACTCATCTACTAGATCATTTAGAGTAGTCGCCAAAGGTCTTAACATCTCGTGTGAAGAACATGATCTTGTTGAAACCTTGACTAATAGAAAATTCAACATCCTGAAACCAAAAACTTAATTAAAAAGGAAAGAGCAAAAGGTACTTGTAATGATAGGGAACCAACGACAAGAAATAAACAATTACCTCTTCTTATGCTCTCATTTCTCAATCAAAGAGTTATCAAAATAATTTACGCTGTTAAATCAATGATGGGCATTGTTGTTAATATTGAGCCACTACGAAGAAATTCCAACTCAATATCTCAATGCAAATGATGCCTAGCCTTCAGGCATACCCAAAGCTATTGTAAAAGAAATTTTGTATGCGCTAAATATGAAGAAAAACATCAAACAAAATGCTGTAAACTAAAGTTAGATGAGAAAGCTAAATGTATCAACTGTTATGGAAGCAACCGAGCTAATTACAGAGGTTATCCGACAACAAAATAATATTAAAAAAACAAAAATAGAGTTTCTACCAATCACCAACAAAACCCAAATAAAAACAAGCAACAAGTAAATGTTAAAAACAATAACGTAGACAAAATACCGGATTAAATCAGCAAAAATTCCCAAATTATGTAAAGAAGAAGAAATATCTGGTTAATCAAGGTAAAATCATTAATCTGTTAAACAAAGAAGTTTTCATAAGGAAAAATCAACAAAATAATAATGATTACAAACCTGAAAGTCGCAACCTAGAATGCAAATGGCTTACTCCAACACATCTCTTTCAAGTATTTCTATGCAATGAAGACTGATGTTCCTTGATCTATGAAATCCACACACAGTACTAGAATTCCTTGCTACCTCTGTTACTACTCTCCTCATCCAGCTGACATTGCCAGGGAAGGTAGTGCTGTAACTGTAAAAGTGTTTTTGTACTTTAGTAATGCAAGTTACGACAATAAACCATTTTATTAAAAAGCAAAGAATGTAAAATAGCTCCAAAATACTAGTTTTGTCCACCCAAGTATTCGCCTACAGAAGATGATATTTATGACCGTCTTCAAACTCTAGGTAATGCAATTTCAATGCCAAACACACCACCGTGGGTCGAAACTTAGATGGCAAAAGGCAGGAAGCCTTTTAAAGAAGGGCAACAATCAAATTGTGATTTTATTTCGACTGAATTGCCTACTAACTGGTCGCCAAAATTTTCTTTTTAACGAAATGAATTAATAGAAAGAAATAAAAGTTGAAAGCAGTGATGATCTGTCGTCGAATCATACATTTGTAGAGCTTACGTTCAACAGCATGTCAATAGCATAGACGAAAACCGTAAGACTTACCGACAAAAGAACGAACTGGTATAAATTTAAAGAATTATTCAAATTATTTATTAACACCAGATCTCCACTGGTTACAACAAGCCGTATCGACATCGAAATGGAACAATTCAGGCATTAGAAGGCAGTGCACTAACTTTTAAACAAAAAAAAACAGGCATCTGTAGAATATCCCGCAGAAATTAGGAAACTCATAGTAGAAAAGAGAAGAATTCACAGGATTGGCAAATGACAAGATTTCCTGGTTTTATCGCCATGTATTAAATAGACAAAATAACAAACTTAAAAAAAAGTAATTTGGTAGGTTGCCAAACGTTAAAAATATCTGGTGCGAAATGGATCGGCGACGCAAGAGAAAAGGTCAATCTTTTTTCGGAGCATTCCCAAAATGTTTATAAAACTTTGTAATCTAGCGTGGCAATCGAACGTCTTAGGTTGCCTGACAGAATAGATGAAGACATTATCACATTTGTTTTGCTAAGACAGATCAGCCCATGTATTCATAAGCTATCTAATAGAAAATCAACAGGTTGTAATCTTATAACTGGTTAGATCTAATAATATAATCTAGGAACTACCACACAAAGCATAGTTAAAACTCTTAACTAAGCTCATAAATAATGCTTGATTAGACAAAGATATGTTCCACATCATTGAAAGATAGCAGAAATTATTATTATCTCTAAACAAGGTAAGCCTCTATCATACAGGGGTGGCCGTGGTGTAGTGGTATAAGCATAGACTCCGCAAGCAGAGGGTCGCGGGTTCGAATACCGTGCAAATTTGTATGTAGTTATATGAAAATCCCGTCGGCGTCAACTATGACATGAAGACTGGGCTAAAATGTAACGAACTAACAACTAGCACGTACTAAGACCCACTGGATGAGAATGCACTGGCTCTAACTTGACAACCACCTCTGGGAAAAATATCGATACCAAACACACCTGAATTTCAAACTACTACACCACCCGCCCGCGCCTTGGAGAAAAGCCAGTAAAAGGGTATTCATTTCCCCTTGGTGCGCGCTCGGTATTATAAAAAAAAATCTCACTTTCACCGGTATAATCAAAACTTTTCAAGAAACTGATTCTTAAAAGACTAGATAGAACCATAAGCAAATAAGATTTTTTGCCACCCATCAGTTCGAATATAGAAATAAACACTCGACAATAGACCAGTAGAACTGATGTTATAAAAAACAAGTTTGCTCTACATTATTTTTAGACGTTACACAGGCTTTTAAATTTTGCCATAAGGGGTCTACTAGTATGAACTTCATAGGGATTTACCTAGATAATACTGTGAGATAATTAAATCTAAATTTTTTAGATTTTGCTATGGTTCAGAGTATTCTGAACTTAAAGAAATACAAGCCGGTGTTCACAGGGAAATGCCGATATACCACATGCGAATAATACGATAAAAGCCACAATCACAGATGACACTTCTCTTTTATCAACTGATATATGGATAGCTAAAGCAACAAAAAAGCTAACAAAATCAAATATCGAAATTTATAAAAAGACGCAACTATGGCAAAATGTAACTGAAAAGCAGTATTTAAATTATAGGGTTTTCTAATAACAACTTGACAATTTTTTTTTTTTTTAAATAAAAGGCAAACTATTTCAGATATTTCAAAAACTTTATTATTGGCTTGAAGTACAATCAAAACATTTATGAATAGAACTCGACTTCATTCATATGGCCACCGCGGGCACGTTTGCAGTGGTCGATTCGTTTGACCCAATTTTCAACGACTCGGGCACATATTTCGGTCGAAACGGCCGCTATTTCCTGTTCAATGTTGGCTCTCAGCTCTTCCAACGTCGTCGGCGTTTTGGCATAAAATAATGACTTAACGTAGGCCAACAGAAAATAGTCAAGCGGCGTTAAATCGCACGAACGCGGCCAATCGACTGGCCCATATCTTGAGATAACACGCTCACCATACTTACTCTTCAATAAATCGATTGTAGCGTGTGCTGTGTGGCTTGTGGCACCATCCTGCTGAAACCACATGTCATCCAAGTCCATATCTTCCAATTCGGGCCAAAAATGATCGGCGATCATGGCGCGATAACGCTGACCATTCATAGCAACGTGACGATCGTTATCGTCGACGAAAAAATATGTCCCAATAACGCCGCCGGCGTGCAAACCACACCAAACAGTTATTTTTTGTGGATGAAGTGGTGATTCATGATCCACATGTGGGTTTTCACCCGACCAATAACGCATATTTTGCTTATTGACGAACCCATTGAGCCAAAAATGAGCTTCGTCACTGAAGATGATTTAACGATGAAATTCATCATCTTAGCACATCTTCTCCTGAACCCACTCGAAGAACGAAGCTCGTTAGTGTGCTTTACCATGAATAAATTGACAAAGACAGTTTGATGATTAGTAAAAGAGTGCGTTCACAAATTAAATTCAAAGTTTTCAAGTCCCTATTGGAAAACCCTATATAAACCTTCTTAAACCCAACTGAACGTTAAAACTAAAATTATTTGTCGATCTTTCTTTGATTGGTCTTGATTAAGGAAGTGTTTTTAGTATGATTAGAGTCCCACATTGCTCTGGGCTACTGCCCCTCAGTGTCTTTCGAGATTTTTAAATTCTATACTAAAAAAAAAAAATTATTTGCAGGTATAATTTAAAGGGACGTGTTTTTAAGTGTTTGTTATTACTGAACTAATTACGAAAGTCCACATATCAGAAAAGTGAAAAATAAATACTAATTTTAATTTAAATGTAAATACTTTAAAATAATGATATATTTGAATCTATGCCCACATGAAATTATCGTTAACCCCAAAGTTTCTAGTTAGCCACTTTTACCAAAACGATTTTTAATTACACTAGCTAATAACTCTGATTGAGCTACAATTGCATCACTTCGTTCCACCTAACACCATCCAAAATTGAAAGTTACAATTTTCTTCAAATGGGGGATGCGAATTAATTCTCAACAAAGACAATAAATTAATCGCTTTATATAAAATTCTGTTTCGATTAAATATCAATTATACGCCTACGATGTACGATACATACAAATATGAACAAAGCAATATTTATGTTCATACCAGTAGTTATTGTATTAATTAAGGGGAATAAAATCATGTAGAATTTTTAAGTGTATTTTGTAGTATTTTGGCTCTATTGAAATAAAATATTTTTGTATGAATTGATTTGAGGTTTCCGTCAATTTTGAACAGAATTATTAAAGCTTATTACAGAATATTCGACACTGTCTGACATAACGGCTTAATATAAAAAAAAAATTTACTTTAGCTACCCATTGTATCTAATTACGTTTTCTGTCAAGTCGTAGTTTCCTAGACCATGTTAATACCTGTTTGTCTAAGCCCACTACTTTCAACATGGGCGTCCCACAAGGGTCAATATTGAGTCCTACCTTATATAATATATCTACATCTGATCTTCCTAGTCTGCCAGATTATCAAGCTACAATTTTCGCTGACGATACTGCAATTTACACGTCGCAATTTGCAATTGGTAGTTTTGATCAGTTTTCTTAAATTAAATTCAACATTTTAAAGTAAATATACATTTTCTAGATGATTAAGGTAAAATTAAGTGTATGTGTATAATAAATGCTTCGATAGACATGACAAAAGGACGTTGGTGTTCGGAGGAAAAGATATCGCTGATTCTACAAAGGGAAACAAAAGGTCAAACTGTTGCAGAGATTTGTAAACTGCTGGAGTGTTCTAGAAAGCTGGTTTAGAATGCCTTGAAGCATTGCGATACATATGGCACTTCAAAAAAACTTCAAGCAAGCCAAAAGACCACGCAAAACAACATCAAAAGAAGACCATTTAACTTTAACATAACTTCGATTAGTGATCCTTTCAAGATCTCCAGTGCTATAAAACAAGAGGTATCGTCTAAGTATAGCAACAACGTATCGTCAAGAACCATCAGACGTCGATTTAACAAAAAAATTTTGCATAAGTGCATAGCCCAAAGAAAGCCTCTTGAGTCAAAAATAATAGAAAGTCTAGGTTGGACTTTACAAAAGAGCATTTAAACAAACCGCCTTCTTTTTGGAAAAATGTACTTTAGTCCGATGAATCCAAGTTTTGTAGGTTCGGGTCAGATGGGAAAAAATATGTATGTGGTCCAAGAACATGCAACATGACCCAAAGTACACAATCAAAACGTTAAAGCATGGTGGTGGAAATGTCATGGTCTGGACTGCCTTTTACTGGCATGGTATCGGTTATATAGTGAAAGTGGAGAGAAGAATGAACCAATTTGTTTGTAAAGGTATTATTACTGACCACATGATACCATTTGCGGAGGATAACTTGCCAGTGTTGTGGCGTTTCATCCATGACAATGATCCTAAACACACTCCTCGGCTGGTTAAGAGTTGCTAAGAGGTCAATGGTATCAATTGTTTTAAGTGACCTGCACTAATCTAAACCTGCAAGATCTAAACACGATCGAGAATTTATGGAATGACATAGAACACCACACTGAACTGGCAAAACCGAAGAATTTAAATGAACTCTACCAGGAAATCAAAAATGCCTGGTATGCAATTCCAAAGGAAAGCTGTGAAGCTTTGGTAAACAATTTACTGAGAAGATGTGCGGCTGTCATAAAAAATAAATGATACCCAACTAAAATGTAAGCGACTAGTAACGATAAATAGCTCTAATCAGCTCTGTTTACACAAAATTATGAAGTGTGCTAAATTCGTGCCAAAGCAATTTTATGATGTTTTGAATTTTTCTCTGTACAGATATATTACTTTATAATGATTCATACCTAAAACAAAAAGTTTCAATGGGAACTCAAAAACTACAAATGAAGAATAAAACTGGAACAACAAAAAATACAATTTTTTGAGCATTTTATTGTTGTAAACTAACTGTACTAAAATCGTGTCCACCACTGTATATGGTATAACATATATGTAAGATTGTATACTTAGGTAACACAAAACACTTTTATTTTCTAGGGGTTAAAATTATATATTTACATTTATTTAAAATAACTGATAAAATATGAGTGTAAGAATATATTTCTTGCAAGAACTGCCACGATGAGAAGCCGGAAAATAACTGCCCTCATCCTTCGAGTGCGTCTTTTTTATATCCTGTCTCTCATATTCTTCCGTAACAGTGCTGCTGATTGCCCACATATATGCTGCGTAAGGCAAACTCCAACCTTCCGTTTTCGATGTTAACCGCAGTACTCTCTCCCTCAAGTTCGATCTATCACTAGCCTTAAGCCCTTGTGATAGACTCTTCGTTTTTGTTAGTTTTAAGTCTTAGTTCTTGAGCTAGTATTGAGCGAAATAAATGGAGGCACCAGGCACCAAACCAGGGAATCGATACATAATCGTCGTTATGGATTATTTCACTAAATGACTGTGTTCGGAAATCAACAAATTCAAAAAAACAAAAAACAAAATATTTACAAATCGTGAAAAAATGTAAATACTGAAATACGACTAGTGGTTGACAATATGGAATTGTTAAAACTGTAAAAGAATCTTTCTGCAAAAAATTCTCGTTTTTTTTCATCAGATACCTAAACTGATGATGAGTTTGAATATGGGAAATGAATTTATTTTTGTTCTTTAATAGTTTCGTTACATTCCAAAGGGGCTTACTGTTTTTATCAAGTATAATAAGCCGCTCATTCCAAGATAAATTTCTGAATTTAGTAATTTCTGCTTCTATTAGGTGTTTCAGGAAATTCGTACGTGCACGAAAAATATCAAGTCTATAGCGCTGCCATTTCCTTCTAAAATAATTTCTTTCTTTGATTAAGTTAAGTATGTATCGTGGAATTAAGGTAGTTCGCACTGGTATTTTTTTTAGGTATAGCTTCCGCTGTGCTTTCCATTATAGAAATTGTAAGCTTTTCTATGTTGTTATTTATTTGCTGATTGTTATTTATCTCATCTAGATAAAGAGAATTATTTTCAAGGCGGGAATTGAGGTTTCGCCGAAACTTTTCCAGTTGGCATTCTTGAAATTTAAATAATATTTGTTGGAAGGTGATCAGAACTAGGCGCATTAATAGTTATTGGCTGAGTTACTATTACAATTCTATCAGAGTTTGTTATTACTTAATCCAACACGTATGGAGATCCTCTATTACCTGGTGGGAAATACGTCAGACTGTTCGGATATAATACTCTTACATGGTATCTCATGCAAAGCTCTTAAACAACCCCAAGAACAATGCCTGCAATTAAGATCTCCTCCAATCACAAATTTATCTCCAATTGAAATTAATTTTCTCAAATCGTTTTTAAAATTTTCATTTCCTAGATTTCTTTTTCCTGGAAAATAAACAGACTAAATTTTAATTGTCGAATAATAAGCTGCCTTGAGTTCTACACCAATTGCTTCAATAGTACTAGTATTAACACGAGGTAGCAATTTGTGTGCTACCCGCCTGTTACTACGATCTAGTCTATGACAAGTGTAATTCTGTGAATAAAGGGTATACTAGACTTTAGAGCAGTTTCACATACAAGCCATATGTCAATATTGTTAACACATAGAAAATTGAAAAATTCAATACGTTTGTTTCTGATGCCTCTAACATTCCAACATATAACATTAATTGACATTAGAAAAGAGAAATTTTAGTGCAAGCTGAGTAATTGCTTCATATTGTTCCAACTTAGTTTCACATCTCCATATCATCACATCTTAGTGATCATCTCCATAGTGAGAGCATATAATTCCTTTTGAGTGAAGAGATCACTCTCATAGTTCGCTCTTCTACTTGGAATATGGAGAATAGCAGGTGCCTTGGGCCATTGATGGAGTTGATGCGATGTGTGTGCAGCAGGAGTGGATATAGTGTTGGTCTTCTTTAGGGTTTTGTTATTAAGAGATGGAAAATCACTTGTGCTATTGATATTTGGTGCACTGATATAATTGTACTTTAAGCGAGAATGAGAACGAGATATGCTGCTTGCAGTCTCTCTTGTTTGACAGTACTTTACGCGGTTTGGACAGTTGATATATGTAGATTTATGGTTATCTTTACAGTTTACACAGTCGAATAAACCATTGGACTTATAATCAGATGTTTTATGGCTTTCAGCACAATTCCCGCAGAAGGTTTTAACGCGGCAATTTCTCTCACCGTGACCGTACATTTGGCAGTTGTGGCACTGCCCAACTTTGTTCTTAATTTGTCTTTCGAATTCCCAACGCACTTGGGTACGAAAGATTGATTTAATTCTGTTCCGTGAATCGGCGAACTTGACAGTACCATTAACTAAGTAAACTATGTAAATAATGTCGGTGTAACGTTCATAATTTTTCTTTATTAGTTTAATGTCTTTCCATTGCAAACCTAGTTTGAGTAGTTCACTTTTAAGAAGAGAAGCGTCATATTCGTCGAGTCCGAACAGAACAACCTAGAATGCTCTTTCCTTTTTGGAATCGTGTGTGAAATATTGTAATTTTTGTTTTTTCACAAATAAGTTTGATTCCGATAGAAATCTTTTTTAAGCAATAATCAGACAAATTAATTTGTTTCATGGAAGCATGGACGAATTCAACACTTTTATTCAAAATCCTTATTGGGGGCATCAACGCTTTATTTGACCTTGAAGGTAACATTTTGTCATCATTGTTTAAGTCCGGCAAATTTTGCAGAGGAGCAAAAGAGTTACGATTCTGAAATTGGGAATTCATTTTGAAAATTGGAAAAATTCGATTGAGGCATTGATATTCACGCAAGCGCAAGTAACGATCAAAACTGTTTTTTTTTTTTTCTTTTTGGTTTTGGTATTCAGTCCAATAATTTCTTAATTTTTCATTACTTAGTTGCAAAAACAAAAAGTGTAATTAATAAGGAGCGTATAACTAATTTGGACCCAAAAGGTAATAGTAAAAAAAAAATTTGCAAAAATGTTTATGGATATAAATGTATGTATGTATGTATGTATGCATGTATGTATACAAATTGCCTTTTGCCCGAAATTAGCGCAGAGTTTTAATCGGATACAAAAAGGACAAAAAAAATATATAACTTCAAAAAATGCAGGTTCCCGAGAGGTAAATTTTTGTTTCTTTTTTTTTATTTAAAATTAAGCGTTTTCTTTAATTTTGTTTTTATATTGCTGGGGCCGTAGTCTTCCGACGTCAACTGCTTAAATTCGACCTCGCTTCGTCTTCCAAAGGTTTTCCTCTTTATCATCCAGATTTTTTCGTTGCCCGTGTTTTTTTTTTCTTTGTTGGCTCGTTTGCCAACCGCTTTTGATTGGAGAAATCTTACGTCGCAGGAAACGGAAAATATTTTCTTCGTTGAATTTTACTTATTTGCACCACTTTCCGATGTAGTCGTCTAGTTTCTTCCTCTTACTCTTATGGCTTACTACTTGGTATTTTCTTTGTAAAATATATTTTTTTTTTCTGCTGTTTTTTTCTTCAGCTTTTGTAACACTACCCCCTTTTCAAAACTCAAGTTACAAGTGAGATCGTATACGGTGCAAGACGGTTTACGTGTACCACTCTTTGCTTCCGTTGTCCATGCGTCTGGATTTTGTAGACGACATCCGACGATTGTTTCAAAACCTGTAATGCGGGATAACTTTCCCAATTAAACAACTGATCGATTCGATAATTTGCTACCTTATAAAACTGAAAACCTTATTCTTATTTACAAACGTTTTTTTTTTTTTAGTGACATTTGTGTCGTGACATTATTATGGTTTGTTTTAGTACATGTTTTATTTGTTTTATAAGTTATGTGTTCACAATTTTATGTTTTTATTTCAGTATTTACATTTTTTCACGATTTTTAAATATTTTGTTTTTTGTTTTTTTGAATTTGTTAATTTCCGAACACAGTCATTTAGTGAAATAATCCATAACGACGATTATGTATCGATTCCCTGGTTTGGTGCCTGGTGCCTCCATTTATTTCGCTCAATACTAGCTCAAGAACTAAAACTTAAAACTAACAAAAACGAAGAGTCTATAACAAGGGCTTAAGGCTAGTGATAGATCGAACTTGAGGGAGAGAGTACTGCGATTAACATCGAAAACGGAAGGTTGGAATTTGCCTAACGCAGCATATATGTGGGCAATCAGCAACATTGTCACGGAAGAATATGAGAGACAGGATATAAAAAGGACGCACTTGAAGGATGAGGGCAGTTGTTTTCCGTCTTCTCATCGTGGCAGTTCTTGCGACAAACAAATTCTTACACTCATATTTTATCAGTTATTTTAAGTAAATGTAAATATATAATTTTAACCCCTAGAAAATAAAAGTGTTTTGTGTTACCTAAGTAAACAATCTTACAAATTTGGGGACTCGACCAGAATATTGTGTATGTGTGTTTTTTTTTAATAATACGAAATGACGTGCTTGGAAGACATAAATGAGATAAAAAGGTTTCTAAAATACGGCAGAAAAAACATTGTGATGACTCTACACAAATATGTATTTGAAGACGAAGGCGACAGATCTGACCTGATTACGATTTGCAACGCGTTAGGTATCAATTACGACGTAAGGGATGTGAGCCAACACATATTTGATAACTTAAGAAAAGGTTGTTTACTTAGTTCATGCAATGCCGATGATGACGACGAAGATGACGACGACGACGATGTTGACGACTATAATGATAACGACGACGATGCCAACAAAAATGCCGACGAGGATGGCGATGACGATAATGATGACGACAACGACAATACCAACAACAACGATGACGGCGATGGGGAAAAGGAAAAAACTCAAAACGGAAACAACAACGGGGACTAATTCAATCATCAGAAAAAGTGTATACAGATGGTGAAAGAAATTAGACAAAACAGTAATAAAAACATCATTAAAAAGGAGCAAAAAGGAATGCAAGCAGCTGTTAAAAGTGATATACCGCCGATTTCCAGACTTGCGATCAACTTCAGGGACATAGAGGACTACATAAGACCATTCGATGGAAACGGAAAAATATCCGTGGAAATGTGGGTAAGTGAATTTAAAGAAATCGCTTCAATTATGTATTGGGATGACTTCCAAAAATTTGTGTTTGAAAAAATCATTAAGAGGGTTAGCAAGGGTAAGTAAGAAGGTATAACATCATACGAAAAATTTAAGTATGCTCTATTCGACGAATTTAGAAAAACAGCAAACAGTGCGCAACTGCATAAATTGCTTCGCGAAAGAAAAAAGCAAAAAGATGAAAGTGTCCAAGAGTATTTCCTGCATATGAAAGATATAGCCTCTCAGGGAAATGTCGAAGAAGATGCTCGTATAGAGTACGTTATTGACGAAATAAAAGATTCGAACATAAATAAAGTTATTTTGTACGGTTCTAAAAATATTAGAGATTTTTAAGAGAAAATAAGATGTTACGAAACTATACAAAGAAAAGCTAAAGCAAAAAATGAATTAAGAAATCCTGAAAAGATTTTGTTAAAAGTGAAAAGAAATTCGAAATACAGTGTTTTAATTGTGGCGTAAAAGGGCATAAATCCATAAACTGCAGAGATAAAGAAAAGGGTGCCAAATGCTTCGAATGCAATAAGTTTGGCCACATTGCGAGAGATTGCATATCAAAAAAAGTTGACAATACCAAAAGCAACATGCGGATTCTACATTCTAACGATGACATAATGAACAAGGAAGTAAAAATTGGAGATAGAAAGTGGTTAGCTTTATTTGACACAGGCAGCAAATTCAATATAATAACCGAAAAAATCTATAAATATTTGAATATGCCGAAGCTTTCACAATCCAATTTTTATCTTGTCGGGTTTGGATGGAATAAAAATGAGAATAAAATAAAACCTTTAGGCCATTTTTAACAAGAAGTCGAAATTGATTCCGAAAAATTTAATTTAATATTGCATGTCATACCATCCGACTGTTTTGATGTTGAAATAGTTATTGGAAGAGTTTTGTCGACTAGCCGAAATAAGAATTACTCCAGAAGGTCTATATTTCCAGAAGTTAAAAAAAGATGTCAATGATAAGATCCACACGATAATGAAGATAGATGCTTTATCAGAACTCTAAGAAATTGACATTGGGGAAACTGCTAGTACTTACGCCAAGCAACATGTGACTGAATTGATCCAAAACTATCGCCCAAATAAGATCAAAACAATTTAATATTGAAAGATGAAACTGCCATTACATGTTATCCACGAAGGCTACCAATCAAAGAAAGACATGTGGTCGACGACCAAGTAGAAGAGTGGTTAAAAGACGGTATAATCGAAGAGTCAGATTCTGAGTTCTGTAGTCCAGTCATACTAGTAAAAAAACGAGATGGTACACAAATGCTTTGTGTCGATTACAGAAAAATTAACCGAGTAATAGTAAGGGATCCTTTCCCTCTTCCTTTGGTTGAAGACCAGCTCGATCGTTTACAAAACGCCAATATTTTTAATACCTTAGATTTAACAAAAATGGTTTTTTCCATGTGCCTGTTAGCAAAGCCAGTCGAAAATATACCGCTTTTGTAACACATAATGGACAGTATCAGCTTTTAAAAGTGCCTTTCGGACTTTCGAATTCTCCAGGTACTTTACAAAGACATGTCAATTCAGTATTTCGTAATTTAACTAGAAGAGGTATTGCATTACCGTATATTGACGATATAATTATACCCACCAAAAATGAAGAACAAGCACTATCAAACTTAGAAGAAGTTTTAACACTTTGCAGAGACTATGGGCTAGATCCTGAAAACAAAAATCCAGTTCTTGGGACATGTTATAGAAAATCAACAAGTGTCCCCGTCACCCGAGAAAATTCAAGCCCTAATAAAATATCAGATACCGCAAAACATTAAACAGTTAGAAAGCTTCCTTGGTCTTGCAGGATATTTCCGAAAATTTATACCAAATTTATATAAATATGCATATATGCATATAAGCAAGTATTATTATAGTGTAGGTACAGTAAGAACACAACGTTGACAAAATAAGCAATTGCCTCGAAACCTACGCTCCACACTGAAAGAGCATAGCCAAATATTGGGTCTATAATTCGTGCGGTTTACTAAGAGATGGCGTATTTGTATTATTCCATTGGAACATGCGTTGGAAAGCTACTGTCATTGTACGTCATTTCAGTATATTATTTGAAGCGTAAACAACAATAATTTTTTTTCACTCAAATATGTCGAACTTTGTGCCTGAAAAAGTGTTTTTGCGGGGAGTTCTTCTTCATTACTTTAATATAAATAAAACTGCTGCCGAAAGTCTTCGTATTTTGGTGGAAGTTTATGGTGAACATGCGCTAGCTGAGCGAACGTGCCAAAAATGATTTGCACGATTTAAAAGTGGTGATTTTGGCTTGGAAGACGATTAACGTCCTGGACAGCCAAAAAAGTTTGAAGATGAAGAACTGGAAGCATTACTCTATGAAGATTATTGCCAAACACAAGAAGAGCTCGCAGAATCTTTGGGTGTCACTCAAGCACTTTTAAAAGCAGCTGGATATATTCAAAAGCAAGGAAATTGGGTTCCACATGAACTCAAGCCGAGAGACGTCGAAAGGCGGTTTTGCATGTCCGAAATGTTGCTGGAACGCCACAAAAGGATGTCATTTTTGCATCGGATTGTTACTGGTGATGAAAAATGAATCCATTACGACAACCCCAAGCGCAAAAAATTATACGTGAAACCCGGCTAACCAGCCAAATCAACGGCAAAGCCGAATATCCATGGCGCAAAGGTAATGCTATGTATTTGGTGGGATCAGATGGGTGTGTTGTATTATGAGCTGCTAAAACCGAGTGAAACCATCAATGGCAAACGCTACCGAACACAATTAATCCATTTGAAGAGAGCAGTATCCGAAAAACGCCCGGAATATGCGACCAGACATGCGACACGGCAATAATTTTCCATCATGACAACGCTCAGCCCCACGTTGCTATTCCGGTTAAGAACTATTTGGAAAACAGTGGATGGGAAGTCTTACCCCACCCGCCTTATAGCCCAGATTTTTCCCCTTCTGACTACCATTTGTTCCGGTCGATGCAGAACGCCCTCACTGAAATACGGTTCACATTAAAGCAGAATATCAAAAATTGGCTTGATTCATTCTTGGCTGCCAAGCCGGCGCAGTTCTTTTGGGATGGGATCCACAAATTGCCAGAAAGATGGGAAAAAGTCATAGCTTCAGATGGGCAATACTCTGAATAATATTATTGTACATGTTTTTCTTAAATAAACGTTCAAATTTTGAAAAATTAAGTTATATACCCAATATGTTTAGACCGTCCAGCATGTAGTTATATAAGTACTTGAAAAAACAAAATATATATATAGTATTGATATAAAATATAAAAAGTATTATTACAGTGTACGTACAGTAAGAATACAACGTAGACAAGATAAGCAATTGCCTCGAAACCTACGCTCCACACTGAAAGAGCATAACCAAATACGTCAATGTTTGCGTATGTTACTTTCATGAAAAAATGTATAATGGTTTTATTAATATTTGTTTTTCCCTATCAAACACTTACGATACATGTTAAATTATGAAGATTTTCATATTTTTCCATAGTCTTAAATCCAATATAGTATGTAGTATATAAATGTATGTATATTACATATATTAAATAAATATTTAATAATAAATATTGTAAAAGTATTGGAAGGGAATAGTCAGTTTTCAAAAGTGTGAGCTACTACATATATAATTTTCGATAACCTGACATTCGCGTGAAAAAAAACAAACTTTTTAATCTTGACTGACTGTCAAAGTTTCCTTTCCAGTGTACTCACCACATAACTACGAGTACGTGACACCGGACATCTAAAAACATAAACATTTAATATCTATTCAGACTGTTTTTTATCAGGACATAAAGTTTGAACATGACCTGAATTAAATATTTAAGGCAATACGGATAAAACTCAGTTTCAGTAAGTTTAAAAAGTTTATTTGTCTGTACATCTACAGATCTTTAACGGAAATAATAAATAAATATCTGCAACAAAGCTTCTAAAGGGACTTTGACATTGTGAGCGGAAATAATATACATTCCTGTCGTTATTTGTATTCACATCAGAAACACTATAATTTATATACCCTGGAAGACATATTCACATATACCACATATCAATTCTATAATGAAATTCGGTTTATTTAAGGTGGAAAATAAAGAAATATAAAAGTTATATATAGACAAATATTATTCCTTATTTGATGCATTAAATTTAAGTCGAGTACTATACCATACTCGTATACTTAAAATTTACAAGTATTAAATAAAGGTGAAATATAAGCCATCTTTTCCCTAAGAAGTGTCGGGAACTTGTAAATGCAACTGAATTTAAAAAAAAAAGACATGGAAGAAAGGAAACAACACATAAATTATATGTGTAATAGTGTAATATAATTTTTATAAATAGACCAAGGTAAATAAATTAAATTATTTAGTAAAAATAAAAAATAAAAAAACAAAGAAATAAAGTGAATTTATTGGTTGGAAACTTGGATTCATAGAGTTGGTATACAGACAAAATATTTACATTCTTATACAAAATGTTAACGTATATATATGCAGATGTATGTATTAACAAAATGGAATAACATTATCAAACCGAAATCAAGAATCTCTGTAATCTCGTTCAATACTTACTGTAATATGTAAGGTATATCTAAATTTCACATTACTTATGATATATTGTAGTATTTTGGCACCGTAACATCAAAGATGCTTATGAGAAATTCTTTTTTTGTTAATTATTTTTAGTAATTTTATTTTTAGTTTACTCAGTATAAAATTATTTAGTCAGTTACAAAGAAGTCATTTTCGGAATAACTAACACTTAAAATTGCTTGTAGTACTATATGCGCAGGTGGTACAATGTTGCATTTACCCAGTTCGACATGAGTTTAAAAATATTTGTATTACAAATTTCTAAAGATTATACTCTGAAAGAAGATCATCCAAATATCGCGTGTAGGGTAAAAACGAGAACTAGTGAGCTGTATAGAACATTCGGCATCTAGTTTATGATGTTTTAAGATAAAAGTATTTTTTAACAAAGTTCGCTGGAATCAAAATAAGGCTTAGATGGTCTGACGATCCGAAAAGAAGAGAAGGAATATTTGTGCATGTCAAACTTGTAAAGTCAAAGGACAATGTCAGTGTTACAAATGTCTAATGTCTTGTTCACATTTACAATATCCCCTCTGAACGAGATATATCTTCACATTTTTAATACATGGGCTGAAAAGTCCGTTTCTAAGAGAGGGCACCACTTGAATTAAATCCATACAATTTTCAGTTAGTACCAACCTTCAAAAGATACGTGTATAAATATAACAGCTGTCGGACAATTAGTTCTCGAGTGAAGCAACTTTTATTATTGTGAAAAAAATGGATTCAAAGCAATTTCGTGTGTTGATTTATCATTGATTTTTGATGAAAAAAAGTGCAGCCGATGCAAAGAAATGGCTTGATAAGTGTTACCCGGACTCTGCACCAGCCGAACGAACCATTCGCAAGTGGACTGAAAAATTTAAAAGTGGTCATACAAGCACCGAAGATGATGCACGCAGTGGACGTCCAAAAGAGGCTGTTTCAGATAAAAACATCAAAAAATTCCACAAGATGATTACGAATGACCGTAAAGGGTAGTTGATCGAGATAGCTGAGGCTCTGAAGATATCAAAAGAGCGTGTTGGATATATCATACACGAATATTTGGACATGCGAAAGCTCTGTTCAAAGTGGGTGCCGCGTTTGCACACATTCGACCAAAAACAACAACGTGTTGATGATTCAGAGGAATGTTTAAAGCTGTTCAACCGCAATAAAGCCGAATCTTTGCGTCGATATGTGACAATGGATGAAACAGGGCTCCATCACTCCACACCAGAGTCAAGTCGGCAATCAGCTGAGTGGCGAGCAGGCGACGAACCTCGTCCAAAACGACCAAAAACTCAACAGTCGGCTGGCAAGGTTATGGCATCCGTATTTTGGGATACACATGGAATAATTTTCATCGACTACCTCCAAAAGGGGCAGACTATCAACAGCGACTATTACATTGCATTGTTTGAGCGTTTGAAGGACGAAATCGCAGAAAAACAGCAGCATTTGAAGAAAAAGAAAGTGCTGTTTCATCAAGACAATGCACCGTGTCACCACCACCGTATTCTCCAGATTATGGAGAATCCCCAGCGACTATTTCCTGTTCCCAGACCTCAAAAGAATTTTCGCCGGAAAGAGATTTAAGACCGATGAAGAAGTAATCGCCGAAACAGAGGCCTATTTTGAGGCTAGACCGAAATCGTACTACAAAACTGGTATCGAAAGATTGAAAGGCCCTCGAAGGCAACTATATTGATAAATAAAGTTGAATTTTGCAAAAATTTTGTGTTTTACTATAAAACGGCACTTTTCTGCCCATGTGTTATTTTGTATATAAGGGAACAATTTAAAATTGAATCTTGGAAATAAACAAACTTAAACCTTGCTCTAGGTTTTACCGTTATTACCGATAATTCATAATAATAATATTATTTTCAACAAAATTTACAATTCGATTTTAAGTGTAAATTATTTTAACTTTAGCTGAGATCAGTTCACCACTTAGCCCAAGTTTCTTTGGAAAATAATATGGTTTAATTTTAGGTATGTTTTTCGTTAAAGCATCCGCAATTCCGAATACGAATTGTTGTTGACTTTGTCTTCTGCATCTTTTTTGTCATAGTAAAAAAAAGTTAAAAAAGAAAAGAGGTATAAGTCTGTTTGGGTCAAAAACGGGAAAGTGCTCATGCGTAAAGGGGAAAATGACGACATCATTTTTCATAAAATCAAATTGAAGATCTTTCTTCTCTTAGCTTAAATGCTAGATCAAAATATTTATCTTTTAGATGTCCAATCTGTCAATTTTACTAATATTTCTCGATCTCTTTTTTGACCAAACGCACTTATCAAATTATCTTATTATCCACCGAAACATAAGAAGCATGCGTAAGAATTTCAGCCATTTTCTTGCTCATTTAAATTCATTTGTAAACAAGCCTGATTTAATTTTTTTGACGGAAAATTGACAACAATTACGCGTCTGATGGCGTTGCGGCCTTTATAAATAATTCGTTTTACCCTTAATCTTATATCTTCAATTTTATCACATGTGATGTACTCAAAGTTATAATCAGGGAGTTGAAATGATCGTTTCTTTGTGTCTATAGATTTAATGAGTCTTCGTCAATTAATATGTTTTATGAGGAATTGGAAGGCTTATTGTCTAATGTTTCTAATGACGTTATCCTCTTAGGATATATTAATTTAAATATCTTACAAAACTCAACTTGGGTGAATAACTATTTGTTTTTGTTGTTTACTTTTGGTTTTGAGTCGTGTATTAATAGTCCAACGAGTATTTCTGTCTCTTCTAGTACTCGTATTGATCACATTATGATACGTCTTTTTAAACCTCAAAGTATATTAATTTTTAGCTCTGTTGTTGATTTGCAAGTCTCTAATCATTGTGCCACGTGTCTTAGTTTAAAATATTCTTGTTCCCCTATAAAGACGTTCGAATGGTGATGTTTTCACTAAAACCGACTTTGCCTCTCTTAATAATCTCCTTAGGTTAGAACATTGGGAAATGTTCATTCAATTCAATGTATTGAATGAATGTATATTAATCCTTCTATTGCCTTCTTTAAGTTTATTATGACACTAGAATACCATACCCTTTAATGTTAAAAAAAATAGTAAAAAAGGAGAACAAGTTGAAAAAACTCGTGCCTTGGATATCTTTTGATTTATTGAGAAAAATCAAGAATAAAAATAAACTACACAAAAAGAAAATTAATAATTCCGACAATGACAATATCAAGACTAGATATAAAAAAATGTGTAAAGATATTCTTAAAGATGTTTTGCTATTTAAAAACAATTACTAGCTTAACAAGTTTAGTCAAAGATATATTAAATGGATCGAATCAATAAGAACAACTCCAGAGCATAAAAAAATATTAATGCTCTTATATCAGACTCTAATATGTTAGTAGACACATTTAATAAACAACTATAGGCCTATCTCGATATTGTCGGTTTTCTCGAAAATTTTTGAAAAAAACTGTCAAAATAAGAATGTTCAGGTTCTTAGAAAAAAATCGTTTTTTCAGTGAATGCCAATTTGGCTTTCGTTCTGGTTGTTCAACTGAAGATGCCCTCCTAAAATTCTGCGCTGAAATATATAACAGTTTTAATAATAGGAACCTAACCGCTGCACTCTTCATAGACATAACAAAATCCTTTGATACTGTAGATTATGATACAATCGTACTTCTGAGTAAACTCTACAAATGTGTTTTAGAGGTATTATTCATGATTGGTTTCGATCCTACAATTCCAACAGAGTTCAAAGAGTAAAAATCACTGGCGTCTTTAGTTCCCTTCGTTCTGTCCCTGTAGGTGTTCCTTAAGGTTCTGTTCTATTTCTTATATTTATTAACTCATTATTTTTACAAAAATATCATAGCAAATTCACTGTATTTGTGGAGGGTATGGTGTGTGTTTTCACAAGCAATTCAGCATTAAATCTTTGTGCTGACATCAATCATGATATTGAAGCACTAAGTCATTGGTTCGAAATGCAAAAAATGGTTTTAAGTGACAAAACTTTAAAAAATTATGTTTTTTAATCGGAGTGGTATAGAAGTAGACTATGGACCATTTCTGTTTTATAATAACAACTGTTATAGATATAAGCACAGTATGACTGTTTGTAATTCTGACGTAAACTCGCAGACGTATTTTGAAAGAAAAAATCTTGCTCTGACAAATGTTTTAGTATAGTTAAAGTTAATCAGTTAAAATATCTGGAAGTTTTACTTGACTGCAAGATGAATTGGTCGGCACCCATAACTACGCTTAAGAAGTATCTGCTGGCAGATACTAGACAAATCTATTTTCTGAAGTCTACTGCTCAAAGGTTCTTCTTAAGCGTATTTATTTTGGTTTAGTGCATTCTAAACTGGAATATGGTTTATCTTCCTGGGGCGGTACTCACTATAATAAAATGCATCCTCTCCTCACTACCCAAAAACATGTTATTCGTCTTTTTTGTAACAAAAACCGATGGTATATTAACTTAGTTCTCTTTAGAAACCTTAACATTTTACCTTTGAAACATTTATATTGTTATAAAGTTTTGAAGGTATTCTTGTTAGACGCTCATCTAACTACAGACTTAGAATAAATGAACAAAATCTCGTCCAAGTACCTCATCACAATGTATAAATCTTTTTTAACTGTTTTTACAATTTTTTAATTTTTTAACAAACTACCTTATAATATAAGACGTATACGTAATGAGTCCAATTTCTTTAAGCAAATGAAATCGTGACTTAACTACAGAGATGTTCTTTAACTGACTTTTTTCTTCTTTTTATTGCTTCTTATGTTAATTTCTAATAATTATCATCTTTTCATTTTTGTTACTGCTTTTTACGTTATTCTATAATGACCCCACTCTTTCAATTTGTAATTTAATTTTAATCTTTTTTTTTTGTGAATCTGCTGTCGCTTGCTCCTTAAGAGCTAAAGATTTCACATAATTTTTTATTTTTTTTTTTTTTACTTATTACTTTTTCTTCCATTTGTATACACTGTTGCCTGTATCTTTTATTTGTAACGTATTTGTAAAAAAGTATTAAATAAAAATAATAAAAATAAAAATAAATAATCAGAACGTATGGTTTGGGGATGATTGGAAAATCTCACACTGAACGCCCTTGAACCAAATCCAACAATGACCACAGCTTCAGATGATATCGCACCGCCTTGGAATAAAAATAAGCTTCAATTTCAATGGGTTCGATTTTCTAGAGGAGTTTCTTGTCAATGGTGCCCTTCATAAAGCGCAAAACACGTAAACTCAAAATCGACCTCATATATGGCAACTCATGGTCACATGGATATTGGCTTCAGGAAAACCTTTTATTGTAATGATGTTGAAATTGGGTTAGAACCCAACTTGTTGAACTGTTTTAGGACCTTAATCACGTAATGCCTCTGATCTGGTGCAAAGTTCTCTACTCTCAAGTTTCATTCGATTTCATTGCAGCCCAGTTTTAATAGCTTACTTCCAAAGCGATGATTCAGAGCTGACAATAGTTTCTTTGTACGTAAAAGGATCGCTTATTGTCGTTCGATTGCCACGAAACCGTACCGCGGTGGTCGATAACTTGCTTTGGGCCTTTAAGCCGAATTTACCAGAAGAAAATTCATTAGAATCGTGTAAATTATCATTATACACATCAGATTCATCCGTTTTCATTATTTATTTCAAGAATAGATGAATTTTCTTCTTCTGTGATAGCGCTTAAAGCTGGCACATCAACTAAATGCTATTTGGACTGCAGTTGGCACCTCAGAAATCGGCTTGACAGCTAATTCCCCACCTGTTTCAACGTCAATTACTAGCTGATCACCAATTTCATCAACAACTTCTCTTCTGGAATTGGCATCTGTTTTCAGTTCATCGACATCTTTCACAAATGATGGGTTGTTTCAATAAGAATTTCTTTTATTAATTTGTGCCTTTAACACAAACGACACATTGTTCGCACTTTTTCGACGATAATTTGATTCTATTCAATGAGTTTTGTTTTTTCAGCGAATTACTGTCACAAATAACGTTTCATTTATTTGCACAGCTGTCAATTCAACCAATAAAGTCCATCCAATAACGACACTGTGCCAATGAGTTCATGATTTTTATTTTAAATTTTACAACTGGTATTTTCAAACATAATCTTCTTTTTTTTGATTGTTATTTGACTCACACATTATAAATTTCTACACAGCTGTGGAATACATGTAACTTTTGTAAAGGTTTCTTGTATTTTGCTTTAACCATTCTTTAAAATCATGTCAAAGTGACCCGCACAATTTTCTTTTATAGTTCAATTATTCGCAACAACTTTTTTATCCGAGATTACCCGTTTATTTGATAAAGTCGAATTTTTCATTATCATGTGCGACGTAATACCGCTATCGATATACCAATCCATTGAATTTGCATTACATGCAAGCTACGACGTAAATGACAGATTTTTATTTTTTGCTTCTTGTTAAATTCTTTCATCTTCTTAGGATATAATTTAGCAAAATGCCCAATTTGTTTGCAAAAAAGTCAAGGGGACTGCTTATTTCTAGCGAACATTGCGCTGCTAAATACTAATTGAGTTACGGCTCGGTTTTCACATATTCAATTGTTAGTGTACCCTATATATTTTCGATGGTCATGACGAAAGTATCAAATTCAGATGGTAAACCAGCAAGCATAATCGACGCAACCACTTTATCATTCAGTTTTAAACCGTCGTTGTTCACTCAAGACGATAACGACAGCATTTCAGGATTATTCATCGTGCGGTTTGATTTGATGATGATGATGAGATGGCGTTGCTTGTATTATTCCATTGTTATTATTCCATTGGAACATGGAATCATGCGTGATCAGTCAAAAAAAGCCTATTTAAAATCAAACCTCACGATGAATCACCATATATATATAAAAAACGCTGCCGAAATCTGAGAGAAATGTATGAGTTAATTGTTTCAATAATGCGACTCTGCGATTGAGTTCGGTTTCACTGAGTGTAATCCATGCATCTTTCGCTATTTCTTTGCTTCCAATATATAAAAATACTTGAGAGTCGACTAGCAAGACATTTAAAGTCTCGGGTTATTTCTGATTCGGTGATCGATGTATGTGCAAGACCACAAATCTTTTAAAACGAGATACAATTTGATGTTCTTTTTTCCACACGTTATAACTGTCCCGACCGCACAGTTTTTCAAAAGAAATTAAATTCAAGAAAAGGAAGAAATTCAAACAACGAATTCAGACGTTGAATTTTTTTTGTTTTTATTTTCAATTCAATCACCACATTTCCAACGATTAGTTTCACGAGTTGAAAATGTGTCCGGAATAAAAATAAAGTCAGGACGGTCTGACGATCTAAAAAGAGGAGAGAGAATTTATTTAACTGTCAAACTTGTACAGTGAAAAGTTGCAAGAACGTTCACAATGCAAATTACTGAGCACAGGTCAAATAATAACCATACAATAACTAAACTGCTAGTTGATAATTCAAACAATTAGGAAAGGCAGCAGTCTTTTTACTTACAACGCAAAGCAACATCAACCTAGAACTGCTTGGCGCTTAATAGATGAAAGGGTGTCATGCCAATTTTAGGCAATGGCGTTGGCGTAATAGAACCAATAGGATGTAAAAGAGAAACAAGACATATGAAAACAAGACAAAACTCTTCGTTTTTAAGTACTTTATTTTACTTGAAAACATTTAAGGATCTAAGAAGTGACATTAAATTAATTATTTTAAATTTCTTACTATACTATACCCACCAAGAACATAACAGGTATAACTGCGCTGCTTCTACATAAATTCTCCTTTAAATAATTTTACAATTAGAATAAGACCAAATTTTTAAACCTTTCTCATCTTAGATACGAAAAGCGCATTTACAACTGTGTGAAACATAGTTTAGAAGTGAAACAGGTGTAATATAATTATATAAAGACAATGTTCACCAATGTTCCATTAAATGTATTCCCTTTTTTATTGAAATAATAATTATTGTATAATGTATAACTGATTTATAATATTTACATATTATTATTACTGAGATCGATATAATCCGCCAAAAAATCACAACAGCTATTTGTTACATAAAACTTATTATTAAAGTACTATGTTATGTCAACAATTATTTATGAAAACACAAGGTTCTGGCTTTGTAATTTTCTTGAATAAAAATTTAACATACGAGTACATTGTAAATAAAATTAGCTTTTTCAATTTCGTAAGTCTGCTGACAAAAAAATTGTCAGAGCAATCCTTGTATGCGTTGTGCACAATCGCAAGCGTCTTTTGCAGTGCTCATGCGTCTTCTCCTTTATTTTTAATTAACTGCTGAAATATGTAACCCGTATAAAATCTCATGCTACTTGCTTATTTCACATATCTGTGTTGCTACTATTACTTTATAAGCAAGTATAATATGCTAACATTTTTAAATTCGAGCGATTCAATTACGTTTCTTCCGTCTCTATCTTCGAATCTCTTCTGGAACATTCTGCTGCTTACTGAACCAGATTTTTTAAAGACCTAAACATAGAAATCTATTCAATAACGGTTCTTTAAAGTTGATACTTCCGCGGTTTAATTTTTCTTTTAAACATCTCGTGCATCGTCCAACACTACGCGTATGATGGTTACGTTAAATTGGACAACGACTTAACCTATTTTTGACACAAAATATGAACCGTGTTTTCGTACCAATAGTCACCAATTGCTAACTGTACATGAAACGTCATTATCGCAACTTCTTTAATGGAATCCTACCGGTAGCATAAATCCAATGATTTTTACCCAGATCTTTTAGTAGTAAAATGTTTCCTAAGGTTGAACAACACACATATTAAAACCTGTAATTTTTGTACACATAATTTAATAATGTCCGTAATAACTTTAATTAGCAATAAATATTAATAAAAGATACAAAATAATTGTTGGGACTAACAAAGTCACACAACAAAATTTGCATTGCCGTGTGTGCACATGGGTCTCAAATACAACAATGCTGTGCTGTAGTGTCACACAATTGTTTCAAATGACACAAGCGCAGCGTACGATTCAAGTTTTTATATTTTTTATGTTAGAGTTCCCACAATAATAAGCATAATTTTAGTACCATATATGAGTTTGAGTAAGAAAATAAGGTTTTTTGAGTTATTCATCACCTACAGAAATATAGAGCAGATCTACATTTGTCATTCGACAATGAACAAACCATCGACATGTTAGCAAGGTTACTGACATTGGTATATTACAACAAAAAAAGACATTTAGCGTTACTAAGGCTACTGACATTGGTAAATTATAACTAACAACTGAAGTGTCAGTGAAGAAGTTTTTTCACCAGTCTTAGACAAAATCAATATGGAAGAACTAGATAAGGCAACAATAAGCTTCAGCAAAGGTAGTGCTCTGGAGAGACACAGCGTTATAAGCACGAGCGTTTGGAGAGAATAAACACGTTATAGGCCGAGTTTCGTAACAACCATGAATTTATTAAACCAGACACGCTATATATGCAAAGAAATACATATGGCAGAGTGGAGGAGATGTATAAAAATCTAAAAGGCTTATTAGACAGCATGGTTCCTCCTTAAGACGGAGATATTGAATCAGTTCCACGTCTAAGGACATCACCCTCCAATCGCAAAGGCTCAGAAAACTTTACGTGAAAACTTAAGCCATAATCGATAACATGGAGGAGTTCGAAGAAACTTTTGCTGGATATTCGAAGGAAATATACGAATACCAACAGAATCAAGAAAGCAACTTCGGAATTTGGAAGATAGAATGCAATGGAAGACGACTTGCAGTCAGCATATATCAAGCAGTCGAAATGCAATATACGGATATTAAAATAGACATAAATCAATGCTTTCATCGGATGGCGTTTACTCTAGGCATAAAAAATAAATTCTATACTGAGATGGAATGCAACGCAAAACTTCCTCTGTTAAGGTTACTAATATTTCGAGGAAATCATCTGGAGTGGAGTATTTTCTATGATGTATTTTCAACAATAAATCGTGAAGAAGATTCCTTAAGGACAACAGAAAAAATGGAATATTTGAAGACCCATTTGGATGGAGAACCACTTCAATTAATTCAACATTTAACAATTTCGAATTCCAATTACTTCTGCGCATGGGAAACGCTTAAATCTAAGGACAGTAAC
This sequence comes from Volucella inanis, assembly GCA_907269105.1. NCBI lineage: Eukaryota > Metazoa > Arthropoda > Insecta > Diptera > Syrphidae > Volucella > Volucella inanis. The sequence continues at coordinate 93,447,484 of OU026157.1, read as the reverse complement.
GAGCGCAAAATCGTGTCGTTGAACATTGACAAAATGTTGAGATCCTATGCAAACCAGTCAACTGCAACTGCAATTAAATCAGTTTTGGATGCCATTAATAAATGATTATCAGCTTTAAAAAAATTTGGGCTTTAATACATCTTCTTGAGGTCCTATCATAGTGCATTTAATAACGAAATCACTAGATCAATTCACTCATCAGACATTATTGTATTTTAAGACTTCTTAGAAAAAAGATATCAAGTTGGTAAACGATTCGAAACATCAATTCGTTACTTCCTTGTTACTTCAAAAACAATGGAGTGCGTAATTTTTAAAGGCAAACACGCAGTATACACATGCGCAAAATTCACGAATAGCACACCAAAGCAACAGCTTGAATTTATCAAGCACCCCAATCTGTGTATAAATTGTCTACGACATGGTAAGGAAACCCAGTGCTATAGCAAGCGGAATTCCAAAATTTGCTATAAAAAGCACCATTCATAATTCTACAGTTAAAGCAAATGGAACAACTTAGCTGTTCAAAATCCACCAAACAAGTGATCTACGGCGAACAGAACTAAAATGTATTACTAACGACTGCAATTGTAAACATAAGCAGCAGTGGCTCATCTCAGGACGGATATCCTACAAAAAACATTGTATGATCAGATTATTAGCCCAAACATCACTTGATTGACAGTTGGAAAAATTCTGCGAGCTAGAAGAGGTTGCGACACCGAAATACTTGAATTCATGTAATAGGGAATGTGAAGATATATATAGGAGAACACATCATCGACGACCTGAAGGAAGATACGTGGTGAAGCTTCCATGCAACAAACAGATATTTACATTCGAAGACTCGAAGAACAGGGCCATCATAAGATTTCGTCAGCTGGAAGCAAAGCTTAAAAACAGATTGCAGCTAAAAAATGAATATACAAAGGTTATTAATAATTTACAGTAGCACGGACACATAATCGAGGCAACTTTAGGTAACCATCTCCAGGATTCCAATTACTACATGCATGTGGGTGGCTGTGGCTCAAGAGGTAGTAGACTGGCTTCCAAATCGGGGAGGTTCGGTGTTCAAATCGGTGATTAATAATTTAATCTCCCCATTAAATGTTGAATTCCACATATTGAGCGAAATTAATCACTGAGCCCAAAACATCTTTCTTTCCCTCTCTATCCCCTTTCCCAAAAAACTTAACACATGCTGAGGCATTATAAGTGTATTTATACCCACTTGAGTGTTACGTTCTTTAAAAAAAAATGCCCCATAATGCTGTCCAAAAACCTAAGAGCACTACTACAATGTGTTACGCGTAATGTTCGATGGATCTGCGAAAACTTTTACTGGCGTTAGTTTGAATCAGTTAATGCTATTTAATCACAAGCTTCAAGAAGGTATCACAACAATTCTGATCCGATGGCGAAGCCATAGGTATGTCTTTATTGCAGATATTGAAAAGACTACTAGCTTTTGACGGGAAGAAAATGTATCCAGTTGCATCAGAAATTGTAAAACCTTTTTATGTTGCTGACGTATTGTCCGGCCGAGATATATTTTCCGAATGTAAAGAGGCTCAGGTATAACTCATTGTAATGCTAGGAGGAGCAGGTTTTCATCTTCGGAAGGGGACTGCACCCGACCATACCGAGACTCAAAATTAAATAAAGATTTTAGAAGAAGAAACCATTGGAGCCTGTATGCGACACCTTTCAATTCAAGGTTCACAGCGATAAAATTTTAGGGCAAGAAGACATCTTGACGAAGCGGAAAACTTTTCCTGAAATAGTCAAATTATATGACTCACTTGGATGGCTAGCACCAGTGACAGTAATGCAATAAACTTAGATATCGGATGTGGAATGAAATGAACCCCTTTCAGCTGAATTGAGAAGTCAGTGGAACAAAATTAAGGACAATCTTGTGACCCTGGAGGACATTGGCATCTCTAGATAAATGAAAAATTTTAACTTCATGGATTCTGTGAAGCCTCAGAACCAGCATATGCGGCAATAGTATATTCAAGAGTTGCTTAAGGAAATATATCTTACACAACAACGTTGTTGATAGCAAAAACAAATCTGGCTCCAATTCCAAATTAGAACATTGGCAGAAATACTAAAGAAATTTGGCTCACAAGTTAATGAAGTATTCGCCTGGAGTGACTCTGCAATCGCTCTTGCCTGAATCCAAAAATGTCCATCGACCTGAAAGACATTTGTCGCGAATACAGTGTTGGAAATACAAAAAGTAACTAAACAAACTTCATGGAGGCACAAACTAAAACTCAATTAACGGGATTGTTACCGTCTCCACGAGTAACTCCGCCTTTACAAATACTGAAGTCGATTATGCTATGCTGGACCAATTCCACAGGACGAGGAAATAGAACAACGAAGGCTAACATTGCTTTATTTGTCTGTTTGTCGACCAAGGTTGTTCACATAGAAGTAGTGAAAGCTCTGCAACTTTCATAGAAGTTTTATATCAAGAAAAGGAATGTGTTCACAAGTCGAAAAAACCATAACACTTACTCCTAGACATTTTCTTATTGGATGTGCACTTAATGCTTCCCCCCAACAGATCATAGAGGATTTAAAAGCTTACCGTTCCCGTTGGCTATTAATATAAAAGATGACTCACAACATCAACAACGAACCAAATGGAAAAGAAAGGAGCCCAATGTTAACCTTGGCGATATTGTATTAATTAAATAACATCGATTTCCACCAACTGCATCGCCGATGGGAATCATAACGGAAGTACACCCAGGAAAGGATAACGAAATTCGCGCTGCTACAGTATTTAGTAACCAAAAAAACTCCATGACTTAACTGTGCATTATGCCTATGATACAATAATGAGATACAACAAGAGTTAATACAAGCTTCTACAAAACTTAAAAAACACTAGTTCAAGTCAGTGTTGCATGTACGAAAACATCAATGAAAGAAACTAGAAAAGGAGCAGACGTTCCAAAGAAGCGCTTACGGCAAAAAAGCAAGAAGAGAATCAGCCTACCAATATGGATTTGGTTATGCCAGTGAACAAACAGTATGAGATAATGCAATTCAACAGTCAGCCCGGTATTTATTTCAAGGATGTTGGACGAGCAAACCTGATATCTAGCACTTGGAAAACAATTATCTTTTTCAATATAAGCAACTATTGGTCACAATATTATATGCTCAAGCAATGTATCAAGCACATTAAGGAAATTAAGGAAGAATAGTCATTTACTTAAAGGCAACTTAACCAACTGAATGGAGTATTTAATGAACTGTGTCATCCACGGTTTCAAATAAACTGCTGATTATGATAAATTATCAACACACTCAAAACATTTTACTCAATATTGTGTTTTCAACACAGTGATACAATGCATCCACTGACGAGTATACGTTTATTGAATCTACAACAGTTTAGGAACGAATTGACAGGACCACCTTCCGCGTTCATTGATGATACCATGCGAGGCTTGAATCTATACTGCAACTTTATATGAGTCTCCAGTCAAGAGAACGAGTTACTGAATGCAACATCATTATCGAAATTATTCTTCCTCTACTATACAAAGAATGTTTGTTTAAGGTATACAATGTCTTGCGCTTATATTATTTGCAACTTTAATCCAATACCAAAAATACTTAAGGCTGTGTTAACATTTATCATCAATAGATCAAATAATGTTAATTATTGGGAAGCATATAGTAACTAGCACGATAAACTCATCATTTCTTTCATCACACAACCTTTCGAAGCAGTTAAGCAGTTATGTTTAATATAAGGTGTCTCAGGTAAGGAAATCTGATAACTGGACATTTCCGGTGTTCCAGTGTGGGTGTCCGTTTTCACCCCCTCTCAAGTAATAGGCCGTTGAAACGAGACACCTCTGATTTTTATGTGTAATTACTTAAAATACTTCAGCTTTTGAATGGTTACAGTAGAGGAACGAATGTGTACGTTTTGGAAAGTCAATTTATTTGAGGTTAAAGTGCCCTAATATAAAAATAAAATGTGCTAAAATAAATAAAGAAATCAAAAACATCTATTTTTTACATCTTTTCTTTTTGGTTTTTGTTTTTTATTTTTTAATTTACTGCAGCACTTTTCTTTTAAGTTCTTCCCTGACTGTCCTTAATCCTATTGTTCAAATCATTGAATGTTATTCTTTCTAATAATAAAATAATGTCCTTTATCTACGTCCCCATAAATAGAAGTCCAGGGTATTGTTCACAGATATTACATGACACAGAATGGGTAAATCCTACCCATTTTTTTTGAAATCAATATTATTCAAAATTGTGAGATGATGTGCCCAATTGGTTTTTTGTGTTAATGCGCATATAAACCTGCATGGATTTATATCTTCTAATTTTTCAGAAAATTGAAAATTACTAAAACTATTTTTTATAAGACGTTTTTTTTTTTTTGGTATTTATGGTGATCTCACTTTGAGGATTAATATTGATGGTAGGGTCATCTTTGTTAGTAAAGTATAGCAGTCCCAGTCATCAGTTTGTGAGTAAATTAGGTGTTAGTTAAGAGTAGTCAATTAAATGTTCAATGTACGAGTACATATTAAAAAGGTATGTAAGTTTCGTCAATGAAGTCATCGTCCGTACTGGTGTCAATGTCGACTTCGTTGAGTTCGTCGATGATGGTGAAGAGCCGAGGTTGTTTTGGTGGTAGAAAACCTTCTAAGTGCTCATTGTGAACGGTCGGAGGGTCGAAGTCCTTCAGTTGCAAGCCCACACTTTCTTTACCTTTGACAAAACCTGAGTACACTTTTTTTACGTCAATTAAAAATTCCGTGATTTGGGAGCCCATGTCGTCCTTATAATTTTTTTTCAAGGCAGTATTTCCGGTAAAAGAAAAGTCCCATGTATTGGTGAAGGTGCTGCGTTGTATTGCAGCATGAAATTGATTTTTTTTAGAAGCTTGTTCTGATTTTCAAGATCATTTATAGTATTGGTTGCATCGGTCTTGTCAACATATTCGCCTTTGCTGTGGTTTGTAATTTCCTGAGTCGTAGAAGTAGGGAACCAATACTTATGTACTGGCGTGCGCTGTCGGTACAAATACGACTGTTGTTGGGGTTAACGTATTTGTGTATATAAGGCCACAAGTCTTCTTTACTTTTGGAGTTCACTTTAAAGAAGAGTCCTACCTTATCTTCTTTACAAAATAACTCCAACACTACGATTTTCATTTGTACGGTTACACGGCCTCTGTGGTATTTCCTTTTTTTAAGAAAGGTCTCGTCGATTTGTACAGTTTTTCCTTCGCCGCCAATGTTGACATCGACATGAGATGCTATTATTTCGGCTATTTCACGACAATATTATAGTAGATTTACTAAGCTCACTCTTATTGTCGTGATGGCGCCAAGCGATTATATGCTAATTTTAAAATAATAACATACAAATAATAATATTTTTAAAAAAATCCTTAGGTTGTAGCTTAAGGTTTAATTAATTTACCTGAAAAACCGTGTTCACAGGCATTTTGATAACAAAAGCGATAATTACTGCAAGCACCTCGCGAATCTCTAGTCGACTTTGAGGTCCATGGAAAATGTACCGATAGACGGGTTGATTGTATTTCTACAAATTTTGTAACCTTTTTTTTAGAGCTTTTCTTTCAGCATCGCCACATCCAACGGAACTTTACATTTCTACACTTTTCTACCTTCATAGGTAAATTGCAACACAGTAGGGAATTGATGTTTTAGTGGGAATTAAACCAGATTCTTCTAAAAATTCAATGCTTCTTTCGTTGGTCGACACCAAATCTCCGAACGAACAAAACAATGAGAAAATATTTAGCTTAGGATGGTTAGAGGATGCTTAGTTGTCATTAGCATTCACAAAAAATATCACTTGATTCGCACTACAGTTGAACACACAACAATAACAATAACTAATAACACAAAAAGAAATAACGAAATTAAAGCCAAACGTTTGTTCGGTTATATGTTTGCATCATTATCAAGTGCATTTCATACGTACAAACAGAGATATTTCGCAAAGTAAATAATTTACTGCAACATTGGAACATGTGAATTTTCTATATTGCGAATTAGTGAAACTTTATTATTAATGGGAACTTTGTAATTTTGTGATGAGAACTGTGGATGAAGAGTATTGATGACATAGGCGCCTGCCTGACGAAAAGCACATACCCCGAGTAGAGCAACGAAGTTGCGTGAGCGGGACCTGCCGCCTGCGGAAAGAGAGTTGAAATCCCTTAATCCCACGAAGCGGGTCACCCGTGTACTCTTAATTAAGAAAACCATTGATATAGGCGTCTGCGAGATGTTTAAATAATACTCATTAACTTATTGAAAGGAAGACTACGTACATAAATGCCAAAAAACAAAACTAAATTAGTAATTTCAATTTTAATTTGCTCAAAAGTTAGAGGACAAAAAGCCATTCGGTTTTTTGTGTTCGATTCAGAATTAATACGCATTGAATACAAAAAACCAATTTGGCACATTATTTCACAATTTTGAGTAATATTGTTGAAAAAAATTTTTTTTTTATTTTTTACCAAGAATTTGAGTTTGAATGTGAATTATTCAAAAACTATTCACACGAATAACTGGATGTAAATTTTATATTAAAGAACAAGTTTCGGGCTTTCATATTCTGTATAGTACTTTATTGTAAGTGTTACCGTTGTTTTAAATTTTCCCATCTTAAGTCATTTGTTTTTAAATTGCACATAACTCCTAAGCGGGACGAAATGGAAACCCCCCCCACCCATAGTAAAAAATGCTAGTTTTTAACTCCTCTACAAAATACTGTTATCAATTCTTGGCGCCAAAGTTATTATACTCGTGCCCCTAAATTTATAATTTTATCCCCAACCGCAAACAACCTCTTGCTTTCCGCCAGCGTCTCCCTTTTAAAAAAAAAAAAAAACCATCGATGCCAATAGCAAATCTTATGAAAGTATTTTGCAGTTTCGTGATGGCAATCTGCTTATTCTCCTAAAATCCCAACAAGTTGCTAACATTTTCCTTTCGAAAAAAAACCCTATCCCAACTTTTCCCGGTTTCAATATCGCTTCCCCCCCTCCACCAAAGGTACCGTTTATTTATAACAGTTCTAAATACTCTACCCGAAAAAGAAATTATTGAGGAGTTGAGAAATCAAGGCGTAAATTTAAAAAATTGTAGAAAATGACGACGGAGAAGTAGACGTAGAAGTTCCATCTAGTCTTGTACTATTCACCTTTGATATCTTGCTCCCCAATACATCTCTTAATGTAGGTTGGTATAGAGTTTTCCAATAGGGACTTGACAACTTTGAATTTAATTTGTGAACGCACTCTTTCACTAATCATCAAACTATCACTGTCAGTTTATTCAGTAAACTCAACATTTTCATCATGGTAAAGTACGTACACTAACGTTCTCCGATTGAGTTCTGGAGAAGATGTGCCAAGATGATGAATTTCATCGCAAAATCATCTTCAGTGACGAAGCTCATTTTTGGCTCAATGGGTTCGTCAATAATTCGTTAACATTCGCAAATAGCAGCACACGTCACAATCGATTTATTGAAGAGTAATTATGATGAGCGTGTTATCTCAAGACATGGGCCAGTCGACTGGCCGCCTCTTTCGTGCGATTTAACGCCGCTTGACTATTTTCTGTGGGGCTAAGTTAAGTCATTGGTGTATGCCAACACGCCGACGACATTGAACGCGAACCGCTTCGGCCGTGAACCGCTTCGGCCGAAATGTGTGCCCGAGTCGTTGAAAATTGGGTCCAACGAATCAACCGCTGCAAACGTGCCCGCGGTGGCCATTTGAACGAAGTCGAGTTCCATTCATAAATGTTTTGATTGTACTTCAATAATAAAGTTTTTGAAATATCTCAAATGGTTTGCTTTTATTTAAAAAAAAAAAAAAGTTGTCAAGTCGTTATTAGAAAATCCTATACAAGCTCAAGGTGTAAAAATATTTCCCAAATCAGATGCGCTGCAAAAAATGCCAACTTCTCGGACATATGATAAAAATATGTACTCGTAGCGAAACATATGTTACATACAATCTTCCCCTCCACCACTCTACAAATTTTACACGCATTTATATGCTAACTGTGCTAACAACCATCCAGCATCTTCAAAACAATGCCAACGGTACATCCAAGCCGAAGAAATTCTTAAAATAAAAACGAAAAGAAAGTGTAGCTAGAAGCCAAAAAACTTTACAGCAAGCAGAATAATTTAATCCCCCTTTTCAATCCTTTTCCTACTCTGCTGATGCGAGAAATGGAACACATCCTCACAAAACTCTTCAAACCTCTCGTTGACCAACCCTTCAACAATTTCTTCTAACGCAACATACTCTACCCAAGATAAAACAAATAAATCCTCTCTTCAATCAATAAATAATACACTAAGACCAGGCAGCACCCATCCTACACATCTCCCAACCTCAACCATTTCAAATCAAAACACTCCAAGTCTACCATCCTCTGCTTCGTTGACTACAACATCATCGAACTCACTATCAACAGACATCTCTCGTTAATCAAGCACACAAAGCTCTTCCAAAACGATCGAAACATTCTCCTCAAACTAAAACTCTCACTCATACACATATAATTCTTCAAATTTCCCTAAAACAAGTAATGTAGCATCAAACACAACAATTACTATACTAACACTCCACACCCTATTATCTCGAATACCCACTCAAACTCTTCTTCTCAAATCTACTCATCAGACTCAATTACATTCAATAACAATACTTCAAATCAAGACTCAGTAACTAATACTTTCCTAACATCTGTATAAACTTCACCAATGTCGATCGACCACACTAATAAGCAGTACGAAAAAGTCTCAGATAATGTAGATCATGACGATGGCGTCATCTAACAATAATATCGGATCCCAAAGCAATGACTCTGTCGTTCGGACGTTGGTGGAGTTTGAGTGGTTCGGCCTCAAACACTAATGACTTTTCACAGTATAAACCCTCTTATACTGCACAAAGTACCCATGCAACTACAAAATCAATCCTTAGGATTCTCCAGTGGAACCTTAATGGATACCTCAATAACTATCATGAGTTAAAGGTCCTAATAAAAGAAGATATTGTAAAGTCTGTAAGATCCCCTGTTTTAGTCACTGGAGACTTTAACTCATGGGACCCTCTCTGGGGCTCACCTGTTGCAAACACAAGAGGCAAAATTGTCGAAAAATTCTTTATAAATTCGAACTTATCTCATTTAAATGATGGAAGTCCCACCCACCTTTCTACTCACAAAACACCTGGATCTCACGTAGATCTCCCTTTTTCGTCTCCACAAATATTACCTAATGTCTCATGACAAAGACTTCATTTCCTCCACGGTAGCGACCACTTCCCAATTTTATGCAACATCAATCTCAACCGACACAACAGTTATTCCAAAACAACCCCTAAATTTCTAACAGTCCGTGCTAAGTGGGACCTCTTCCAAATAAATTTATTAGAGTTCTTTAGTAACAAACCACAATCCCCAAATATTATTCAAGATTTGCAGCTAATTTATCTATCCCCCAAACAAAAAATAAACAAAAAAAAAACATAGTGCCACCGCCTCACTTCGTGTAAAGAAGCAGCATTTATGAAAAATATTTCGAAAGTATCCCAATGATACCTTATTAATTATCGAAAAGCAAACCCAATATTTCGTAAAAAAGCCAAAGAGAACAAAATTGACAGTTCACTTCTTCATTTCCAATCTCAATCCAAATACGACAAGTAAAAATATTTGGGTTGATGTCAAGTGCTTACAAGAAACTACACTCCCTACTCCATTAAAATAATGAACACGGCTTCAGAATCTCTCACCGATTCCTACAGAATAGCTGAACATTTTGCCAATTGCTGCTCCACATATTCCAATGACTCCAATTTTTCTTCCGATTCCGGGACTCAAAACGTGCAGCATTCATAAATCTTAAATAATCCCCAGCCGCAAAATACCTGGAATTTAACTCTTTTGAATTTGAAAGTATCTTAAATTCAGTAAAGAGCAAAAAGCTCGGCCTCGATAATATTTTATATCCGATGATTAAAAATGCCCCATTTCAAGTACAATAAAAAAACGTATTATTGTTTAATTCAGCACTATTTTCGACCAAGGCGTAATACCGCAGTCCTGGAAAACTGCAATAAACGTTGCAATCCCAAAATCAAGCAAACAGCCATATGATACCAATGGACACAAGCCGATTTTATTGCTTTCATACACAAGCAAACTTCTAGAAAAAATGGTTTCCAAAGGGCTGCTTTGGTTTATTGAAAGACAGAATCTCATAAATCTGAACAAGGTCGCCTTTAAACACGGCTGTAGTACCATAAATTAGCTTCTATTGGGTCTATATCTATCTATGTCTATATAATTATCGTGCGGTTTATAGTGAACATGCGCTAGCTGAACGAACGCGCCAAAAGCGGTTTTCACGATTTAAAAGTGGTGATTTTGGCTTGGAAGACGATGAACGTCCTGGGCAGCCAAAAAAGTTTGAAGATGAAGAACTGGAAGCATTACTCTATGAAGATTGTTGCCAAACATAAGAAGAGCTCGCAGAATCTTTGGGTGTCACTCAAGCAGCCATTTCAAAACGTTTAAAGGCAGCTGGATATATTCAAAAGGAAGGAAATTGGGTTCCACATGAACTCAAGAAGAGAGACGTCGAAAGACGATTTTGCATATCCGAAATGTTACTGGAACGCCACAAAATGAAGTCATTTTTACATCGGATTGTTACTGGTGGTAAAAAATGGATCCATTACGACAACCTCAAGCGCAAAAAATCAAATGTGAAACCCGGCCAACAAGCCAAATCAACGGCAAAGGCGAATATCCATGGCGCGAAGGTAATGCTCTGTATTTGGTGGGATCATATGGGTGTGCTGTATTATGAGCTGCTAAAACCGGGTGACACCATCAATGGATAACGCTATCGAACACAATTAATCCGTTTGAAGAGAGCAGTAGCCGAAAAACGCCGGGAATATGCGACCAGACACTATGCAATAATTTTCCATCATGACAACGCTCGTCCCCACGTTGCTATTCCGGTTAAGAACTATTTGGAAAACAGTGCCTTACCCCACCCGTTTTATGGCCCAGACCTTGCCCCTTCTGACTACCATTTGTTCCGGTCGATGCAGAACGCCCTCACTGAAATACGGTTGACATCAGAGCAGAATATCAAAAATTAGCTTGATTCATTCTTGGCTGCCAAGCCGGCGCAGTTCTTTTGGGATGGAATCCACAAAATGTCAGAAAGATGGGCAAATGTCATAGCTTCAGATGGGCAATACTATAAATAATACTTTTGTACATGTTTTTCTTAAATAAACGTTCAAATTTTGAAAAAAAGAACCGCACGAATTAAATTACATACCCAATACATATCGACGAGTTTATATCCTCAGCACTTTCATGTAAAAGCCATATATCTATAGTCTCAATTGACTTTAAAAAAGCATTCTAACGCGTTGGTATACATGTCATTCTAAATAAACTAAAAAGCTGAAAGATCGGCCCCAAAATGTTAAATTTTATAAAATCGTTTCTTTCTAACAGATTTTTCAGATCAAAAGTAAATAAAGCCTTCTCCAAATAATTTTAAAATTTAAAAACATTCATTATATGTAGACGATCCGTACTTATTATCTTAGTGTAATGACATGTAAGGAACAGCTAATTTATTTAAAGAAGTTATTAATTGCATAATTTACTGTTGTATACAGTCATTTATCCTTATTTATCCTTAAATAAAAACAAACATCTTCATATTTGCTGAAAAGTAAATTGTTCTAATTTAGACATCAATGTTAATAATATTCATATACCAAGTGTTAGTAATTTAAGCACTTTGGAAATAATATAATTTTAATTTTTATGGGATTAAAAACGAAACTAGCTATAAGACTAAAGGTTATAAAATATCTATCTTCACAAAACCGTTACATTCACACTAACACCTTAATTAACATAACAAAAATGATTCTCGCCAACTTTTTTCTACTGTGAAACTCGAATATTCTTCAACTTCTCCATCTTCTCTACAGAAACTTTAGCTATACTCGAAGCAACAAACATAGCGTTAACAACAAAAGGACAAACCATCATCTTTACTAGTAGTCTTTCCACACTAACCGCTATAAAGAAATATTAAAAATCGAACACCTTACATCAACAAAATTCGAGATAACTTGATTTCACAAGGAGCAAAATTACAATTGATCTGGATGCCAGGACATGTTGGGATTAAATGAAACTATTCAGCAGATCGGGAAGCAAAATCCATTTCCATTTGTTCCAATACAAATATAAGTAAACATCGTCCTCTCAAAAAACACCTAGATAACACCATAAACATATAATGGCGTCAAAAATAAAAAGAAAACTGGACTACCTATACCCACTATTATGCCTCAATCAATCCAGAAGGAATCCCACCATATTATCCCACAAATGCAACATGCATAATGAACAGATGCTTCCTACGTTTGAGACTTGGACATACCTGGATAACTAACAGCCACCTATTAAAGAACGAACCGCTACCTGTCACATCTGCCAGACGAACATTACCATTTCCATCAAACACCTAACTTCCAAATACAGCATAATTAAACAACTTTTTTAAAAATTATGCAGTAAATCTTTTACTAACCCACAAAATATTGCAAGACCTCAAACTAGATAAATGTATTTAAACTCGCCATTTGACTCGTTAAACGGAGGAGCGGTCGTGGATGGCACATTCCTGCCACCCCGAACGCTCCCCCACACAAACATTTAGACAAAAAAAACCTACATGCATGTATTATTTAGAACATCACTTTGAAAGACATATTAGTTTAAGTTCCCAGCCGTAAGCCTTTGAGCTAGTGCTGTTAGTTTTTAGGTTTAACCTGTACATTTATGTTTATTGGCTAATAAATAATAATAATAATAATAATAATAATAAAATTTAATTAAATTGGAAGATAAGCACAATAATTAATTTTTTTACAGGGAGAAAACAGCTGTTAACTGGTTAAATTTTTATAAACCAGTTTTATAGTTTGGACAATTAGGTTGTATCTTGAAAATTACTGACTTGAGATGAAAAGATTTGACTTTTTTTTTTAATTTTAAAAACTGGATACACGTTTCTTAGTTGCATCCGAAAAACTTTATATCAAAGTCAAAAATTTTAAGTTCTTAAAAAGAAAAAAAAAAAAAAAAAAAATACTCATTTACTTCAATTACCTTTGACACCCAAATTTTTGGGCAAAATTTTATTCAAAACAATTAAAACACTTATAAATACGAGTTCATTGACATCCCATTTGTAAATATGTCTAGGAATCCCTCCTTAAATATTGTCACATAATTAAGTGCCCTTCCCAATTTTCCTGAGTATGTAATCTTGTTGTCACGCTTGTCGTTTGAGCTTCAAGAATGAAACGTGCAAAACGGCTCATACAAATTATGTATGAGCACGAACTAGATCGTAAGCTTGGATCGTAAGTATTTATCGTAAGCCCAGTCTCTAAGTTTAGTTATTAAGAAGTAGCGCTTTCGATTTCCTGGTTCAGCTTTGAAAACTTGTGTCTAAATTTAAAAAAAATAAAAGAAGTTTAATTTAAATCTCAAGTGAGTTTTTTATTTATAACTTAATTGTTACAAATGTAACCAGACTGATGCAGTCGGAAACTTTCGGTCTTATAACACAGCAAAGGAATAAAATTTGGCGAAATATCACTAAATACAACTGTATTCACACCAAAAAACCATGATACAGATAAATTTATTGTATAATTCTGAAAAGTTGTAGAAAGTTATTGTTGGAATATGTGTATATATGAGAAACGAAAAATAAACAATATACTAATATATAAACAAATGACATTTCCTACTTATATGAAATACATTCGTTATATTTTTGTTTTGTTCTATAAAATTCTAAGAAAACGTTTTTTCATGAATACATAAAAGTGCCTATACGAAATAAAAAACAAATAGAAAACAATTACAGCTTTACAGTGAGCAACAACAAAAACAAAATAAAAATCAACATCAAGAGTAAGAAGGTGAGAGTTATTATCAAAGAACTTTAAGCAAGTATGAAACAGGTACATGAATAAAATTAATATTTTTATTTAAATATTTATTTAAGTCAGCCTAAGATAAGTTAGTTTGTGAAAAGCAAAAAGTATTTAATAGGATTCAATAATGCCTACTTATTAAACGACCAATTGACAAACGACCAAGTTGACACGAACAATAGAATTGTTTTTAATTGTTTTAAAAGTAACTTACCAGAACCCGTGAAGAAAATTATAATTGGTAAAAATCCCCCTACGATGAAAAACTCATACAACATTATAATGAAAAATGGGTATTCTAAATACACAAATTTGACAAAATAACTGTAGAAGAGACATATAAACTACTCATAATAATAACAACAATTATAACAATAATTTTCAACCAATGGATCACTGCATCCAAAGTATACAAACAAATAGATACGGATGTAATAGATATAATCTCAACAGTGGTAACAGAAACAACTGCAACACGTACACACAAAGTCGACAAACGTGGCAAAGTCAACGACAAGGTTATGATCAACAAACCAATAGACACCAACCAGTGCAAATTTTGATAAACTAAAACAGTCCAATACCTCAAAATTTTTATCAAGATTCGTCAAACAATTGCCCTATATAACAGTCGAAAGTAGAACAAAAAAATTAAAATTTGTTATAGATACAGGGGCTAAATTTATTATTATATTGAGTCGTGCGGTTTGCTGAGAGATGGCGTAATGATTCCATTGGAACATGTGTTGGAAAGCTACTGTTATTGTACGTCATTCATTTGAAGCGTAAACGACAATAATTTTTTTTCACTCAAATATGTCGAACTTTGTGCCTGAAAAAGTGTTTTTGCGGGGAGTTCTTCTTCATTACTTTAATATGAAGAAAATTGCTACGGAAGTTATCGTATTTTGGTGGAAGTTTATGGTGAACATGCGCTAGCTGAGCGAACGTGCCAAAAGTGGTTTGCACGATTTAAAAGTGGTGATTTTGGCTTGGAAGACGATGAACGTCCTGGGCAGTTTGAAGATGAAGAACTGGAAGCATTAGTCTATGAAGATTGTTGCCAAACACTAGAAGAGCTCGCAGAATCTTTGGGTGTCACTCAAGCAGCCATTTTAAAACGTTTAAAAGCAGCTGGATATATTCAAAAGCAAAGAAATTGGTTTCCACATGAACTCAAGCCGAGAGACGTCGAAATGCATGTCCGAAATGCTGCTGGAACGCCAAAAAGGAAGTCATTTTTGCATCGGATTGTTACTGGCGATGAAAAATGGATCCATTACGACAACCTCAAGCGCAAAAAATCATATGTGAAACCCTGACAACCAGCCAAATCAACGGCAAAGCCGAATATCCATGGCGTGAAGGTAATGCTCTGTATTTGGTGAGATCAGATGGGTGTGCTGTATTATGAGCTGCTTAAACTGGGTGAAACCATCAATAGACAATGCTACCGAACACAAGTAATCAGTTTGAAGAGAGCAGTTGCCGAAAAACGCCCGGAATATGCGCCCAGACACGAGGCAATAATTTTCCATCATGACAACGCTGGATGGGAAGTCTTACAGCACCCGCCTTATAGCTCAGACCTTGCCCCTTCTGACTACCATTTGTTCCGGTCGATGCAGAACGCCCTCACTGAAATACGGTTCACATCAGAGCAGAATATCAAAAATTGGCTTGATTCATTCTTGGTTGCCAAGCCGGCGCAGCTCTTTTGGGATGGGATCCAAAAATTGCCAGAAAGATGGAAAAAAGTCATAGCTTCAGATGAGCAATACCTTGAATAATACTATTGTACATGTTTTTCGAACCGCACGAATTAAAATATATACCAATATATAAAATGGCAGAATTACTATATTACGTTGAGTTTTTAGAATACAAGTTCCATTATGAATTTAATGGTATAATTGTTAATAATACTCTACTGCCACTTAACTTCATTGTCATTTTCAAAGAGTGGTTACTGATTGCGCCTAACGCACAGATACCAATTTTTCCTAACTAATATGAAGAAAAATATGATTTCAAATGATATGTTGATGAATCGCTCAACGTATTCTATAGGGAAATTGAGAACAATAACCTTGAAAAGATTACGTTTGCCTCTCATCTGCAACAAAGAAATATTTTAAAGATAAAAACTCTTTGGAACTCCTTAAAAGATATTTTTTAGGACGAAAACTTTTACTAACAAAATTAAACATAGGATTATAACAAAACATGACTTACCAATTTACACGAAAAGTTATCGATACCCTGAGGTGCACAGAAAGGAAGTTGAAAAACAGGGCATTATTGTCAACAGTATTTCTCCCTATAACGCACCAATATGGGTTATACCCAAAAAATTAAACAATTCAAACGAACAAAAGTGGAGAATAGTAATTGATTATCGTAAATTAAATGATAACACTATTGACGATGAATTCCCACTTACGAACATCGATGAAATATTTGACAAATTGGGCATATGCCAATATTTCACAAAGTTTGATCTGGCGAAAGAATTCCATCAGATTAAAGTTCACCCAGATGACAGATTCAAAACGGCGTTCTCAACTTCCCATGGTCATTATGAATTTACTCATATGCCATTTGGCCTGAAGAATTCACCAGCAACATTTCAGCGTCTCATAAACAGTGTCCTAAAAGACTTCATCAATAAGAAATGCATTGTATATTTGAATGATATATTGATATTTTCCACCTCATAAGATGAACATAAAAAGAGTTTTTCAGTGCTTACGTGAAGCTAACCTTAAAATTCAAATACACAAATGTAACTTTGCAGAAAAGTCAATGAAATTTTTAGGTCACGTAATTACGGAAGTTGGCATAAAACCAGATCCACTTAAGATAAAGGCTATACAGAAATTAACACTCCCACGTAATCAGAAGAAAATAAAGTCATTCCTCGGTATAACCGTATCCAATGGTTAAATATTTAAAGAAAAATATTGCAATGATCCTAAATATTTCTTATGTCTCAGCCGATACTTCAAAATTCAGATTTTAGTATGTAACTCACTTTAACACCAGATGCATCAAATTATGCATTAGGCGCTGCCCTAAATCAAAATAGTCGACCTGTTTGTTTGCATCTCGCACATAAAACGAACAAGAAATACGCTATTCACCCATAGAAAAGGAATTGTTAGCGATTGTCTGGTCAGTTAAATATTTCCATACCTATCTCTATGGCAGAAAATTTGTCATTCAAACTGACCATAAGCCTCTTATTTGGCTGAGTGGCTTACAAAATCCAACAGCGTTGGAAGATGCTGCTTAACGAATATAATTTTACGATTAAATATATAAAAGGGAAGGACAACCATGTAGCAGACGGACTAAGCCGATTTATCTAAAAAAAGTGAATCACACCAACTAAAAAATAGTAGCATACCAAACCTCTTCATTCTTTCCGATAATTATGAACTACAATATATAACAACAAATGCATCGATAATAATGATGATAATATCAGATTCACTGATGCGATTATATATAGTGCAGTTGAAGATAATTTACACTATATACATATAACAGAAAATACAATAAATATCTTCAAAAATCAAATATTTTTAAAAATGAGCGAGAAAGAAAAAATATTCACAAAAATAGTTAACAAGAAATGCAAAAATTACGTATACGCCACAGAATATAGTGATTTATTGGGAAATGAAAAGATTTATTATTGACAAGGGACTTATATGCGTGTATTATGAAGATACACGGCTCTTTTTTAAATTTCAAGATCTTTGTGTAAAATATTTTGCTAATGATAGTAATTTAAAAATTCTTAAATCTTGCTCTATGTTGGAAGATATCACAGATAAAAATAAGATGCTTGCAATTATAAAAAACGAACATTTAAAGAAAAATCATAAAGGTATTTCTGAATTTTTTTCAGAACTTTAGCAACTATATTATTATCCTAATATGTTTAACTAATACAAGCATTTGTCAATAGTTTTGAGACATGTAACTCGACGAAATATGATAGACATTCACCAAAGTTACCATTTAAAAACACAGAATCACCCACAAGTTTTAACGATATAGTACATATGGATATCTGGTACCCTTGTAGAAATATTATGTACTTAACAATGATTGATAAGTTTTCAAAACTTGAAAATAGAACATGGGTATCCATTTTAAGTGCTATCAAAGTTGGTCAAAAGTTGGTCTCTGATGGCGAAAAAGGTAACTGCACACGCTGTCGAGCAGTTTTTAAAAGATAATGACATAACTTTTTATCAAACAACTCCATGTAAAAAGACAGTTAATTCAGATATAGAGCGAATGCATGGAACTCTTAATGAACATTTGAGACTTCTCAATATAGATAAAGCCCAAATTAAATTAGTCGATTTAGATGAAAAATCTTTAATATCATAACGATTTATAATATGACAATACATAATAATAATAATACGATACATAGCTAAAACCAACTGACTTTACAAAAAAACACTATAACAAAAATGAAATATAAAAACTAGCAACTAAATATGAAATGGAAAAATTAAAACGAATAGGACAACTTAATTAGAACAGAAATCAAAAGAACGGTTTATGTAAAAGTATTGTAAGAAAAAGAAACATTTCTAAATATAAACCAATATACAAAAGATGGAACAAGTACAAATTAGATAATTGGTATATTTATGATACAAGCAATCCAAGAACTAAGTATTGTAGGGAGCAGATGAAGAGAAAATTCCAGTACCAAAAAATATCTCACTAATTGAATAAAAAATAAGTATCTGATTAATATAAACTATTGTAAACTTATAATATTGATTTTGCATTACATTGGATTTTTATAATAATTTGAATTTTTTCTACGATTTCTATTTGATTTTGTTATTGTATTATATTTATTTTCTATCTGTCATCAGATAACATAACAATTTCGTAATCATAATAATAAAAAAAAATAACTTAAATACACATACAATGTATAAATACAAAAAAAAAAATCGAACAAATATTAAATTTATAATTATCTTTCTATAAACGTGTACCGGATTTTTGTAAAGAATTCTTTGGATTTTTATTTATTTTTTTTATTATAATTTTATTACAATTTGAATTTTTTTACGTTTCCAATTATTTGATATTATTATTCTAATAGACATCTATTAACTTATTTTGGTGTACCAAAAACTCTTAGCGGGAGAGGTGTC
The DNA here is from genome assembly GCA_907269105.1 of Volucella inanis. Classification (NCBI taxonomy): domain Eukaryota; kingdom Metazoa; phylum Arthropoda; class Insecta; order Diptera; family Syrphidae; genus Volucella; species Volucella inanis. Next base: position 93,428,167 of record OU026157.1, on the reverse strand, counting down.
ACATAATTTAGTGCCCTTCCCAATTCCCCTGAGTATGTAACCTTATCACGCTTGTCGTTTGAGCATCAAGCTTCAAGCGTGCAAAAGGGCTCCAAATTATGTTCTATCTTCTTGAGAAGATAATGTTGAAGAGCACGAACTAGATCGTAAGCTTTTATCGTAAGTGTTTATCGTAAGCCTAGTCTCTAAGTTAAGTTATTAAGGTTGAGCTTTGAAAACTTGTGTCAAAATTTAACAAAAATAAAAAAAGTTTAATTTAAATCTCAAGTGAGTTTTTTATTTATAATTTAATTGTTAAAAGAGTAATAAGACTATATTTGCATTATCTGGAAAACCCTGTATAAAACGCTTTCGATCACGTGCACATGGGTGGCTGCAAACCATGTGGTAGTGTATTGGCTTCCAAATCGGTTCGAGGTTCAATCCCATCCGCTCCCGAAAGACACTCTTTTTTTTCAGACAAATGAAATCGTCCTAGATAAGTGGTTGTCTGGAATACATCATCAAATCGAATTTCGCTAATGAATTAGCTTACCCATTCACTGTTGGATGTCACCTATGGAGCAAAATAACCGCTGAGCCCAACAATTTTTCTTCTCTCTCTGTCCAGCTTTCCAAAGAACAACCTAACACGTTCCGGTATTCTTAGAGTAGTCATACCCTCTTGAGTATTACATTCTTTAAAAAAATATCGCATTAGTAAAAATTTTCTACAATGTGCTAGAGGATTATTTCTTTTTGATCCCCAACAAACGTCTTTAATCTGTACATACGTTTACGTTACTGTTTAAATAAAGGACTTTAGTGTAGTACTAATTTTTTTTTGTCTAATACCTTCTTTTTACAGTCTAGCTATTTCCATCTATTAGAATATCTTCTGCAAGACCTGAAGCACTTACGAGTCAAGTTTAATAGCAGCAGGTACGCTAAAGCAATTGTACATCAAAATGCAATTTATCATCAAAACAATTTTGTGTAACATTTAAGAAAATGTTAAAACGCGTACTTCTGCCTTCATTCGAACCAAAGGTTTTAAGCAGAGGCTTACGCTGCCCTGTTTTGAATCCTATTGAAAATAACACCTATAAATTTATACGTATATGGCAATAAATGGGATATTGTTAAACTTATAATTATGAATACTATATAAAAGTATAACATAAAAATATACTGTGAGTTTATTTATTCTCAAGATAGCGATTTTTAAGATACGACCCAATTTGTGCAAACTACAAAACTCAAAAATATAGTATTCATTTAAAAAAGTCCTATACAATTAAATAGGAAACAGTTTCTATGTAATTTTTCCATGAAATAAGTTTATTATTGCGTAATGTTAATCATATAAAACCTTTTTATTTAAAAGGTTCTTTTTATGACCCCTGAAAAGGAAAAAAAGTACCACGTCGTGTAGGTAACTCCCATCTCTTCATGTCAAAAAAACTAGTCACACGCCTTTTTTCCTTTTTTACATAAATGAATTCAAAATTATTCACATAATCAGTTTCTAGTTTCTTACCGAGATGTACGAGATGTACGAGATGTGTTGAAAAAGTAAGGTGACTTTATGTTTTTATAAAAAAATATTTATTTATTCATCAATATTGATGTTGTCCCCTTCAAAGTAATCCTCCTCAGATATAGTTCACTTGTGTTAACGCTTTTTCCAATCCTCGAAGCACTTCTTATAAGTACTTTTTGGTATAGCCTTGAGCTCTTTGAGCGATGTCGTTTTTATTTCCTCAATCGTTGCAAAAATCCATCCTATCATAGGTGTCTTCAGTTTTGAGAACAGGAAAAAGTCGCATGGGGCCAAATCCGGTGAAAATAGGGGCTGAGGCATGATAATCGTGTTGTTTTTGACCGAAAAATCTCTCACCAGCAACGATGAATGAGCAGGAGCACCATCGTGATGCAAAAGTCATGAATTGTTTTTTCACAATTTCAGACGTTTTTTTTCGTATTACTTTTTGCAAATGGTGCTTAACTTCAAGATAATACTCCTTAACGACCGTACGACCTTAAAATAAAAACTTCTAATACACTACGCCACGGTAATCAAATAAACAGTAATCAAAACTTAGACCTTAACTTTGATCGATCTTGAGCGATGCTCATGCTAAGGTTCTTCTGATCAAAATTAAGAAGTTTCAGAACAAACTTCGCTGGCACACGTCTCATGCCCAAAACAGCCGAAAAAATTGCTTGACATGAGCCGACCGATATGCCAACATCCCCAATAACTTCTCTTGTGATATCTTTTGTTGACGTGCTGGGGCGTCTAGAGCGAAGTTTGTTATTGGCATTTTCTTGGAAATTTTTGAAGAGGTTGTTGCCTGCGATATTTCAAAAGTCACCTTATTGAACATACCTCGTATTAGTCTATAATATCCTCTATGATGGACGATGGAGACATGCTACATTCCGAAGACTCAGAGAACCGTTTAGAGTTCTGCATGGATTCCATGGACCGATGACACCCAGTTCACATTTTAATTTACACAATTAACATACTTGGACAGAAGACAACCACCACTTTGTAAGTTCAACTTCGATGTGTGGGCTTGCATATTGGTTAACGAGTTAATTGAATCCCATCGGCTTTCTTCAGGGTTTAATTGGAATCTCATCCTAGAATTTTTGCAATTCAAATTACCAGAACTATTAGGTAATATATCTTTGCAACAAAGAACAGCGCTCGCACACTATCCAAATGCAATCATTGGATATTGTTAGATCGCGTGAATGAAAATTCGTACAAAAAAACGTGAGCTAATTACAAAATTTTCCGAAAAAAATTATAGCAAATTCAAAATTTTTAGTAAAGAAAAAAATTGCTTTTGATTTTCAATAACTTTTGGCATATTCATTTTAGGACAATATTTACTTCCAAGCAATTAAAATACTTATAAGTACGAGTTTTATGATATCCTACTTGTTACCATACTACCATAAATTTTCGGTAGGAGTCCAAACAGGGCAGCGTAAGACTTGAGAAAAAACTTTATTTGCTCTTCTTTTAACTTTAGGTGTAACTTGAGCGTAAGTTGGTTTTTGAGCCGTATTTCACGATGTATGGCTTTGTACGTGGCAACACCAGCTGATACGCACAGTTTAGATTGTTTTATTTTTAATTTAACACTTCGAAAAATACATGTCTTGTTGTATGATATTTTAATGTCAGCAAGACATCATTTTAATTGAAATCAATTGAATGCAGAGCTAACTCCCGCACTATTAGCCTCCAAATTATATTGCATTTCCAAATAATTTGGTTTTAAAATTATGATGTACAACCGAAAAATTAAAATAGTAAAAATATAACTAATGCGTGCATGCGTTATGTATCCCATTAAATTTAATCACATTATTGTCATTAAATAGAATGAACCAATTTAATCCATAGCCACAAATTCGTATAAAATTACACTAAATTGAAATTGATAATGGAATTGCGGTTATATATCTATGAACCTAGTGTAGCTACTTCCCTTCCACATGTGCAAATTGTATTGAAAATATGATAGTTCTTCGCGTTTGGTTGCAAACCATATACATACAAGTATCTATGAAAATTTGATATTTTTTGCGTTGTTTTTTAAGGGGTCATAACGTTATAGCGAAGAAAAAGCCCAAATTTGACAATTTTTTTAGACGCTTCAGGTAATACAAGTTTATTTAATTGATTGTAACATTATAGTACAACATATGAACAATATCTTCTTATGGTAGTTTTTGAAAGCAAAATATTAATAACTAAGCTGATGGCAGCAAATCTTCAGAGGCGCCTGGAAAACACTTTGCCTGCCAGTGAACCGTATAACTCATGACTGGATCATCTTAAATCAAAAAATCAAAATACTATCATTAGATAATCGCTTTTCCAAAGTATCCTTTTGGGGATTTTTTTTTTTTTTTCAATTTTTTAAATTTTAGTGACATCGATTTTCGCCTAAAAAATGGACCAATTTATATATTGTAAAATTAATAATTATGAAAAATAAAAAAACAAAAACTTCCAGAGATACCTGGTCATTTATGTATTGTAAGAAAGTAGTATACTAAATTCAAAAGAATCGGTCGCGTACGTTTGATTTACTTTAAAGTTTTGTATATCAGAAAATCCAATATTAAACATAAAAGATTTGTTCATACCTAAACAGAGTCGTTGATTTTTGGTCCATAAATTGCAGCCATGTTACCACCCATATCTATAGTAGAGCATTTTTTTGTATGATTTAAACGTAAGTTCTCCATCACACTTTACACACTTAACACCAAAATAAAATGTTAAATGCCTAACATACATCTGCCATTCTTTGAAGTATGAAAACATTCACTCCTTGGCAGCCACATCTACTCATTCTGATCCTTAAGCAAAATGTATACACCCATCAAATAACAAAGAACATTTTAGTGTTTAGACTCTAGGAAAATTGAGATGTTATGTTATTGTTCAAATTAAGCGGTTAACAGGTTTATTGAGGATACGCGTATGTTTCTTTATATGAGAACCTATCATAAAAAGTTTCAGTCAAAGATTAATACTATTACAGTAATTGATTTTATTTTGAATACGTAAGGAGGAAAACGCCTGTCCGCAGCTGTTCGAGCGACGTGGAAGATTAACGGCACCGCTAATCTATCCTGGATCAAACTGGTCCACTTATTTTAGGTTCGCCCTCGCAAACACCCTAATCTTTTCCAAAGGACTTGCTCTCACGTCACACCACACGGGACAAACAAGTACAAGCATAGGCCGGATAAGAGCCATGTAGCAGATCACCGTAACCCCCTCATCGAGTTGTCTGCTACAAAACAGTCTCTTTGTAAGGGCAAAGCCGCCTTTGGCTCTGGCCAGAGCAATATCTATATTTTTGTTAAAATACAGATATTGATCTCAATATCCCAAGGTATCTGACCACATTTCGACAAGCAAGTAGTTGCCCGTGTTGTCCCACGATCTTAAACTTTCACCAATTCTTTCTGGTATTCGCAGAGGCCCCAAACAAAAGCGTCCTGAAAAGAAAGGTTTCCGTCTTGTGAAAGTTGATCTTCAACTTACCGTCGTCGCAATATCGTTTAATTTTATCGAAGTCACGTTGCAAAAGAATGTTTATAACCTCAATATTTGGACCTGATCTGTACGCGATTAAGTCGTCTGCGTATGCTATGGCATGTTGAAGTGAAGCTATCAGATCACTTATGTAAATGTGAAAAAAGATCGGCGAATTGACCACACCTTATTGCAGACCGTTTTTAATGTGAAATGTACCAGTAGAAGCCACATCGCCATTGTTCACGATGAACTGCCTATCTGTGAGCATATTAAAAAAAATATACTGCAGTGGCTTACTAACGCACAGTCTGTTCAGCTTTTAGAAGAGTCCCTCTAAACATACGGTATCGAAGGCCTTTTCCAAGTCAATCAGGCAGGCACCCGTGCACTGTTTCTTGGCTTTATTCTATTGAATAACCAGTTTAGATGCGGCATGAACAACATCATGCCCCACCTTGAAACCGAATTGATTACCCGGAACTATATTTCTGTCCTCAACCCACTTAGTCAGGACTCTATTTATTTTTTTTTTCTTCATGGGTAAGTAAAAGCCTTAAAATGCACCATAAGCACGCGCACCACCACACCACCACAGTAGGCAACATAAGCACGAGCACCTACTGCCTACCACAGTGGCATACCAGCGCCAGTTTAGAGTATTTTGTGATAAGCCAATTTATTTCTCTTAGCTCTTCATGTTTCTTTTTTACGTGTGATTTCCACTTCAGTTTTGCATCAAGGCTCATTCCCAAATATTTTGCCTCGTTTGCATACGGTACCGAGTTGATAAATACATTTTAGTTGTTTATCTTTCTGTACGTGAAATTGACGTGTGTTGACTTAGTCTCGTTTAGCACAATTCGCCAGCTCTTCGTCCACCCAAATATTTAGTTCAGAGCTCGTTGAAGTTTTGCAATCGAGGATTCAACTGTTTGTCCTGTGGTGATGATCGCCGTGTCATCCGCGAACGTCTCTACCACAGTCTCTTCATCTAAAGGTATGTCTCTATAGCAGTGTACAGTAAGAATTGGTATGGCTCCAGGACGCTTCCTTGATGAACGCCAGCTTTAATTTCCTTGAATTCAGAGTATTCAATTCCATATCTAACCCGAAACAGTCTATTTTCAAGATAAGATTCGTGTATTCTTTTCATTTCTCTCGGTAAAGTTTGTTGTAGCTTACACTTCAAGCCCTCGTACCATGCCTTGTCGAAGGCTTGCGATACATCGAGAAAAACGCTTGAACATATCTTTTTTCCCTCTAGCGCGTTTTCGATTACATTTTTTATCCGATAGACCTGATCGATTGTTGAATGTTTGACCCTAAAGCCGAACTGGTGATCCGGGATCAATCGCCTGTCAGAAGAATTTCGAAGGCTTTTGAAATTAACGGCAGGAAATGCGTCTGTATGATTTTTTGTCGGTTGAGCTTTTAACCGGTTTTGAAACCATTATGACTTCTGCGACTTTCCATTGGCTGGGAACGTATAAAAGTCTGATGGAAGCATTTATAATGTGGAGTAGCTTGACAAACGCTTTTCGAGGTAGCTCCTTTCACGAGGGAGCCTCATTATTTTTTAGGTTTTTTATTGTTTGCTGTAGCTCAGACAGTGATACGGATTTTATATTGTAGTTGTCGGATCCTGTTCTGAGATTAAGTTCTTGGGCCCATTGACGTCCTTCGAACGGTTTGAATGTTTCTTCCAAGTGGTCGGCAAACAAATTCGATTTCTCTTTGCCTCCTTTTGCCAATTGCATAACAGGTCTCCTAGTCGACTTGACTTCATTCCAGAGCGAATAATTGGCACTCTTGTCCACAGTCAAGCCTTCGAGGTAATTAGAAGTCTCACGGTTCTTATATTCTTGCAGCATTTGCTTTAGCTTATTTGATAGGCGGTTAAAATAGGATTTATGTGGGGCGCACATGATTGTTGCCATCCTCTCCTTGCTTTCCTTTTCTTCTCGTAAGAGGCCTTCTATATCGGGCGCCTATATTTGCTTTCCGTATTTTATTCTTCTTGTTCGAAAGGAAGTGTTGTTCCACGCAGCTCTTTGGATGATTTCCACAAACTTGTCAACTTCGTCTTCTATTTGCAACGGCGTCGTAAGTCGAATTCTTAAAGCAATATTTTCCTTGCAATTTCTTCTGAAACCATCCCTGTTTGTGTTTCCTTATTCGTCAATGGTCTTTCTGAGGGATGATGCGCGTGATAACCAGAGTAACCTCTTATCTTGTGTCTAACTCTTTTTTTTAAGTGTGTTTCCTAAATCAAGCATATGTCAGGCAGTTTAATTCGTCGATTTTTTTCAGAAGGCCATTTGAGTTCCATGTTAAAATCTTAGTCAACTGTTTCATTTTCATTTTTGTTAGATTTTTTGCGAGCAATGATCTCGAGCTTGCAAAAGTTTTTCAAACAAGAGCTTATTTATTTTTATTTGTTCATCTAGTTTTTCTAAGATGACTGCGAGAATTTGAAGCAGCGGAGCTGCAGTGGCCGAATCTTTTTTGTTGGCTTTTGACGCGACTCCAGCGTATGAACTTACGCTGACCGGTACAGGTTTTTTAATTGCACTTGATTGTTTAACGTTTTTTGAGGAAATTTGTGCATTTGCGTTACCGGTTTATTCAGTGTGATTGCACCTTTAGGTCCGGATGAATGAATTTCGTGGGACTTTTTCGACTCTTTTGTATTTCCTTGGCGATTTCGCAACCTCGGTAATTAACTGGCTGATTTTCTGTGTAATTGGCACAAACTGCTGGGATTTGTTTATGTGTTCGTCGTTCGGGCGATTTTAAGACATGAAAAGTTGTTTTGATTTTTCCTCCGAAATATTTTATTTATTTGCAGGAACAAATTCGGGTTATTGGTGTTTACAGACCGAATTTTATTGTTCCAATACAAACTTACAGAACCTCTGTGATTTCCTTTTATTAATGTTTTGAGGTTTTTAATTGATAACTTTAACGTCATGATCTCAAAGTTATGTCTGTTAATAAACTGTCTGTACAAGGTCTTTTTCTTGACGTGTTGGTGCCTTGCGTCTATAGTTGAATTGCGCAACAAGTCTTCGTTGTCAGTGTATTGATACCGGGGTACTGTTTTGTTAATTGTTCGTTTAATTGCCTCGTCCATTAGTTTTAGATATTTGTCAATCTCCTCGTTTGACAGATTTCTGTTGGACAGTGTGTAGAACGAATTTGAAGAGAGTGCTCTAGTCATTGTACATGCCTTTGAAAAAACTCATCCAATTCCGCATTTTTGTCCGGAACCGTTATTTCGGTACTAAGACCGCAATGGTCACTATCATAAACAAAAGTGTAAATACAATTCACGGTTTGTTGGTTCGTACCTGTCAGTTGTATCCGTGTGTCAAACAACAGGAGATCCAAATAGGAGCCGTGTCTAGGAAACAACCGACTATCCGTTGCCTTAAAGCCGAGTCAATACATCACACTGTGCTGACACCAGCGATTGAATAGTAGGTTCCCTCTAGTGTTTGGTGTACTATTTCCCCAATCCCTATGTTTGGCGTTGAAATCTCCGCCGATAATAAGATAATCTTCTTCCAATTCCAGTCTTAGAAATCGAAAAAGTGTCTCCAGCTCTGAGATGAATAGGGTGGATTGAGTAGCCCGAGGTGCATAAACAGACACGATGTACAACCGCTTTCCACTGCGGAGAGGAATATACACTATGCATACTTCAAGCACCTAAAACCTACGCACTACACGACTGTATATTCTTTTAAAACGTATACCTTTCCTTACGAAGATCGCAACGCCTCCTCCTTGTATGGACGGCCAGTGAGCCAACCATCAGGCCATCGCTACCACCCGCAATGGACTAAGTATTGAGGCTAAAAAGAAATTACCTATGGTTCGGACAAGAGCTAACCATGGATGGGCTAATGTAGGATTTCATATTAACCAAACAATTCCATTTTCTTATGTTGTAGGAACTAAGTATGGGCAATGACGTCTTGTCGGTCGAAACTAACGAAGGAGGGCTTTCGCTCTATGTCGCAAACATTTCGATTGCTACTAATGTCTTTACATTCTTGCCTCTCCAAATAGTATGCACAATTACAATGTAAAATCAGCTCAGATTGCCAGACTTCCTGTTTATTACTCTACTTCTAAAAGAATCGTCGAGAAGCAAAAAAGGCAAAACAAATCCTAAGAATCTTTGTAGATAAAATGTTTTTTTTTAGGGTGTTTTTTAAGGGTCTATACTTTTTTGTTTAAATATTGGGTATTTATTTTAATTCGTGCGGTTTTTTTTTTTCAAAATTTGAACGTTTAAATTTGAAAGTATAGCCCACCTGAAGCTATAACTTTTTCCCATCTTTCTGGCAATTTGTGGAACTCATCCCAAAAGAACGGCGCCGGCTTGGCAGCCAAGAATGAATCAAGCCAATTTTTGATATTCTGCTCTGATATTTCAGTGACAAATGGTAGTCAGAAGGGGCAAGGTCTGGGCTATAAGGCGGGTGGGGTAAGACTTCCCATTCACTGTTTTCCAAATAGTTCTTAACCGGAAAAGCAACGTGGGGCCGAGTGTTGTCATGATGGGAATTTATTGCCTCGTGTCTGGTCGCATATTCCGGGCGTTTTTCGGCTACTGCTCTTTTCAAACGGGATAATTGTGTTCGGTAGCGTTGTCCATTGATGGTTTCACCCAGTTTTAGCAGCTCATAATACAGCACACCCATCTGATCCCACCAAATACAGAGCATTACCTTCGCCCCATGGATATTCAGCTTTGCCGTTGATTTGACTGGTTGGACGGGTTTCACATATGATTTTTTGCGCTTGGGGTTGTCGTAATGGATCCGTTTTTCATCATATGTAACAATCCGATGCAAAAATGACTTCCTTTTGTGGCGTTATAGCAACATTTCGGACATGCAAAACCGCCTTTCGACGTCTCTCGGCTTGAGTTCATGTGGAACCCAATTTCCTTGCTTTTGAATATATCCAGATGCTTTTAAACGTTTTGAAATGACTGCTTGAGTGACACCCAAAGATTCTGCGAGCTCTTCTTATGTTTAGCAATAATCTTCATAGAGTAATGCTTCCAGTTTTTCATCTTCAAACTTTTTTGGATGCCCAGGACGCTCATCGTCTTCGAAGCCAAAATCACCACTTTTAAATCGTGCAAACCACTTTTGACATGTTCGCTCAGCTAGCGCATGTTCACCATAAACTTCCACCAAAATATGATGACTTTCGGCAGCAATTTTCTTCATATTAAAGTAATGAAGAAGAACTCCCCGCAAAAATACTTTTTCAGGCACAGAGTCCGACATATTTGAGTGAAAAAAAATTATTGTTGTTTACGCTTCAAATGAATGACATATAGTGAAATGACGTACAATGACAGTAGCTTTCCAACGCATATTCCAATGAAATAATACAAGTTACGCCATCTCTTAGCAAACCGCAAGAGTTATAGACCCAATAAAACACAAAGAAATTGACTTGATGACAATTTATTAAATTTAAATATTATTTAACAAATTCAAAACAATTTCGGGCACCAGAACTGCCTCTTAACAAGGGTATCCTAGAGATTAAATTTTCGACCATTTTTTTGAGCGATTGGGCATATATCGTGTATTACTGAAACAATGTTTTGGACCAAAGCGTCAATCGTTACTGGTTTAGTAACTAGTAATTTGATGTAACCCCAAAAAAATCTGTCCAATGGCGTCAAATTATTGTACATGATCTTGTTGGCCAATTGACGGATCCATTTCATTAAATCGTGTTTTCGTTGGTAGTATGGGGGTGCTCTATCCTCTTGGAACCACAGTTTTTATAAATTGATGTCAACCAAATTTGGGATAGTGCTTGATCATTGCATTGTACCAGTGCACAATCACTAAACATCCGACGCAATAAATGGTCACTCGGCCTTAGCTCTTGGACCAACCGAATAGGTACAATAGCTGCTAACGATGAATCGATACATTGGGGTCTTCTTTAATACTAACTTACACAGCCACGATATTTTCTTCCGTATGCACTGATCTCGCTTTATTTGATGTGTGAATTTAAACAATTTGTTATTGTGGCTTCACGTTGAAGTGTCAAACTGTACTGAAAATAAATGAAGCTTTACAGCTTAATTCGAGTGCTAACCGTTGAAAAGTCAGACACTGCAAAAAAATTACTTTTTACTCGTACATAGAGCATTTAAAATGATTATATTTATTTTGCTAAGCAGAATGGTCGTATCTGTAATAAATTTATAAAATAAATATAATCGGTTTTATTAATGCGAAAAACACTTAGATTTAAATTTTATTCACATTAACCTTTCTTTAAAACATAAAATTTCATAATATTTAAGAAAGCTAGTAACTTCAAATGTGTTCGTATAATATTATACGAATATATTATATGGACACATGTACAAGTTTTACAAGTATAATGGGGTTTTGGGAAACTCCAAACAGACTTAATTTGAATAATGCTTCTTGTCCCTTGTTTAAGAAATATAAAAAGAATATCACTGGAATTTTTTATTCAAATTTAGTGAGATTAACACATTGTTTACTGGAACCCTTCTGTATTTGGAAAATCGGATTTAAGAAAAATGTGCTGTGAGTAATGGAAATAATGTGTCGCTCGAATTACTTGTTAATTTATATTTATGTTTTGAAGCTGTTCTCGTTATTATTTTTGTATGATGCGGTGCTCTTCAGAGGTTCAGAGGGTCCATATTTTAAATCTGAGAAAATATTTTTTGATTCAAGATAAAGCATTAATAATTTATTAGCTACAAAAATACATACATCCTTTTTTTCTATTTCAACTTTATGTATGTATTTATAACAATTGTCGATATTATATATAATATATAATTTTTGTAATGAAATCCTTGATGTACCACACGTTTAGAGCAGTTAATAAACTATCAAGGTTAAAGAATTACAAAACTAACTTGATAAAGTGAAATCGAAATAAGTTTAAATGAGTCAGGGATGCCTGCCTTAGCTTTTCAAATTTCAATACGAGTATCAACTGAAGGCCAAAAAAGGTAATAAAGTTGTTAGTTCTTCGTCATAGCTTAAGAGACTCTTCGTCCTTTATTCGAATGCTCATTTACAATGAAATCGCACCTGTCGGCTTATTGGACAAGTAAATCTGTTCGCTGTATAATTAGCGGCCAGTTCGACGTTTTCAGATTTTGAGATGTCATTACCGAGTCAAAAATTCTACTTCTACGGACGTATTCACTTTCGCATTCCTGCAACACTCTATTATGATATATGTCTCCTTCCTTCTACGCTGTTAAACCTATTGCGTACGATTTTTCAGCAATTCCACTATTAAAAACTCTTTCCTAGTAGACGAAAATTTATAATTCTGAGCTTACCATTTACTGTTTTCTCTTACAGACTCATTGCACAAACTTGACTTCTTTCCAAGGTCATATAATCGCTGATATATCATTAGCTAATGAAATACACAATGATAGAATGTCACACCGAAAATCGAACAAACGTCTACACTACTATTGTGAAAGGAACATAGGTACAGTTGGTATTTCAAAGGCATTTGACAAAATCTGCCATCAGACTCTTATGTCGACAATGAGAACATTGAACTTATTCCTTCATTTGTATCTGATATCTACAAAATAAATTCGAATGTGTTCTAGATTTACATTCGGTACTCCGACCCTCGTCTTAATTTCCATTATTGATCGCTTCACTGCTACTTCTAATCCAGTATATGCTTTTACTAACAACAATATTTATACTTTTCACATTCGTTTTCGGCTATATGTCCGTTTTCATCGGTTTAAGAATGTATATTTATATAATTGCTGACCACCAATCTTATGGATTTTAATGTTTAAAAACAAAATGTTATTTGCTTTCTTTACAACGAAATTTATTCACGAATGGCACTAACATTGTTAAAACAAAAAAATTTTTCATTCACATTGTATCTGACTAGTGACACCTACATTCAAAAGACTTCATATTCAATATCACAAAATATTCTGCGAAAAATAAGGTTTACCCGAGCGATTTAATAAATGCTTCACCTCATCTTCGTCATATATCTCAAAATTGAAATGTAATACCAAAATCTAGTCAAATGCTCTTAAAAACTACTTGAACTTGCTAGAAAGAATAAAAAACACCGGTGTAGCTAATATTTTGCATTCAAATTTCATAGTCGTTAAGAAATTTAAAATTTTCAAGATTGGATCGTTAAAACAAGAAGACAATTAAACTAATAAATTTTAAAAATGAAAAATAAAAAATTTGAAATTCTAACATAAATTTTTAGAATGCAAGCAAACGTATTTTTGAGTTAAATATTCGGTTAGAGCTGGCGATATACTAAGCACCTGAAAAGCAACTCCTCAAGATATCACTTATAAATGTCAACAATTTTAAGTATTTAATTATACCTACAAGGTTAATTAAAAATTAACCTTTTTTCTTCTATTCTTACCTAATTCTACCTCATCAGAGATAAAATATTTTGCCCTTTTAAATAGACTTCTGAAATTTCTGTAGTAAACAACCAAAATTAGCTTATTGGGCTAACTAAAAGCCTCGTTAGAAGAGTTTGTATAATGAAATTATTAGTAAGACTAAAGGAAAAAGGAAATATGTGAAATTACTTAATTCAATGGTATTTCTGTCTTATAGGTTAACATTTTATAACCATTTCAACGGGTTTAGGATCAAATTATTGACAATGCACTTCCTTTTAATCTAGCTCAAAAAAATAATGATATAAAAGCACAAGTTTAATTTGAAAAACGCTTTTCCATTCATTAAGAATCAAATTTCTTGAAAATGTACCTACCATATTATTATTTTTGGTAAGGTGACGTGGTGATCTCATTTTTAAGAAAATGAAAACTAGGTCTTCCTTAATTGTTTCGTATCTCCCGAGTGGAACATGCAACGAGCCAAAATGTTCATGAGCTCTGCATACATCATTTATTATTAACTCATTTTAAATGCATATTTATTTAATTCAGAAATTGAGTCTTACTTTAAGCTTAAACAACTAAAATTATCTTATTCTAACTTAGAGGCACCATGCGAGAACTCTAAGTTAAATATAGTGGTTAAATATTGTCCTTCAATGTTTCTGACACTTTATATTCTTGTTCTTATTTCATAACTAATTACAATTTGAACTATGAAAACTTAGACTAATATAAAAACGTAAAATCTACTTACACTAACTTATTGTATATACCCAAACATATAATAATTTCTCTTTTTGGCGCATGGATTATACCTTACTTAGATGTTCTCGATTGCTCTTTTTTAATTTTCCTAATTATTTTTTTTTTTTTTGCAATTTTAATAATTTTTTTCTCTTACATCTACCCTAAGCTAAGCCAGCCACAGCTAAGTCGCAACTCACTTAGGCTCTACTGATTCGAAGACGCTCCTCACTGCCGTGTGTGACATCTCTTCTTTTTTTTATAATTCCGCGGGGATGTGGGCGGGTGGTGTAGTAGTTTGAAACTCAGGTTTTTTAGGTTTCGATATTTTTTCCAGAGGTGGTTGTCAAACTGGAGCCAGTGCATCCTCAACCAGTGGGCTTTAGTACGTGCTAGTTGTTAGTTCGTTACATTTAGCCCAGCCAGCAACCACTCTAACATCAGTGTTATGCCTTCATGTCAGAGTTGACGCCGACGGGTTTACATATAACTACATACGAATTCCATGAAAAGACTTTTTCAGAGAATTGCCTCGCGCGGGATTCGAACCCGTGACTCTCTGCTTAAGAAGTCTATGCATATACCACTATCTTAGTTGAGTCGCCTGCCCGCAGCTGTTCGAATGATATGGAAGATTATCCTGGATCAGACCTTTATTACTGAGGTAGAGAAATGATTCTGGAGAAATAAAGCCCTTAAGGTGCACTCTCTCGTGAAAGATATGCTTTTGATACTAAGCCCCAAATATCAGGTTGCTCGATGAGGTCATCGCTCTTGCAATGTGCTTTCAAGTCAACTTAATGACGAAATTGTTCGCTCTTATTAGGTTCACCCTAGTGTACGAAACCTCATTATGATAGAATTTTGTGTACTCAGACTCTGGTGTTCTGTATAAGTGAAAACAAGCCCTAAGGCAAGCCCTCTCACACACTCGAAATTTTTCCAATAAACTTTCTCTTATCTGGAACCGCACAGTGTATACAAATACAACCATAGGCCGAATAAGAGCCATGTAGCAGATCACCATCATCATCGCCTGGAGTTCGCGGTTATAAAAAACTTTATAAACGCACCCTTAACTCTGGCCCCAGCAAAACCTATGTATGTATGTGTTTATTAAAATACATATATTGATCTATCCAGATTCCGAAATACCTGACTACATTTTGACAAGCAATTGGCTGCCAGCATATTCCTACAATCGAAAATGTAGCCAATTCTGTATTGTGTCCCTAAAGGCCCCAGAAAAAGTCATCCTAAAAAAATGGTTTCCTACTTCAACTGCAAAATCGCGGCATCATGTTGAAGACCGTTTTAATGTGAAACGTTCCAGCAGAAATCACGTAGCCATTTTTTTATGATGAAGTATCTATCTGTGAGCATATTGTGAGGAATATACAGCTGTGGTTTACCAATACCCAGCTTGTCCACTATATTATATTGAAGGCCTTCTGCAAGTCGTTCAGGCGTACATACGTGCAATGGGTTTTGCTTTTGTTCCATCAGAATCTAGTTGAGACGCGGCATTAATGACATCAAGCCTAGCCTTGAAACCTAGTTCACTACCCGGAACCATACTTTTGTCCTCAACCATTCTATTGATTCATTTTTCAAAGACCTTACTGATGTTTTGACGAAGACTGATTGATCGGAGCTACGCCGGGATGGAAGTGTATTTATCCCTTTTGGGGATGGCTTGTACCACCGCAGTGCGCTTGATAATGGGCATTAGTCATTGTTGCGTATTCCATCGGTTCATACTGACTTCTTTTTCCTTATTGTGCCGAAGATCATTTGTTCGACGACTTCATGTCGTGATCTCCTGCTTATGTCTGGCAATAAACTGTATATACACGGTTTTAAGTCTTGGCAGTAGTCCACATTTATGTCGATGTACTGCATAAATACTATAGTTGCGTTATGAAATAAGTCTTCATTGTCGGTGTGTTTATGCCGAATTATCGTTTTGTCCGCTGTTCGTTGAATTGCCTTGTCCATTAGTTTCAGGTACCTGTCAATCCCCTCGTTTGACAGATTTTTATTGTGGGTATGATGGTGGATAAAGCGAGTTCGAGGAGAGTGCTCTTGTTAATATTCTGGAGAAGTGTGTCCAAAACACCCTACTGTACTTGTAGAAATGCATTTGAACAAACTCATCCAATTCCGCCATTTCTTTCGGAACAGTTATTTCAGTACTGAGATCGCTATGGTAACTGTCATGCACCTAAGTGCGTAGACAGTTTGTTGTATGTTGGTTAGTGCCTGTCAGTTTAATTCGGGTCTATTTTCACCCCCCTTCAAGTCATAGGTTTTAAAGTGAGGAAACTCTGATTTCGAAGTAAAACTTCTTAAAAGGCCGTAGCTTTCTAACGGATTCAGCTTAAGAAACCGTTGTGCACATTTTTGAAAGATTTTTTAGTATGCATAAGTGCGAGTTCGATGAACGTCAGCGAAAACTATGGCCTTTTAAAGCCTTTGGAAGCACGCTTCGGCGCGTTTGATGATTTTAGACTATAAATTTATATTTGGTAAAATGCCTCTTAGCTCCTTTGCCACTGTATTTATTCTCTCTTGGAGCTCTCTCCGACGTGAAATCTCAGTCAAATAAACCCTTTCCTTTATGGTACCCCAGGAATAGAAATCCATTGGCTTAAGGTCAGGAGATCTAGGTGGCTAAGGAAAAATACGAAATCGGTCAATCCACCGTCGATTAAATTTTTGATTTTAAAACGAAGTTACATTATTGCTACAATGGCAAGAAGCTTCATCGTGTTGGAAAAGCATTCTTTATTTCTGAGCAAGAGCAACATTTTCCAGGAGTTCCGGCAACTGGTCTCTCAAAAATTCTAATTAGAATGTTGAATTTAGGACATGTGGAAGTATGAATGGCCCGATTAAAGTGCTACCCAACATGCCGGTCTAGACATTCAGGCTAAACTTTCTGTAAAATGGTATACAGTTAAGAAATACATCTTTACCTCTGAGAAGATGTTGTTCGTGTTAAGTGAGGATTAGACACTGTCGAAGAGTGAGTTGGTAATGCCCATTCTCGTAAACTGCGCTTCGTCAGTCAATAATTTTTTTTGAATAAACTGCTCATTCTCATCTTGTTGATGCAGCAGCCATTGGCAAAATTCAATCCTTTTTTGGAACTCCTGACAAAAGTTCCTGAACGGACGTACAATGAAAGAAGTAAACGCGGTTGGCTTGAAGAACTCTATGGATTGTAGTTTTTAAAGTTTGCAACTGTGCTGCAAGTAAGGTGGTAATAGATGGCTGCATTCTTACAGCATTAAAAATTCTTTCTTCCTCTTCTGCTGCTGTTATGTTTGAAAATCTTTCTCTTCTTAGCCCATATGCTGAGCCGACGGTTGATAGGCGGTGAAAAGCATTGATAAGGGGTGGTCAAGAAGGTATCCTTCGTGTAGGATATCGCCGTTGATACTCTAATCTAGCTTACCCTGCATCCCCATTACAGAAACCGTAAACGAAAATTATATCGGCGTATTCGAGAATCGAAAGCATTTTTTCTTAAACATTTGCTAAACACTTTACTCGTTCACTCTTAAACAGTAAATAAAGTAACATCGGCTCCTTACCGAATTGAAGAAAAACATTCCACAAAATAGCTAAAAATTAACCGTTGGCCTAATTCTTCAACTTTGTTTTACTTACTGACAGCTTTTAGTAAATTTATTTTTTATTTGTACACACTATTTATTTTCTGACCCATTTGTTTGAATAAAATAGCGGTTTGCAATAACTTCCGTTGTTCGTAGGTATAAAAGTAATACTTAAAAATCGTAGATAATGAAAAGAAGACAAAAGTTTTGTTAAAAAAACCTAAACCTAAAAGTTGAAAATTTCGAGATAAACGCATTTTTCTGATGAAATTGGTCCAACGATTTTTCTAAATGTTAGTTTTAAAAAGCCATAATTTTGATTTAATTTTAGTATTATGCACACTGAAATTTTCTTTTTGAGATGTGCACAACAGTTTCTTAAGCTGAATACGTTAGGAAGCTACGGCCTTTTAAGTAGTTTTACCTCAAAATCATAGGTTCCTCACTTTAACGGCCTATAACTTCGGGAGGGGTGAAAATAGACTCCCTATGTAGTACATTTTTTTGTTCAGGAATCTTCAGCTATCAGGACGAACTGTGTGACACCCTTTATACTAATATCCAGGCGCTAAACCAATCCTTACCGCTTCGATACTCACAAACGCGTTTTTTTTTAATACCGCGCGTGCACCAAGGGGATATAAATACCCTTTAACTGGCTTTTTCTCCAGGGCGCGGGTGGGTCGTGTAGTAGTTTGAAACTCAGGTGTATTAGGTTTCGATATTTTTCCCAAAGGTGGTTGTCAAACTGGACGGGATGAGCTAGTACATCCTCAACCAGTGGGTCTTAAATACGTGCTAGTTGTTAACACATCAGTGTTATGCCTTCTTGTCAGAGTTGACGCCGACAGGATTTTCATATAACTACATACAAATTCTATGAAAAGACTTTTTCACAGAATTGCCTCGCACGGGATTCGAACCCACGACCCTCTGCTTGAGGATTCTATGCATATACTACTACACCACGGCCACCCCTGGTTATTGATACTAAGCTGCCCTCTTAGGTTTAAGTCAACATCCTAAGCGTATTTGAATAAGTATGTAAGTTTAGAATTTTTTTTTTTTTTTATGAACGCGAAATCGGCACGCACGCCGCCTTGCCTTAAATTCAATTTGGCAGTCTTGTATTATATTATATTAAATACAATTTTAATAATTATACCATTTTATAGATTAAGTAAATTTCAAGGAATTGAATTTATTTCATTATTTATTGAATTATAAATTAATATTATTTTATCTGTAATAAATATATATGTTAATATTAATAATAGTAATAACATTGTTATTAAAACTATTTTTATTGATAGAGAAAATATTTCATTTGAAGCTAATGATGTTACATAGATAAATAAAATTAATATTCCTCCTACAAAAATTAAAAATAAAATATATGAAAATCAAAATCTTTTTGTTATTAATCCTGTTATTAAACAAATTAATATTGTTTGAATTAATAATATTAATCCTATTCTAAGAGGATGATTTATTTGTAATAAAATAAATCTAAAAATTAAGGTTATTCTGTATAATATAAATTGTATAATATCAAGAAATAGTTTAATTAAAATATTAATTTTGGAGATTAATGATAAAGATATTTCTTTTTTCTTGATGTTTTAAAAGAATAATTTCTTAATTTTGATTTACAAGACCAATGTTTTTATTAAACTATTAAAACTAATGATAATAATAATTAGTTGAGGATTACCTTTTTTAATGATAATAATAGGTATTTTAATTTTTGTTTCTAATCGTAAACATTTATTATCTATATTATTAAGTTTAGAATATATTGTATTATCTTTATTTTATATATTATTTATATATTTAAATATAATAAATTTTGAAAGATATTTTAGTATAGTATTTATAACTTTTAGTGTATGTGAAGGTGTTTTAGGTTTATCTATTTTGGTTTCAATGATTCGTATATATGGAAATGATTATTTTCAATCTTTTTCAATTTGTATTATATAATACAAATGAGTGTTGTAAGAAAAGAAATGCTGAGAAGCAAGAAAAAATCACCTTGAATATCCCCAAAAAGAAAGGTAATTAGTGATTTAGTGAAGTAATTACGACCTTTGATACTTTACAGCAATTTTTAAAAACATATTCAAAAATAGTTTCAATTTATAAAATAAGAGGGATCAAAAAGATTGCAACATTTCTGTATTTTCATGTAACCGGGTTAGAGTAGTGCACATACAGCTCCACAAAGATGGTTGCAAGTTATTTTATGAGCAGGGTAGGCACCAATAGGCCACAATCTGGCGAAGCCCAACTTTGTAGCTGTACATATCAATAGACCTTATTTTAGCTTAACGCAGTATCGGTTCCGTCCAACCGGATTTAACTTGGTTAACTTTTAACATTTTTACACTTTGTATAAGTAATACAACGGTGATGAATTTTTGAGAACTTGTCAGGGTTCTGAAATGGATGAATTGTTTTCCCAATCTCATTATATAAGAGACCTTATAAACTGTATATTCTTCTCAATATCGGCTATAAGATCCTATTTACTGTGAGTTCCTAATAAAAAAAAATTTGTTGGTATAATTGGTCTAATACCTCAGAACTTACAGTCATGTTGGCAACAACCAGTCAGCTACGGTTCTGTGGGAACTTACAAAATCTTAAGTGCAGTAGTTCTTTTGGAGTTCCATAACAAAATAGTGTGGCTGTAGCCGATGCAGACATTTATACAACCTTTTACGGACTTTTTACTTTTAAAGCTTTGAAGTATATGGATAATGCATTTCCAAAATTTGAGATCACTCAGTCTTGACTAAGCCAAAATGAGCAATATTTTTTTAAGGTCTTCTCAGTTTTAAAAAGACAAGGCTTATATTAATGTCAACGACATGACATTCGATAAATGCTTTAATGAACTTTTAAATCATCAGCAAACTTTCTCTTTGAATGAGTGTTGTTTTCGTTAAATACTCGTACAAGCAACTCCATTTAATGATAAAACTCCGGTAAAGACACACTTCTTTAAATGTGACATACATATTGCCAAAGAAAAAAGTTTCCACTCTTTCACGAATGTACCACACAATGTAAGTAGTAATTTGGGTTACCTGTCTCCTATACACCAATGAAATATTTCTTCGAAAACCTCTCAATTGTTGAAGTTAAAGAAGCAAATATGACAAAAAATAAAAGTTCCACTGTTGATGAAATCACAATGAGAATTAATTTGTGATACGTTGAAAACAATTATAGAAATTGTAGGAATAACGCGAAATGGCCAACTGAGATTCAATCACAAATATCGCAAATCAAATTCTCATAAACCTAGATTTTAATATCATATGCGTATATAAGAGGACGTGAAAAAACTCATTTCAACTATATTTAAGCGGAACATTTAAAAAACTAGAAATGTGAAATTATGAAGAAAATTAACTTTAAAAATCGTAAAATCTGTTGAAATAGATTAATATCCAGATCAGGTAGTCATGATTCACTTCAGCAAGAGAAGAAATGTTGCCATTGAATGGCATATCTACATTTTTACATATCGATTAAGAAAAAAAATCTCTAGACTATAAACTAAATTAGGTAACTTTTCTGAGCAGAACCATTGAAAAAGCGACAAAATGCTTTAAGATGCCAGTTCTATGCTTTTTTGTAAAATATGGGAATCAAAAAACAATGTACAATGACGGGACTTACCCCACTATTGGCACCCAAATAATAACCAATACTTAGTTTACACTTGCGCTGTATATATTATATTGTACTCCATGACGCATCGCTCTACGAACATACATAATATAAGTTATAAAGACAATGACTGCAAGTGCATTAAAGCCTTACTGGTTATTTAAAAAAAAACAAAAAAAGAATATTTTAACTCATGCGATCTTTGAAATATTATTGCTGCTTTTTTCATCGGCAATACACACTTCAGATCTCATGCTGAAAAAATGCATCCCAATCATCAGTTTAACGTTTTTTTCGGAAACGCAGCAATTAGGATTATTTTTAATTTTGGATTATTCAAAAAGTTCAAAAACATAGAGATAGCATCACAATAACCTCCGAATATCACATATCAATATAATATTTATGCAGGCCTACAAGTTATTGCTTTTCTAAATATTGAGAAGCGATTCCTGTAGATTGATGTTAATTACAAGAAAAATAGTGGAACAAGTCTTACAATAACAATTACAAGGAACAATTTTGGTAATTTAAATTGTTGCGTTAGAATAAGTATCGAGGATATTATTTCTATATACCCATCTGTTATTAGTTTATTAATCAAGTAACTAGTTCTTACCGTTCATAAAAAATCTGTGGCCAAAATTATCGTTAGTACAATTATTGAAATCGGACAAAATACAAATTCTTTCAACATGTCTTCGCGTAAATATGTTAACTCCCGCGAGAGGTTTTGATACATTTGTGGTAAATATTTTATATGTTATCAAGACAACTGAGCAAAATCCTGATCTTGTCAAAAATATATTGTATATAAGATGTATTTTCATTACAATATTTATAACTTAGAAAAACTTTGAACATCGAACAAGGTAACACATGTTTTATTGTAAAACACAAATTTTTTTGCAAAATTAAACTTTATTTATCTATATTGTTGCCTTCAAGGGCGATACACTGATTGAAACGATTTTTCAATCTTTCGATACCAGTTCTGTAGTACGATTTCGGTTTAGCTTCAAAATAGGCCTCTGTTTCGGCGATTATTTCTTCATCGGTCTTAAATCTCTTTCCGGCGAGCATTCTTTTGAGGTCTGCGAGTAGGAAATAGTCGCTGGGGGCCAAATGTGGTGAATACGGTGGGTGGGGAAGCAATTCGAAGCCGAATTCATTCAATTTTGCCATCGTTTTCATCGACAGAGAAGGAAGATGAGATCTTGGGCACATTTTCAGAACCGGAGGACTGGTAAATTGCAGCAATGATACGGTTTTTCCAAATTGATATCCATACAATATAAATCATATACAATATCTTTATACTTGCGAAATGGAGAGGGAGCAGGAAATTTATATTCAGTATATGGTATACGCAGCAGTGATCAATTATCCGATCCCATAACCAAAACACTTTTTAAAGAGAAATTTAGAAATCTTACTGATCAATATAGTTTATAGAGACTGATATACTGGTAAGAGTATTTCTTTTTTTAATAAAAAGCGAGAGGAAGTGTAAAATATTG